>JAUMHE010000042.1:8471556-8512814 GCA_032359235.1 Enteromius mattozi
TCGTGAGAGAATCGTGATCTTTATTCTACGAAAAAAAATCGTGATTCTCATTTTATCCAGAATCGTGCAGCTCTACTGCTGAGTATAAATGGATTTCACAGATAAATGTAAGAGTTATGCGTGCTGCTTGTTTTCCTCTTGTTCAAGTATTTCAATCGATGTTAAACACATAATTAATTATTAAAGAATAAACAGTAATAGCGCTATTACTAAAATATTCAGCATTTTGGCATAAAAATGTAAATTACATACAATGAAATTATGCTGAAAATGTATTTTTAAGTCTTCTTGCAGAGGCTCATTTTAAATGGCGTTTAGTAAACTAGCAGCTATTAATAATACACGCAACTGGACCTTGTGAGCTATACTTGGGTGCGTCATGAAAGCTCAGTGCAAGTAGACTATTGAGGGTCTTTACGGTGCATTTGCCGTCCCGACAACCACCACGCCCAAAGGTGATATTGTGGCTCCTGAGAGGGTCATGTCTATATTGATTTCCTCTCTAACTGCTAAAGAGGGAGAAACACCGTGCAAGAGAGAAAGAAAGAAACAAGAATATGACAGCGGCAGAGATGTCGGAGGGGAGTGGTAATTACTTAGATAAAGAGACAGAGCGAGGGAGTGAACGAAAGAGAGACTGTGTGACAGAGTGAGAAAAGAGAGCGAGGGAAGGAGGGAATGCTGACACTAGCGGAGAGACAAAGATCTAGATAGAGGAGAGAAAGAGAGGCTCATTTGCAGTCTGTCTTTGTGGAGAGGGTCATGAGCTTTTGCACACGCTCAGAGCGTGCCTGTCTACATTAGCTAGCAGAGCGCGTAGCGACGAGGGCTAACGCTAGATCTCACACACGCTCCACAACGGAGGGATGAAAGACACAGGTTAAGACCCTTAAATATCACTGGGATTTAGGTCTGAGAGAGAAACAGTGAGAGAGAGAGATACAAATAAAAGTAGTATGAATTTAGTAGAAAAGAAAATGTTAGCTATTTTAAAGGGATAGCTCACCAAAAATGAACATTCTGTCATTAATTACTCACTCTCGTCATTAGACCTATAAGATATTTTTGATGAAATCCAGACACTGCATAGCAGCAATGTTCAAGGTCCAGAAAGGTATCAAGGACATCGTTAAAACAGTCCATGTGACATCAGTGGTTTCACCTTAATTTTATAAGCTGCGAGAATAATTTTTGTGTGCAAAGAGAACAAAAATGACATTCAGCAACTTTTCTTCTGTGTCAGTCTTTGACGTGTACACAAAGACCACAACAAAGTTCTTTGAGCACAAAATGTATTCTTGTAGCTTCATAAAATTAAAGTTGAACCACTGATGTCAAGAAAACTATTTTAACGATTTCTGGGCCTTGAATGTCTATGCAGGGTAAGAAAGCTCTCAAATTTCATTAAAAATATCTTAATTTGTGTTCCGAAAAAGAAGAAAGGTTACGGGTTTTCATTTTTGGGTGAACTATCCTTTTAACTTCATACTGCATCTTCCTTATATATTTGTGATGAAGTACAGGTCAAGGTCTCTCACAGCAATATATCCGAGATGCATATGCGAGTATCCATCTCTCTGTAACTCAATACCAGCGTGTTCCTCATATTTTAATTTCATGTCTTCATACGAAAAGTTTCCCACATATTTGTGCCTATGATTTGAAATCTGTGCATCAACAAGTGTAAGATCAATGTATATACAGTATTACTTAGATGTTGACCGTGTTACACAGCTTCTAATAAAGTTAACAGCTGTCTAGTAGCTCATTAGCAAGTTTTATTTACTCACCTAAGCCAATTTTACTCACATTTGGCACTTGGCAAGTGTTCAATTTGGATTCTGCATACAGCAGTGAAAAACCCTCTCTCACACACAGATAAAGGCATGTAAGCAATCATACACACGTGAAATACCACCTGCAGTGAGATTAAGCTTTTAGCGTCAGTAGTAAAACTGACTCAGGCTTTTTCAGTATCTAATGGTCATGAAAAAGACCGTTTTCCCCCATTTCAATAAACACCTGAAGCCGTAGCCTGTGTATTGGCCAATTTGCAGCAACACTGCACCCGCTTGAAGAGTCGAAACTGCTTCAATTTGATTTGTCACTCTCTCCCAATGAAGCACGCCAAGCTGGGTGGGAGTTTAGAGAGCGATCACAATGTTCGTAACCATCCCTTCCTGGGATGTGCTGAAAAACTTCCAAAATAAACTAGATGTGGGTTGTTTGAATGATTCGTCGACAAGTCAAGTCTTAGGCTAGCTTTGTTAAGGTCTTACAGTCACTTTTGATCAATTTAATGCATATTTGCTAAATACAAGCATTAGAAAAAAAAGACCTGCCCCCCAAATTTTGACCTCAAACTTTTTGGATGAATTCAGAAAGCATGCTAACAGTCTACTGCTAGCTACTGTTAGCATGCTAAAACAAGTATTGAAACATTCAGACTCGCTCTGAGATGTTTCTTCGAACAATATTTCAGTTTTAAGTACTACAAATATTTTGATTAACTAGTCAGTCTTTTTGTTCTGAACCATTACTTTATCTCTCCTCCAAAACATCTAAGCAACTTTTAACACCACAAAGTGTTACATGAGGCCAGTTTAAGTTGTCTAGCTTAATACAATCAGCAATGAGAAGACATGTAACATGAGAATAAGATGGCTGCAAGCCTTCTTACTCTTTAAAATCTAAAAAGCTGTTCAAGGAGCAGAAATGTGATTGGTTCAAACTAAGGTTAATGCATGTTCAAGCCTCAACTTGTCAAGTTAAACAAGCAGAAAATCTCCTGTGTGATAGTGGATGTCTGATGGGATGTACAACTACATCCAAAGAAAGGAGTTACGTACTTCGAATAGAGAACAAATTGCTATGCCAGGCTAAATATAATTAGTAAAAGTCATTTAGGAAAGGCTGTTAGACACACACACACACAAGCATACACACTCAGAGTTGTGCATGAATTCCCAGGTGAGTCTGAAGACATGACCATGGCTATTTTTGTCTCATCTACAAAAAAAGAAAAGGAAAGAAACGGAAAAGGAGGAACGGAAACAAGACTCTAAATATAGTTCAATGCGACATTCCAGAAGAGAATAATACTCTTTCCTGCAGTTTGACCAGAGATTGAAAGAGCGAAGAGAAAGAAGAGAGTGAGAAATACAAGTGATAAACACTAAGTAATGAACTTAAGAGTCACACAAACATGATATTAATGCCTTCAAAGACCTATTTTGAGAAAATACAGCATACTTCCACTTCATCACCTTTACAACTTGCTAATGGAAGAGAAATAATTGACAAAGAATCATGACAATTTTTTTAAATCGCATTAATTAAACTTTTTGCAAGCTTTATACAAACTAGCTTCAAGAAAAGGTCAAAAGAGAGCCACACAACTATTTTTAAGGGCTCCTCAAAAACCAAAAATGTATCATTTTGATGTATATAATGTGTCAGTTTTGATTTAATGTTGACTAAATCTAATTTATACTACATTGGCATTCTACTGTACTTCTGTGACATTCTCTCTGTTTCTTTAGGTAATTATTGATGATGTACAGATTTAAGTTATAATCAGAGTCTCACGTTTTTCCATGTTTAAATTCCACAGAAGTTCCTGTAAACTCAGTGCAGAAAATGTGACAAATGTCCACAGGCCTAGTTTTGATGCACCTCACCATGTAATTTTGGTTTACTTGGAGCTAGTGTACAGTAAGCTGCCTGACCTTTTATTTGCTGGAGACGGAAGAGGGAGAGACAAGATAAGGTAAGAGCTTTTTCTGCAAGTTCAGCAGGAACTGTTTGTGCTATTCCAATCCAAGGGTGACATGTGGGAAGGGAGGGCAGACATAATCAAACGCTCAAGAGCAGAGAAGCACAGAGAGATGAGATGAAGATGGGCCATTCAGACCAATCACACCCTGAGACTGATGAGCAAATCCATCTAGCTTAATAGCAGGCATCAGAAAGAAAGACAGGAAGTGGCGTGGAAAACACATGAGAGAGAAAGAGAGAGCGAGAGACAGATAGGAGCACAGGTCAGCAGGAAAAGAGGTTTGCTGACTTGTCAGATTTAACCTCTCCTCCTCCCCCATGCTTCATTTGGACGACTATAACGCACCTTTACAACAACAGAAGGCAGGACAACTCCAATTTTGTTCCATTCAATCCAAGAGATTATGAAATAATAATAATAATAATAATAATAAATAAAAATACAATACAAATGCAATAATATTTAAATTTTGGTCATCACAGATTATTTATTATTTATTACACAGCTAATTATTTTAGCAAATTTAGATGAATGTTAATTTTGAGATTTGCTAAAGGTAACATTTGTTAAAGATTCCATTTAAAGAGTGTTGCATAATACAAATACATACATACATACACACACATATATAATATATATTTGAATTGTTAAAAAGAAATGATCAAAAGACTAAAAGTTAAGTTTTTTTTTGCTTTGCCATCAGAAATAAAATAAATATTAAAATCTTTTACATTTAAACAATTAAAATAAAAGCAGTTACATAAAATGTTAATAATATTACTATTTTCACAGCTTTTTTTATTCAAATAAATGTAGTCTTGCTGTGCATATTGTTTTTTAAATGTACAAAAACATTCAAAAATCAAGAGAAAGACAAATTCCCAAAATTGACAAGACAACAAATAAAACAAACTAATATACAAACTGAAAGAATCTGTAACTCTGACCACAAACTTATGTTTACCTGTATATTGCGTCTGAAATGAAAACATTTTAAAAAGTGTCCTATTACTAGCGTAGTGCACCCTCATCTACAGAGGTGATTCTCACGCCAAGGTCAAACGTCTCGAATAGCAGCAAATGAGCAAACATATAAACAAACACTTTCCAAATCGGTTACAGCACAGTGAATTAAAAACACCTTCAACAGAAAGTATATTTCAACATTACTTTCATAACATACAGTCTGTGTGTGTTCTTGGATCTCAGGAGAGAAGAAATCTGTGCTTTGCAATATACAGTAAGAAAATCTCTGATGGGTGGGTCACTCCAAATATGTTATTATACCAAATTGACCAGAACAACCCACAATGATCTGAATGATCAGTGAGCAGACCACAATGTCAGAAAAATTCCCCACAAACACTTAAAGAAGAACAGAACTGAACGAAGTGGAGAAAAAGATGGTGGAAAAGAAAACCATGCAACAAGCTGAAAACAACAGAGATAAGGCACAGAAAACATGCCGAAGGCATAAGGAAGGTAGAGGCTGATGACGAATAGAGCAAGAGAGAGAGCGAAAGAGAGTCTCTACTGCCAGATTAGCGTCTGACGTAACATTATCGCACTGCTGATAGGAGCAAGAGCTGGAAAGAGCAACCATTAGGGAGGAAGGCAAAGAGTGAAGGAGGAACGAGAGAGGAAGGAGGGGGAGAAGGATGGAAGACTTTATGGCTGGAACAAGACGGACCTTTTCCACCACAAACTAAAAAAAAGAAGAGAGTAAGAAAAGACTGGCAAAAAGCAGGGACAATAAACAAGTGATGGAATATTGTGAAGCCCAAAAAAAAAAAAAAAAAGGAGTGAACATGACTAAAATGGAAAAATAAAAAACAGAGAAACTAGATATTAAAAAAATCCAGGCCATTTTAGCCATATTTTCTAGGGTTTGATTCATTCCTGTTATCAACTACACTTTAAACCAAGTAACATTTAAAATACTGACAAGCTTGTTTCATATTTCTATATAAGGGTATACAAGACTTACAGTCTATATTTAGGCTTTAGATATAGTCTAAACATAGAATATCAAGTTCAAGCACTTCAACTATTATTTAACAAAATTTATAGCGCTTTACATGAGGGTGTAAGCTTAAAGTTTCATTTCTGATATATATATATATATATATATATATATATATATTTAACTATTATTTGAAAGGTTGATGTTATCATTTTCTGCAATTTCATCAAATAGGGTGGAAAGAGTAATTAAATAGACCAAGACCATTGTAATAACACAAACCATCATAGAAATCATCATTTCCAGTGCTAATACTTGATGTTTAAGCTATTGTTCTCCCACCAAAATAATGCCACTTATATGATGATGTTGTCAGGGATTCTTTTTTGTTAAAGAGATTTTACAACTAGGGCGGAGCTTTAAATGAATGTCACCCTCATATCATCCCAAATCTGTTTTACAATATATATGAAACAAAGGTGATTAAATTATGACAATTACCAATTTTGGGTGAACCATCCCTTTTACAATATGGTCAAAGTAAAATCCTACTGTCCCAAGGTATATGAACCTCAGACCACCTCTGTAAATTCTCTTCTATTTCTCCTACAAACATCACTATAGTCTCTCACACAACCTGAATAAGGAAATTGTTTTCATTTGTCCTGCTCCAATCTTAAAACCACCTTCCCTCACTGATGTTCTCTTCTCGACACACACCAGACATCAGAGGGGCTGAGAGAGAATGCCTGGCATTCCTGAGGCAGAGCCAGAGCGAGGGCCGAGCTTTGAGGGAGGACTGATCCTCCTCAAGCCTCACACCTCCTTCTCAATGCTGGAATGCAGCTCCTTAACCTCTGTGTGTTTATTCAGACGAACAGTCTGACGAACTCTGCACACTGCAGAGTGAGCTGAGGTACATGAAAACACACGGCTTGATTTGATTTTCTCCTTTACCTGATAAACTTAGTGGTGCAAGTGAGGAGGTAACAGGGTTGAAGTGGTTTTGGTGATGAGGCCAAGTACCTAATCTACATATTTTCAATCAAATATGGAGATTAGGTATTGGTGGAGGAAGCCAAGATTACTGTTGGGGTTTCAAGGTAGTGGATGACAACAAACATGAACTACCGTACACTTCAAGGTATCACTGTTGTAAAAGTAAAGTATGCCTAGATTAGCTTAAAAGCTGTGAAGCACATATATGGAGTTTTTGGTCTCTGATCAAGGTCTACACTTCAGCTTCTAGAGTGCAACAGTTGGGTTTCAGAAGTAAAAACTTCATTCATATTCTCCACTGAGAAATAGATTTTTAACGATAACTTGACGGACCTATTGTGAGCTTCAAGTTTGTTAATTTGTTGTATATGCTTATGCTGAAGCCATCGGTTCACATTATTTCAACTTAGTTTTAAAATAATTGTGTTAAACAGTTGAAGTGACTAAAAAACTCAAAAACAACTAAAAAACAAAAACAACCCACGACTCGATTCCAAAAACAAACAAACAAAAAAAACTCTGCCAATTATAGAGCACAGCAAACAGCGTAACCTATAGTCACAATGCTGTCATACTATATTATATATATATATATATATATATATATATACATATCCAAGCTGATCGTCATTTGCAATGCTTCATTTGATTATACTTCACAGTCTTGTACCTTTGTCTTTTTGTCTGATTTTCAAACTATTATTTTTGGAATTATTTCAAATAAAAGTTTGAATGTTATGATTCACCTCATAGCAGGTTGGTTTGGTTTATTGCTTATTATTTAATAAAGGCTTTTTTTTATCCCTACGGGAAAAAACATTGGGGAAAATAACCGGCAAAAATGAACAAATTAATGAAATGCATTTGTTTGTGTTGCACTCCATCTCAAATCATGCTCACAGAAAGTGCTTGAGAAACAGTGTAGTTTCCGCGACTCTGTATGCTTTCAACTTAGAAGCAAGACTGTATGACATTTACGTTATATGATTCTACTGATTTTCACATAGAAAGGGCAACTGCACACCGCATTAAAAGTAATTATCATTCATGTTTTCATAACCATTGGCCAAACTCCAAAAATTAACAAATTAAATCAACTTTGAGAGCAAAGGGACCCCCTGGTGTTTCGGGGGCCTTACGCAGCTTGTGTATTTTGCGTATAGGGAGGATCGGCTCTTACTAACTGCATGCAATGGACACCAAAGATTTTACATCTTTCATTAATTGAGTCAAAATCACACATTTGGTTTTAAAGACGCAAAACTTGCCTTAAGTGCTTTTTCATATATGCATGCTTAAATTTTGCAAAGCCTATATGGACAGGGGAAAAGTCCATTAAAATGTCACTTATTGCAATATCATATAGCCAAAATGGTTCCTTTTCAACTCGTTTAGGACAAACCATCTTGTCTTGACCAGTGTGTTTCCATTTGCCACCCACTGTCAGGTGTGAAGCGGCCTGACGTCTCCATATCCAACCTTAGCTCTAATGGTGTCGATGAAGCAATAGAGTCTCCTTCCCTTTCATCTACTCTGATTTATGACCAGAGCTACCAAGATTGCCTTTAACAGCCCCGACAACGCAAGGTCTCGCCTCACAAAGACCTGCGCAAACACACACCATCCCGCACTTCTCCTCGTCAAGGTTAAAGCGGACAAAAACAAATAAATGATCACATCACGACCGATGTCTCAACTGAGTGTGGACTATAAAATAACCAGTAAGGGCTAGGGACACTAATGAGGCTGTGGAGGTGAAGGTGTTTATGGCTGAAACAAATGAAACCGTAGCGGAAGGCGGTCGGGGCCTCAATCACGCACTGCAGACGCCGCCAGCGGCAGGTAGGTCCGCTAAGAGCGGCAGCAAATTCCCACCCCTTGACAGTGAAGCTGAAGCTGGTCGCACCAGTGATAAATGGCCCTCTTCGCAGCAGGGTCGTCCTCACGGGAACGCCGGGTTTTTGTCTTTTGACTCCTCCCGGGGTCCGCAGGCCATGACGTTCCCAAATGAGATCCAGTTTAGAATTCCTGCATGCCCTCTCTGCCTCCTATTTTAGAATCCTTACCGCCGCAGCGGGCACAAAAATGGCGTTCTTCATGGCAAGCTGCAAATCCCAAGCGAGTGATTGAGAAAAATGGGGGTTTAAAATGGTCTCTTGTTAAAATGGTGAGGAAAGAAAGATCAGGGTTGACAGAACATGGCAGATGACATATGAGCAGCAAAAATAAATAACAGAACGCCTTGAGGACAGGCTAAAATGGGGATTCAGTGTTCTTACAATAAATCTGACTTTGGATACGTCAGCACACGTAGCGTAGATTTTACATCACACCGAGGGGAAACGTCATTGTAGTGCTCAAAAAAAAAAAAAAAATGCCAATGAAGCCCAGTCTTGCAAAATTCCCCAAAAGTTTGAATGTAAATAAACAATTAAAAGAAACTACTTTAAAAGAACAAATAATAATAATAATAATAATAATAATAATAATAAAACATAATAAAATAAAATCCAATACCCTGTGAGAAGAAGCTGTATTGTTTCCCTCTATTGATCTGGACACGTCTCTCTCTTGTCCATCCTGTGACTCTCCTGATCTAGCCCTCCCACCAGCTTACAGGGACACACACACACGCACACATACATCCCAGTTCATAGGCAGGGCTTAGCAGCGTGGAGGGACAATTTCAAGCCTAGTCACTCCGCAGTGACCCTAAACCAGAGACCGCCACTGGATTAGACATTCTCTCTCTCTCTCAAACACATCCCTCAAACACCCATTTACAATCTGTTACACTCTTCATCGCTCTCTAATTCTTTCTAGATCTCTTTTCTTCTTCATGTGCTCGCCTAAACGCTGCTTTAATACTGGACACAGCTGTCTGAAAGATGGTTTTTCTTTGTGTTACAGCCTTCAAACTATTCTTTTTTTTTTTTTTTTACATTTATGTCTGCTCTGAAAACCTTCCACTATATCCATCATTTTATTGTCTTTTTATAAATTCCTCAGGCACCGCCAGTCAAATTCACACAAAATTTTACTCTGGACATGAGATTAAAAACATGCTGTTAATAATTCACATAAATACTCCATTTTTAACTCATACAATGGATGTCTGAGGACGTTTAGAGAACTAGTTTTGCTCAGATGGTTTAAATACATCAGTTTAACAAAACAGTTCACAGATTCCTTTTAGTCCCGTTATTAAAATTTTTGTAAAAATATTCTGAGATTTTTTTTGATGTTTATTAACCTCATTGGTGACATTTGGTGGTATTTTGTTCTGTCACCATAACAGAGATACTAAGTGTTTTTGAAATCTCACACTTAAAGTGTCCTTTTTTAGACATTAAACACATTTACTGTAGTAAACCAAAATCTATCCCTAACCTTTCACTAAGTTTTTTTGTATAATTATACTGTAACAAGAACATTAAATATTAAAATAAAATGTAACCATATTAGTGCTGTCAAATCATATCCAAAATATTTTTTTTTTACATAATATGTGTCCTATATATAGTAATATTTAATGATTATATTTAAAATATATAAATATGTTTAATATATAAACATATTTTTCCAGAAATATATACATGCATGTGTATGTATTTATTTATACCTAATAAATATACACATTACACACACACATTATGTAAACAAACTTATTTTGAAAGCGATTAATCATAATTAATATCTTTAATATATATATATATATATATATATATGTGTGTGTGTGTGTGTATATTAGCGCTGTCATATGATTAATTTGCAATTAATCACATCCAAAATAAAAGTTTTCATTACATAAATGTAATGTGTATATTATACATTATAGATATAAATATATTTAATATATAAACGTAACATTTTTCATAAATATATACATGCATGTGTTTGTATTTATATATACATAAAAAATATACACATTACATACACAATAATGTAAACGAAAAAACGGATTTTGAATATGATTAATCGCAATTAATCATTTGACAGCACTAATTTTTGCTACCACAGTAAATCATAGAGCAGTTATTTGTGACAAGCTATTAGGACTGGACTGTAACTAGCCTAGACACAAGCTAATCATAACTTCCAAGTAACTTCCCCAATACTGTCTCAATACACGCTGCACCACTTACAATTTCGTTGTGAATTTATCACATTACTCAAAGCTCTTCAAGGATCAGCGAACGCTGCTCAAATGTAAAGGAGGGCTGATTCCGGACCTGGAATTGGCATTCGGTCTTTCTCTTCACCTTCTCTTCCCTCCCTCCCTCTCAGTGCGGCATAACAAACCCATACGGACCATGTCCAGCATCTTGACATTCCCCCAGCGTGCGACTCACTCATCGCATAACACCACTGTCCCATCACTTCCTTTCACTCTCTCTTCCTTCACTTTCTTCACCTCTCTGTGTTATCGCTCCCCTTTGGAGAGCTATCTCGCTCCCCTTTGCCTTCCTTATCGGTCCGCTCCAGCCCACCACACACACAGGCAAACAAAGAGCTCCATCAGCCCTGGGAAGAGGTGTCGAGAGGGGGCAGCACAGCCAGGGGCCGGTCTGGAGGGGCGGCGGGCGTCTGGAAGGGGGGGGTGGGGGCAAAATGGGGTTATTTCATTACGGGCTAAAGAGACGGATATGCTGGTTACGGTTGTTGACGATGGAGGGAAAGAGACAGAGGATGAGAGGGGAAACAGACACAGGGTTACGCTCTTTGTGTGTCTGTCCGTGTTTGCGACCGCGGTTGAAATGACACCATCAGTGCAGTGGGCGGCAGTGCTTTCTGATAGATGGCTAGACAAGAGGACGGGGGTTGAAAATATCACTGTGTTTTCCTCTCTTATCTGGTGACAAAACACAGTGAAGCGCAAAATAATTTGGCTAATTCATTACACTGACAGTTTTAGTATTTGTGTATTTTTTTTTTTTTACAATGGGATAAGAAGTTTAATGCATGGATGAGTTACAGAAAGGCAACCGTGTTAATACACACCTTAAAACGTGTGATACCCATAATTACCCATAATTAATAATATGAAAGGGTAATTGCTATCTGTTAATTAAAGGAAAAATAAATATAATTTATTAGCACTTATGAGTAGTAGAAAGACAAAGAATAGCATGTGATATACATCAGGGTTATCAACAGGGATGCTGACCTAAAATCTGCTTTACGTAGCAACATCTAAATTATCCAGAATATTCAATAAAATATTTTTCATACAGTAATAATTATATATCATATATATATAGTATTTTTAATCGATAATAATAAAGCTGAAACTAATGATTTTTTATATAATGCTTTATTTAAATTAACAATGTAATGTTTCCCCATAATATTATTGTAATTAATTATTATTATTTACTGTTATTTTCACTATTTTATGCCTAATATGACCATTAAAATTTACTTTTGTATTATTTATTACTACTTCTACTACTACTACTACTACTAGTAGTAGAAGTAGTAGTACTAATAAGTACCAATAAAAGTAAATGTAAGGGTCTGATCAGGTATAATAATAATAATAGTTGTTGTCATCATCATCATGTTATTACTTTTAAAAGATATACTGTTAACTTAAAAAGTAAACACTTTCCAGAAAGTATTTGAATAAAATAAAATAAAATTTTATGATATTTAATAATATTTGAATAATAAAAAAAAAGCCATATTCTGATTATAATGTCAATTTTAAAGTACTCACCATTTTCCACAAACACAATAAATAGGTTTGTTTAGTTAAAAACATATAGCCTTCACTTTTGAATAAAGTGGTCCATCAAAAGGAGATCATAGTATTTGGGGGTCCTTGGTAAAGAATGCTTAAAAAGCCCTGAAAGAAATTGCTGAGAGGAAAGAAAAGAAAAGGGAAAAAAAGGAAATTGTGATGGTGAGAAAAAGAGTCCTTATTTTTCTTAGTATTGATATGTTCTATTGTTCTTCTACGCACACACACACACACACAAGACAGAAGACGATGAAACCGTAGCAAATCTCCCATCTCCCACATCCAGACTGTACCTGCAGTATCCTCTTCTCTCACTCCCTCTATTTCAATGGAAATGGGCAGAAACGATCCATTACCACTAATGAATTGATTCAATTGGGCATAATAGAGTCATTTATCTATCAGAGAAAAGCCAATTCACGTTGAGAGAAAGAAAAGTGAATGAGGGGGGAGAGGAAGAAAATGGTGGAAAGGAGGGGGAACTGGGTGCGCTTGAGGATCATCTTTGGTAACTAGGCCAGAGTGCTGAAGCTTTGCCATAACATGCCATGATGTCGAGCAGTGCATACACACAGTAAGTGAATGATTCAATTCCGCCTTGAAGCAGCGGGGTCTGTGATAGGCAGAGCCGCGCGTTTCGTAGGAGGGAGATGGAGGGAGCAGGGACCAAATTGAAAGTTAGTGTGCAAAGTGAATTATCTCTGGCTTCGTTGAGCTCCACTGGCTAGGAGGTGAGAGTGTGTGTGTGTGGTGTGTGTGTGTGTGTGCATGCAGGTGAAAGCCAGGCAGCTTGGGAAATAATGATATTATATGACGGCACAACCAGGCAGAAAAAGCCACATATACAGACATAAAGACACAAGAGTGAAAGCTCAATTTCTGCGGCCTTGGTTCTTTTCTCAATAGAAAAAAAAAAGAACAAAGAAAAGAAATAAATACTTCTATGAAATGAATCAAACCATCCAGCTTTAAAATGAATCAAAAATGAATCAGACGATCAAAATTAGTGTAAGATAGAACCTGAGAAAGACAGAAGCACCATGAATTAAGCAATTAACCACTGTATTTTTGCATACATTGAGTGCGAAATATTGATAATATACAAAATGTACAATATTCAATATATACTTCACCATTCAAAAGCTCAGGGCCAGTTATATTTATTTTTTGAGAGAAATATTTTTTTTTTATTTTATTAAAGATTTAGGAATTTAATCAAAAGTAACAAGTCATTTTGAAAATTACAAAAGATTGTGCTTTCTAATACATGCATATATATACATACACACACACACACACTTGAACGTATAAACAACCCTTAAAAAGTATCTTGATAAAAAAAAAAATTTGAGCAACAATTTAGAAAGATTCAATCAAATAATCAAATAACTTGCTAAAATAAATGCTACCTTGGTGAGCACAGGAGACTTCTATCAGAAAAAAAGTGGCTTTTATACACTTGATGTGAATAAGATCACATTGACTTTTCTCTTCTAAAGATGCATATACCCTTTCTTAATATCAGCATTCATGTAGGTACATCTTTAAAGGATTATATGTTAAAGCAATTATATGTTGGACACAAAATTCACTTTTACATGGTGTTTACACAAAAATGTCTCTTAGCAGCGTATAAAACCACATTTCAAAGACAAAAATCCATTCACTCACTTTTTAATCCCCAAAAAACCTAAAGAGTATTAATTATCAAGCCGTTTTGATTTTATGAACAGTATGACATCATGCTGCCCAGACTCCGCCCACGACTGCTGACAGACTGTCCCGTTGTACGCTGTCTGCCTTTTTCTCCACCCTTGAGTAGCTGTAGTGACTATAATGTCTCGTAAGCGAAGCAAGTGTTTTGTAGTTTTAATGTAAAAGTGAACAATCTTCATTTCCTCCTGCGTGAGAGCCACTGAGGAAGCAGCGGATTAGTTCGATTTTTGATAGTAACACGACACCAAATACACCAAATATATATATATATATAAAAAGAGGGCGGAGTGAGCAGTAGCTCATTATCATTTAACGAAACGTGCACCAAAATGGGTCAGTGTGAACAGGTAAAAAGGTGTTTTTTTGTTGTTGTTTGTTTTTACATGACCATTGAGGAACTAAAGTATGTTACAGACATTTTTTTGAAGACTATAAAGGATCACACCAAGCTGTGGAAATCGGCATTGGATGTCCCCTTTAAAGATGTATTTCTCTATGGTGAATTTTTACTCGCAAAACTTGCTTCAGTAATCCAGTTCTACATCATATTTTGAGATTTTACTTCTGGTTTTTCATCAAGTGCTGAAAGTCAATTTCAAGCTAGATATAGCAAATCAGACAACAACCATCTCCTAAATCAAACTCCAAAACCCCTCCCAAGAGGTCAGCCAGTCTGACTTCAGCAAATCCAATGTGCATAATAACTGACAGCCTGAGAGTGTTGCTGATTTTTTATTTTTTTTTTGCCATTTATCTGTCAGGAGAGAGACATTTTTTGTATGGTGTTCCAAAATAATTGCTTGCAGCACCTAAATAGTTTGGGCGGAAACTGCTTCCACATTTGCACGCTGAACACCAGCTGTGATCAAACCCCACACGCGGATGTTCATATACCTAGAAATGAAAAACAAGACCACTGCATGCATTGGCTTTTATTGTAAGTGCATTACTGCGACAAACTTTCCATTCCATTCCATTCTTTTTACAATCTGAGCGACAAGTACAAAATTATTTCCTGGGATAATATCTAACATGTCACAGGTGCAGTCAACAAATCTTGATATATTTAAAGTACCCCTATTATCGGTTATGAAAGGTTCATTTTGGTTTTGGGAGTCCTCAAAAACAGGTTGATATGTATGCAAGGTCAAAATACACTTTCATCTTATTTGTTCAAAGACTCCCAAACACCTCCAAACCATTCATTAATTTAAATGATCTTTTAAGCTTAACCCTATAAAACCGTTTGTATCATACTTGATACATATCATACTAC
This sequence comes from Enteromius mattozi, assembly GCA_032359235.1. Classification (NCBI taxonomy): domain Eukaryota; kingdom Metazoa; phylum Chordata; class Actinopteri; order Cypriniformes; family Cyprinidae; genus Enteromius; species Enteromius mattozi. Next base: position 8,487,032 of record JAUMHE010000042.1, read on the forward strand.
ATACTATCATACTACATTTCTAAGGCCTCTAAGTTAGTGACAACTGATAATTATGCATTATGTAAGCAGTCTGCTATACCGTTATAAATATCTCAATGATTTACATTACACGCCATCAGAATTTCATCTTCGCCTGGGCAATGCAAATACTAGGAAGGGCACCAACCAGTATTATGTTCTCGAATATGTTAATGTAAAAAAGCAAAGATTTTCACTCCAGAGGTTTAGTAAAGGTTTGATTTTTCCGACTTCCAAATTTCACATGTCAGACTTCACAGGGTTAATATGTAATAATGTTGGTTATTGTTCTTAATGAAAGCTAAAAACCAAGAAACTCAAGGGTATCTGGGATCCCTGAGATTTTGGTAGTGGGTTTTTAGATCCGCAAAGATTGAAAACACCTGGTTTAGTTGAAATTTATTTGACAAGAAAATAAGTAAATATATATTTTAAAAAATTTAAAGACAAGAACCCAATAACCCTTGTATTATTTACAGCTTTCAGGCCAAAACAGACAGATACTCTGTAATGTAACTACATAAAACAATAAGATCCAAACGCCCACACCTGCTGGAGCAGAGAGCTCATGCTGAGTACATTCTCACCGTGTCAGTCCAACCCTTCCATTACGTCTCATTCGTTTAGACAAACATAGTGCGGCCAACAGATAAAGCCCCAAACTCCACATCGTCAGCCTGAAGAATCCTTATCACCGCCTGGGGGACAATGGGTCCTCTCTGATAGGTGACTGCTGCAGTGCCTGATAGGAAAGCTGGCTTCAATCAAACTGTCCATAAATGTGATAAAATGCACTAACAATCGTGATGCCAGCACTATTAAGTATCGAGTAACCCATGGTAACGAGACAGAAGGGACGGCGGGAAAAAAAACCAAATGTGGGTCAGGGGAGCTAGCTGGCTTCACTCAATGTGCCATCAATCGCATCAACAGCATCGAGGGCCAGGATCGTAACAAAGGATTCTAGAGGTGAAATAGGAAGGATAGCTACAGGATGGACTCCCGAAGAGCCTGCAAACACTTGTGTAGGAGCAGAAAGTATTTGTTTCATGTCCAAACAGCGAGCGAAAGGGCTGCTGATTGTGGCTGCTGCAGCATTCCCAGTGTCCTCTAATGAGAGAGGAGCGAGCTAAAGCAGCCACTCCTCCCAAATAACACACGCAGCTCTCACTCTCTCTCTCTCTCTCGCTGTGAGTCCACAGGCAGTGAAGAGTGGGTGGCAAACACAGTGTGCAATGCTCCTCAGGTTGCAAACAGAAACGAAGAATGAGAGAAATAAAGAAAGGAAAATTCACATAAATAGAGAAAAAAAAACTAAACAATAAAGCATACAGAAACTGCAGATTTCCTGATACTTGCAGTTGTAAGTGAAAGTACTTTCCAGCAATGCAGAGTGCATAAAAATGTATGTGGAAATTAAAATACTGAACCTGATGTCAGAAAAGTGCTGTTTTACATTGCTTTTCACTCTAAATGATATTATATATAAGCATTTCTTGATTAACTTTTCTTTGCAATAATTCTATAAATCCAATTTCATAAATCCTTCCATACACTGTCACTTTTTAAAAGGTACATGTTTGTACCTAAAGGGTCCTTATAACTAATGGGTACAAGAGTGTACCCCCAGTGACAGCATTTGTACCTTTATTGTATATAAAAGCAAAATTAAAAAAGTTCAGTATAAATGAGTAATACACACATATATAAACAATATAAATAACAAATATCTTGATAAAATATATAACATAATGATATACAACTTTTAAACAACATCACCTGTGGCTAATGCCTTTGATGATAGCAAGATTATTATTATTATTATTATTATTATTATTTAATATTATTTTCAGGCTAGTAATATAATCTAATTAATATTAGGGCTTATTGTTGCATTATATTTATTTTTTCCGCATTTTTACAAAAAAACAAGGTGCAGATGTATGTGCGATGAAGTATAAAAGATTTATTCATCATACAGTGTAGATTTAATTATTATAACGGGAGTGTTTATAAAGTACATAAATTTGTGCTATACTGAGCTTGTGATGATGTTCTTTGCTTGTTTTTGAATAGCCTAACTGAAGAAATGTAAACATCAGAATTAGTAATTTAAGACGCTTTTATTAATTTGTTATGTTAAATACAAACTCAGTCACATTAAAACATGCTTTTAGCCTTACTCTGGAGCTGGTTCACTTTCTAAACTAAACAAATATTGTGATAAGATTTCACAGGCTGACGATATGAAAATTGAGCATATACATTTTTAGTGGAAAGTATTTAATATTTTAGTGGAATAAAAAGTTAATTTAGTAAATAAAAAGTTCAAACAAACAGGATTTATTTAAAACAACCTTATGTAACCTTATGAATGTCATTCTAAAAACATTCGTAACAACTCTAAAGAGAACAGTAGCACACTTCACAAATAAATACAACAACTGTCTGTCAAAACACCAAGACATATGTACATGTTATTAGACAGCTAATACTGAACAAACAATCTCTGAGCATCATTGAGTCTTGGTGTTGACAGATTTTATCCGCCGGCGCTCTCACTATGTGAGCGCTGCCGAAGATGTTCAAAGTTTTAAATCACAGATACATATCAATGTTATGCACGCACTTTAATTTCAACCCAGAAATACACTAGATCTTTCTGTCAACAAGAGTGACCTAGACTTACTGTACCCAAAACCGAAGGCAGCTGCCCAGTCGGTCAATGATTCACAGACCGTGATGCTGATATAACATTTGATTATTTTTAACTTTCTTATCCCAGACTCACAATTGTTGAGGCATTTTAGTAAAAGTGGATTAAAATGCGCATTTTAATAAATGGATTCCATGTACTGAATTAGCACACGCAACACAAAAGACTACAGTTTAATGTGGTATAATGCCTTCTGGTTTAAAAAAGAAAAATAGTATGCACACAGTGTATACTCTAAGCCATGTAGCACGGTGTAGTTTATCTATAGGCTAACTTCAGCTTCTGGATACTGCATTTAGTCGTTAAGTAAAATTAATCATTACGAGCAAATCATGTAACTTTTGTCAATCACAAACCTTATTTTCTGCAATATTCTAAAAGCCAGTGGAAAAATCCTATTGGCTTTTTATCAAGGGATGCTAGCCTTTGGTTTGGTCTACAAAAATATGTCATCTCTGCAGAGCTGTATCAGGGTGTTTCCTTTAAGGAGGTAAAATGGGACATTTAGAATTTACATTTGATATAAAAATAAATAAATAAACTACACACATACATACACACACACACACCTCTATATTCTCAGAAATAAAGGTACAAAAGCTGTCACTGAGATGGTACCTTTTCAAAAAGCTACACTTTTGTACCTATTCGGTTCACCTATGTACAATTTAAGTACTAATATGTACCTTTTAGGTACCAAAATGGACCCTTTATGTACAAACGTGTACCTTTTGAAAAGGTACCGCCCTAGTTACAGCTTTTGAGTGTGTACAGAACAAATGTGTGTGAGAGTATCCCATGGATGAACATTCTTAAAATAATGGTAGAAAAAGGTACAAAACATATAGCTTGCCAAAAACAGTATGAACAAATATTTCATACATCATAAAAAATTAAGTTAAAAAGTTAAAGCAAAGATTATTCAAGTGTGTTTTAAAGAAAACGTTCAGTCTGCTTTAAATTCATGTTTAATTTATTGTTAGTTGCCATTTCTTTGCAATTGTATGAGATTTACTAGCAATTTTTGACAAAAAATTGTTTCCACATCTTTTTTTTTTCCAGTGTACAACGTTTGTTTGCATTCCTCCTGAAACGCTCTCGTTGGCACACTTTCTCTCAGCAGCATCTCTGGCACGCACTAAACTCTGTAAGGACATTCTGTGTCAGAGGTTGGTGTTTGTAAACGAGTGTTTAAGTTGACGGCAAAGCGTGCAGGGTACCTCCGGCGTGTTTTGGGAGCGAGTGTGTGTTGGTTCAGGTAGAGTGGAGCGCCACAGTTCTCAGTCTCTCTGCAGTGTGGATCAGGTAGCAGGGTTGTTGGATTATGCTCTTTTAAGAAGGGATTAACCATGTTTCAGCGTTCAAGGCAAATTGCTCTGAGAAGGCATCTTTGGCTACAAAAAAGTTAAATTCTGCACCTAATCCTTTTCAAAGCTCCTTAACTCGCTCTCTCTCCTTCCTTCTCACTCTCTCAAGTTGTCAGTGAGCGTTTTGAGAGCTGCCTCCTTTTTTTAAGACAATTCACCCACCCTCCCTCCGTCTTTCTTTCAGGATATGACAGTTTGGAGGCTCCTTGGGAAAGATAAGACAGCCTGCGTCGGCAGGATGAGGTGCCGCTATTACACTAAATATAAAATAATGACACAACTGTTCGACTGGCATATGTATAATGCCGCAATACATATTTCTACATGGAAGCAGAGGAAGCTGACACAACAGTGACAAAAGTTTTGACTTTAATACTCTACTATTAAAATGAACTCAACATGTCACTGCGTGGAACCGTGCGAGTCTGCCGTGATGCAGTTCACTTCGGTTTACGGCGTGAAATAGTGAAGGTCTTTCAGAAGAGAGCGGAGCAGCTTGTGTTGATACTGTGTGTGTGTGTGCGTGCGTGCGTGCGCAGTTCGGGTGTCATATCCATGACTTTGCCATATGGAAAGAGGCAGCTGTCTTTCTTTTTTTGTGTACGTGGGGGTGTGCGACCCAGGTGTTCCTCGCTCTTTATCTTCCTGTTTCTCTCTTTCAGTTGTGTTGGGAAAACAAGCGGTAAAGCCTGAGGAATGAGGATAGTCACTAAGCTCTTGTTAGTTCTTTGATATAACCAGAGTGTGATGTTATGTAAAAATGCTTGAAAATGAATACAAATGTAAAAATGCTTTCTGCAAGGGTTCAGTTTAGGGTTAACTGATTAAAAAAAAAATGTTGTTAGCTTGGTATAAAGCAATGGAAGTCAGTGGAATGTGCTGCAGGAATGTGCCCTAAAACCTAGAAATCAATAGGCATTTGAGCAATTCTGGTAGCATCGTTCTGAATTCAAAAAAGGTTTTTAGTTAAATGCCTGAAATAAGAGCTGTGGTTAAAACAAGCTCAAGATGTTATCACAACTTATTCTAGGACACAAATTGCATTAGCAATACCTTACTTGTGTTTTGGGTTTTTTTGTTTAAAGATTTTACAAGCATTGAAAATAATGGTTGCTAACAAGGGGCTATATGGGACTACAGATGTTGCTGGGGTCATTAATAATCATCATGCCTAACAGTTGTGTTGGCCAATATACTCCATATTAATATCGTCCTAACATTAGTTGATACATGATAATATCGTGCTAATTTATTTAATTATTTGTGAGAGTAAACAAAACTCTAGTGTGAGGCTAAAAGCAGCCTAATGTTAGTGCAATCTATTAATTACAACTAATACGCGTGACGCCACGATACGGGATAAAAAGTTATGCTTTTCCATGTCAATCAGAGGTTTTGTCCTAACGAGCCACGACATGCAAATTTTCTAATTTAGAAACTAAATTTTTATTTCTGCAACGCAACGGATGGAACAACAACATACAAACTATATGACAGTAGATAAGTAGGTGATCATGTGCTTTATTCAAAGTTAAACATGTCTAATATGAGTTTAAATGTCATATTGTGTGACCTTTTTGTTGTGAGCAACAAATGATAGTTTAAACGTAAAAATAAAAATTATACACGTTTCTGATTGGCTGTGGTATTTCATTGATTCTGTTGCATCGCTGCTAGTGTGGACACCCTAATTGTTTGCTGCTACAATCTTGTCGCGTCGTGTGTCGTTAGGACACAGTGTTAGGCTCTATCTTTTTAGTCAAATAGCATACGGATGTTCTGAAATATTTTAATATGGCTGAATTTTTAATACGACTGAAAAGTTACTAATCCTTAGTCAGTAAGCCGCAGCTGGAGAAAATGAGCAAAAAAGATTAACATTGTCAAAGAACATCACTAACTTCAGTGTAGTGTGAGGTAGGGCTTTAATGATACACATAGCTATAGATCACTGGCGAGCTATGTGATATCCCGTTCAAAATCGGAAGACGATATTTCGTAGCTCGTCAGTGATCTACGGCCCTGTGTATCAACTGCAGCTCATTTTAAAAACAGCTGATTGAGATTTACCGCTAATCAAAGAACCGGCTTTACTGACGAAATGCGAATGAATTAATCGACAATTAAATCGCCCAGCCCTAGTGTGAGTTTATCATGATGCACTGTATAATGAATCAATCTCTTTTAATTACACTGCACGTTCATCTGCACTTCATAGTTTTATTATGAGAGACCAGAATTCAGTCAGCGAGCTCAGCGATTACTCATCTGAACGCCTAATTGGCCACTGTATTTAAAAGAACACTGCAACTGAGTGTGATTGGTGTGCTACACTATAAAAACATGTAAATAAAAACCTGATGGAGCAAATAAGCCCTTACATTAATTGGATAATAATACTAGCCTTATAATAAAAACAGTAATATGAGTCTTGCTATCGGAAAAGACATTAGCCACAGCCGATATCTTTGACTACCATCGAAACACCATAATATCATCGGCACATCCCTACTTAACAGTAAAACTCATGCACTCACTAGTTTGGTTTCACAGCCTCATTGTGTATATATTTTCATCCTTGCAAGCTATTCTAACTAAAACGTTCCAACTTTTAATTAAAGATCAAAATAGACTGATGGAAACTTGGTGAATGTGATGTTGAAGTCATGCAACTTCAGCTTTTTTTATTCAAATTTTTTAAATGTTGTGTTCATTTAGCAAGATTATCTTTATGAACAAAACATGGACAGGACACACCAAGCCGACTCGTGTCGGCAGCATCTAAGAAAAAAAAAATAAAAAAGCTGCGTTTAACACAGCTCAGACTACAGCCAACTGCAAACTAACATGTGAGAGGAATTAACTGTCTATATCAGCAGCTATCAATAATAAATATTCAGTGTTATATTAAAAGGAGAAACCGAAACAAAGATATACGAGATCAATGCAGATATACGAAACGTAAACAAAGCAGAGCTTGCTTACCATTTTAAATATATGCAATGTTGATAACTTTCATCATTTCAGCGACTCGTGCTGTTATAATATTGACATATCAGAATGCTTGGGTAAGATCACGTAACACCAGTTCAGAACAGTGTTCTGTTTGTCTCACCTTCATTTACTTGTCCATTTTCATCACTTTCGCTTTAATTCTCGAGTGCTGAGTTGTTCACTAAACTGAACATCCGATCAGAGTTCTCACTTTCCCTGATGGTCCCGACACCAATTCAACAAGTCGGCAGAAACTACTGCCGATGTGAGCCCGATGAGAGCCGACGTGTCGAAAACACAGAGCAAGCTAGCCTGACAGATTCTCACAGACGGCCGACTGTCTGCTTGGTGTGTCCCGGGCTTAAGAATCATCAGCGTTTATTAAACACAGAACTCATTTTCTGTAATAACCCAAAAGAATCCTACTGGCTGTTTGTTGAGTGAATTAGAGCTATGCTAAATTTCAGTTTGAAAACACGTAATTGAAAATTTTATCACTTCAGAACTTTACAGAACAAACACGTGTGTGTGAGTGTTTAAGAGTTACACAGTAGTGGTGAGGGAAAATGGTACAAAACAAGGTTCTGATGTTCAGCAGTTCAGACAGGTGTAGTAGCACAAGTGCTAGAGTGTTTTGCTGCTTTAAAAAAAAAAAAAAAAACTCTGAACAGTACAACCAAGTCGAAAACCTACAGAAAACATCTCTAAGAGAATGACCACATGGTCACTGTATATGTATTAAAAATGCATCAATGTGGGAATAAAAACTCAATGCGTTAATAATTATTAAAAATCAGTTACTGTTATTACTATAACAATAAATGTCAGAATAGGCACTGATATGACAACACAATTGATGCCATAAGTAAACAGTTATTCCTTGTGCAATTATAACAAAATATGTTTTTGTTTTGAAATATTACTAGAGAATATATTAAGACCCATAACTGGAAACATGCTGAGACAACTGTATTTGACGTATCATAATTGTTCATGTAATTTCATACACCAGTAATGGATTCCATGACCCTGATTGATTTTAAAGATGGGTTTTTATCTGTCTGCCTCATCTGTGCACGACGATTTTATGTTTGTTTCAATTACTGGTTTAGTAATTATTCACGCAGCACGACAACTGCCTGTTGTTTTCAAGTTATTGACTTAGTATCAATACAGAGATGGAATCATAACAAAGCCAAAATATCGGTATCAAGTCATAGAGAGCGTTTACATGTTTTGAGGGTGGGCGAGGAAAAATACTACCCACTGCAATCTCCCAGCAGCAGTAAACATGCTAAAGAATAACTAACAATACTCGCATGTTGACAGGTGTCAAACATTTCCATACACACACATGTGTGAGCTCTGCACCCCCTTTCCCATCTCGAGTCTGCCATTGATTTCGGAAGTAAAGCGCTATGAGCCATGGTATCTATGGCAACACAGTGGCTGAGACGGCCAAAGTTTCTCTCTCTCTTATTGGTGAGGTATCCTCACTGGAGGAAGTGAGAGGAGGGGGAAGAGGAAGAGAGAGAGAGAGAGGCATCATTCTTATTCTGTGCTACAGGCCAGTGTTGGCTTCATAGCACACTGGCAGCAAAAGCATCCTGGTCCCTGCATACTAAACAGAGCTCTGTCATCCAAGCACACGCTCACACGAACGTGAATCTTATAAATATCCAGACTGTTTTATAGCATGCGTTCTTATAGCGACAACACTCAAACACAAGCTTGCGTATATGAGGAAACTGCATCTAAGCAGGCTTCGGAAAATCAAACGCTAATACACACGGGCAGGCAGACACCCACTGCAGGCTGCTTTTTTCCTGGGCACCATATGCCCCGGCGCACACACACACACACACCTCCTCCTGGCCTGTGCACGAACCCCCACCACCACCATCCTCTTTCCATCTCCTCTGCTCTCTATCTCCTCCCTCCCTCTCCCTCTCCTCTGCCATGATCCATGTGGTCTCTCCATCTGTCAGTGTTAGTGCGTGGACAAAGAGAAGAGTGCAGCAGTGGCAGTGCACACACACACACACACACACTACAGTCGGCGCACACAGGTATTGCAGTGCAATATAACCAGCATGTACCTGCAGCTTAAGACACATTCACAGCAGGTGCTGTTAGTGAATCTCAAAAAACAATTACTGGGCCTTGTTTTAATACTGTTTTAATACTAAAAATGTCACACGCATATTGACAATGAACACATTTCTTGGAGGTTTTTGTTCGATTCTTCCGTATATGCCCACTGCAGCACTTATGGCGTACCGGTCACTTTTGGCACTGTAGTTGCAGTGGGAATCATATCACATGATACTGCTTTACGACGTGATGTCTCGATGCCATATTTTACTTTAGTTACCATGAAAAATGGAAGTGCACCCACAAATTTGATCTGAATGTTGATGGGGCTTCAAATCAGAGCAAATGTATGAACATATTTAGCAAGCAGCAACACATTTTCATGTGTAGATGGAACAGCGTTGTGACATTCGTATTGCAAGATATCCAGAAATGTCTGTCTGCATGTGTATGGCTTTAGTGATGATGGTTTAAAGGGGATGATTTAAAAATGCAACCGAATATTGAGAATATAAATATTACGATAACACTAAAAAGAGACAATAAATAGACTTAAAATACATAAAATGCTTAAAATATTGCACTAGAAATATCCACACTGGAAAAAACAACAACACTTTAAATATACATAAGTTATAAAATTAAACATATCACTAAAAAGTCTAAATTATAAATAAATACATGAATTCATAAAAGTACTAATAAAACTTTAAATGTAAAATACAAATAATATACTGTTAAAAATATCCAAACTAAACAATAAGAAAAAAAACTAAAACCAAAAAAAACCAAACCCAAAACCAAAAGAAAAACCAAAACCAAAAACAAAATAATTTGCTTGTGTCCTGATAGTTGATGTCTATATAATCTTTCACGTTATCTATTATTATAAAAACACACTGTATTGTTATGTTCTGTGTGAATGTGAATATATTTCCAATAAAAAAGCTGTACATGTTCCACACAAGCCATTCTGAATTGGGTCAATTAGCACTGTCAAATAAATGTGTAAAACAGGAGCACAAACAGACCACATTGAAACCATGTAGTTTCAAATCAACAAAGGTTAACATCAACTTCGTATAGTACCTCTTAAACTTAACCAACCAACCTCAGCATTAGCCAGACTTGGCTTATTCGACTCAGCCATAAGCTTTAACCCAAAGACAGCCACTATAGTATCTATGCGGACACTCTTTCTGCAGCTCATTCATGGCTGTATCAATATAGTTTAGTGCAGAGATGTTGACTAGAGGCCCCCTGTGAATACGCGATAGATAAACATACATCATTATGGGACGTCAAGTGGAGAAAATATTGCCACAACTGGGAATTGTGTGTGTGTGTGTGTGTGTGTGTGTACGTGTGTTTACAAACTCTTTATACAACTAGTTGCTAAAATAAAGCTCCATTGCTGTATCTGCCCTCTTTCCTTGTTGACACACACAAGTGCACACAAATGCCTTTGTTTAGGCGGCACAGCGACGGTCGGTGGTGGTTTTGTCTGGTGTCTGTGTTGTCAAGGATACAACGAGTGCGGTGTGCTTCAGCCCCCACCGCTCTTTCCTCCCGTCCTCACTCCTGCAGGATCTGAGAGCGGCTCGGCTCAATCCCTGATGTGTGCGAGCTTATGTGTGTGTGTGTGTGTGTGTGTGAGAGAGTGTCTGATGAGGAGGGGGTTTGAAGGAAAGCAATACCTCTCCTTCCTGTGAATAAAGAGAGGTGGGGGAAGGGGAGAGGACAAGAGCAGTAGGGTGGTCTTTTTATGATTTCTCTGAATTATGAATTTCTCTGAATCTCTGAATTTCTCCACTGTTTGAGATTTATTCCTCAAGACTCTGCGCTTCCGTGGCACATGAAAGATGACCGTAATACAGGCAGAACTCCAGGTGCATGTGTCAGCATATGCTAGCCATATGAATGAACTTTTAACTCTGAAGATAAGATAGAGATGTCATAACACTGCCTTTTCTTTGTCACTGTGGAAAAAAAAACATACAATGTCACATACAATGTTGTGCTTGGTAAAGCAAACATCTCAATTGCCCATACTTTGGCTTAGGATTTGAAGGAACCTGCTAACCCTGGCATGTAATTCGACCCACGCGTTTGTGCTACGAACCTAAATGATACCTTGAATAGCTGATGCTACCTGAGGAGAGGAATGCCATTACATTCAAAGTGTTCAGACATATCATTCTGGCTTGGTGTGATAAACAAAAGAGGAAAAAATCCACTCCAAATCCATTAAACACTGAAGGGGAGAATACGGTTCAGCTCAGGACTGTTTAGGCACAGGCTCTTTTTTGAGTGAGTAACCACCTCCTAATCACCTAAAACACCCCAAAACATTTAGAACACCTTAGAAATTGCATAGTAACACACCCCGGCAACCACCCAGCAAGCACCTAGTATGCAAACACACAAACAAAGTAACTACACACAACAACACTTAGCTATGCCCTACTGTAGCAATCACAGACTTTATCAATGACATTTTTAAAACCATAAAAACCATTTAAAATACCTGCACAGTAACGCCCTAGCAACACTCGTCAATAAAGTCAGTTCCTTGATTAGCGGTAAATCCCCATCACCTGTTTTCAGATGGAGCGACAGTTAATACACAGCTGTATATCACTGACAAGCTCTGCAATATCGCAGTTTTGCAGCCCTACTTACAACACCCTAGTAATGTGCTAAAAATACAATCTTAGAATACTTTTCATAATAATAATAAAATGCATAGTAATGCCCTGACAACCACCTATCTATCAACCACCTATGGGCCCTACATATCACCTACGAATAGTAATATGCTTTGGACACCTTAGAAACTGCACATTAATGTTCTAGCAACTACCTACAACACTCCAGCAACCACAGAGCTGTATATACATAGATGACTCATTAGCGGCTGTTTCTGTGGTCTACTATACGTAAGCCATGGCTGTATCCCACATCGCCCCTCTATACCCTCGTAATACAACACAGGTATAAATTCAGTGAACATTGATTATTTATTAGTTTAACTATGGTTTATACACAATTTCCGTGACAGAATTCAAGAGAAATCTTTAATCTTATTACTGGAGCTACCCGTTTCAAATGATTATGAAGCAGCAAGCAATCTATGCAAAAACGACAGTCTTTCCAGTGCACTCAGTGTCCAAGTTCATTCACTCATTTTAATTCACTCCTTCAAATGAACTGAATGAGTGGACTAATGTAGGGAATAGTGAATGAGGGTATAGGGGGCGATTTCGGATACAGCCCGCTGCTACATTAGACCAGTCCGTGAACACTTGAGAGCACGTAGATTGTGCATCTACAGCCTAAGTATCGCAATAGACTTCAGCAGATGATTTTTCTAAATTAACACACTACAACAAGACGAGGGTGTTAGTTAACACAGCATTAAAAAAAACTGGTAATACATAAACACAAAAGGAATTTAAATCTCTGTGGTTTTTACAATAATGCCTGGCCAACACTATTTTTACCCTGATTTTCCCCTCCCGAGAATCGGAGAAAAAATCCCAATCAGTCCCGATGTTCTGGTAATATGAGGCGTTCACCAGTGGAACTTTGCACCTTCCGATCTGTTCGCACACAAATCGGGGCCACCCAAATCATATCAAACATTTCAAATCGGGATGATGACTGCTATATGATAACATCAGTACTTTCACAATAGCCTATGTACGACCACAAAACAGTTGTAGTGTGTGATGCGCCACGATGTTCAAATCTTGTAGTGTGTGCATGTTTAAGATTAGAGGAAAGATAATCTGCAAAGATTCTCCTTAAGTGTGTGTTGCAACCAGATTTCATAATTGGTTAGGATTTTAAAACTCCTGTAGTGTGAGCCCGGGTTAAGACGTTGTGCAGTGTTGTGGCATCTTGGAAAATGTTTTACTACTGTAAGTGACGATACGGTGACCGTTCCAAGATGGCAAAGGCTTGGACGTGTCAGGAGCGGCTAAATGTGGTATGTACATATACATAGGCCCTTCCAATCAGTAACATCAATGAAATTTCACAGACAAAAAAGTTCCACTGAGTACTGTCAATAATGTAGTGATGAATGTTTAATGTGATGAATGATGCCATTTATCTTTAAGTTTAACCTGTTCCAAAATTTTTGTTGGGAAATCATTTGCCATCACATTTTTATTCAATTTATGGATTTCGTTCAAGAAAAATGGTAGATGTGATGGCACCTTTAGAATCGACATTGTAACGCTCTAGCAACTACATACAATGCACAACAACCTAGCAATATGCTAAAGCCACAAACACCTTACAAAACAAAAAGTAACGCCCTCGCTAGGTGGTTGCAATTTCTTGGCAACCATCCACAACACTCAAGAAATGCACTAAAATTATACTCAGAAGACTTCTCATAGTAACACCCTAGTAACCATTCCTAACACCCTAACAACCACCAACCAAAGCCTTAGCAATCTCTTACAACATCCTCTCAGAACACTGCATACAACATCCTCTCAGAACACTGCATAAATTGCTTATTAATGCCCCGGAAACCACCTAGTACGCAAACATCTAGTAACTATCCAAGATGTAAAACATCACTTGTCACACCAGACTACCTGAGAGGCTGGCCGCCCATTAGGCAACCCTACTGTTAATATTCAAAGCCACTAAGCATCTATTAGTTCACGCACAAGCTTTACATTGACATTAGCCCTAGTACACACTCACACACAAACAAATAAAAACCCACCATATCGTTTCCCCTTCTTTCCTTTTGATCACCCACAAATAAATTACAGCCGTCACAGCAATATGCAAAATGGCATGGACTGACAATCAAAGCCTGACTAACAAGCTTTTAAGAACCGTGCTAAAGTTTCATAATCGCACACTAATAAGATTATGCAAACTCGTCCATTTAGCTACCTGTGTATGAAAAAAGAAAAGGAGAAACAGAAAACCAAACAACTAGATGTGTTCTGACCTCTATGAATGTGTGTTCAAGGAAGCTATTGAGAGAAAGCGTTCAATGGATGTCTTTACCTTTATAAGCAACCATAAATATTTCTAATTACAATTCCACCCCCATCCAAAGACTGTCCACCAAAAGCATCCAACGCTCTTTAATCAATAACCTTATGGCCTGTCTATTGTCTAGATGAAAGATCCAATAAGATGCTAAATTCAAAATGCATTACCCAATCAAAAAAACTCCGTTCCTCAACTGTAAATGAGAGTCGGTGCACACAGAGTACCAAGACAACAGTAATAGTGGAGTTTTGACCGCAAGAAGCCCATCATTTTTTACAATATATTAAAATTATTTCACCCTCTCTGTTTTTTAGTTTTTACAAATTTTTTTTTTTTAAGTTAAATACAGTGTGTTTAAAAAGTCTGAGAACACTAGTGGAATAAAAGCCTTCTGTTTTCTTTTTATTTATTAAACATTATCTTAGCAGCAACCAATCAGAGTGAAATTCAGAACAAATTAAACATTTTTTAACTGTATTTAAAATTCCAGATTTTCACTATTTTCTCAACCCTATAGACCCAGGGTTTCATTTCATGCAATGAAGCAACTCATTTACAAAATGCATGTGCTGGGATTTGTTATTGATTTTCTATATCAGAGATCTGCATACATATATTGCTTTACATGTTCTCTACGGACAAAAGGGACATAAGAAATGTGTAAATGTCATATTATAAGAAACATGCGCATTGCATGCAAATTGTCTGAATATAGCGCCTGAGCTAAGCTAGCATCTTCTGGTTTGCTGACACAAATCTTAAATATTATGCTAGCCACTTCACTGCAGGTCGATTATCGTTCTAATTTGTGTGTAACAACATTTTCCAGTAATAACTACAAGAACGGGAGATGATGCTGTGCTAAAAGGAAGCAAAGAAGTAATTCTGATATGCAGACCTCAGGCAAAACAAAAATTAGCATTAGCGATGAAGACACCAGTCTGCCTGGTCTTAGGTGGCTGAGAAAACACGATGGGAAGAAATAGCAAATGTTGGTCTACTACATCCAAAGCAATTAACCTGAATTTTTCTGTGGACATGTACATAGAGCAAGCGTACCATATGATTCCATACCAATTAAATGGAAAAATAACGTCAATAATGTATTTAGAAGGAAGGAAATTACAAAAGAGCACAAATTTCCCTTTTTCATACTCTATTCTCTTTCATAGTACCTTCCTCGCATTTAGTCTTTGATTTCTTTTACACCTTTTCCATAATTCATACCATCTTTTACTTATCGTCTACCTTAATTCTGCTTTTTCCTCTCATTCTCTCTTTTTTTCTTTCTCTCTACCTTGTTTCGCTCTTCTGCTGCATTTTCCTCAGGCTGCAAAAGAACCAACCATCATAAATCTACCCCTTTATTGCTTCTGAGGAGAGGGAAAGAGGGAAGGGAGGGGGACATGGGAGATGCAGGAGAAGAAAAAAAAAAAAGAGGAAAAGGCGTGGAGGAATATCTAATCTCAGAGCAAGAGCTGCAGGACCCAATGAACAGATGGATAAAATGAAAGGAGGAGAGAGAGGGAGCTTGGGAGGGGCTGAGGATGTCACCATTAATGAGAATAATTTACAGTTCAGAAGCTAGCAGACTCGAGACCTCTTCAGTAACTGAGACCACCACCAGCACCCCTCCAATTACAAAAGACATTCTAGCCCTCTTGGCTGACTTCTTCATGTAAACCGTAGCCTAACTGAGGAACTGTGTACGATAATCACGCAACAAATAGTAACAAATTTCACACTTCTCATTAGCTGTGGACTGAAGGCCAGTTGTTACGACCAATGAGCAAATGGCAGTGACATTTAAGTCAACTATGATGAGTAATTTCAAAATCCTATCAATTCCTGACACTAAAAGAAGAGCTTCTCTCTTCTTTTAGTGTCGCCGTTTGCTCTTTATTCCAAGGAAAGGATGAGGGAAAGGGATTTTGGTGGCCACGGGGACATCGGAGGTTGGCGCATAGGCATAAATATATTACAGAGTGTCGATTTCCTATTCCAAGAGCTAGCTGTTGCTCAGGGCAACAGGAACCATTACTGTCCCACTGCACAACACAGGCATAAAATCCAGAGTTATGGGTGAGGACTTATCGGTTCGACTCTTAGTGTGTCTCTAGGCAAACTGCCCGATGCTGAAGCTTTATCTGAATGATAAAGAGTTAGCCTTTAGTCTTGCATAGCCAGAATTTTGTCAAAAATTTCACAAATTTAGCTTATTTAGCTTATTACATCCACGCATGTTAAAGCAACCAATCAAAGGTCTGATGCTTTTATGTGTTTTGAGGTGGGTTTATCTGAAGTAGATTACACCACAATAACAGAATGATTCAAAAAATTAATAATAATGGTACAGCAGTCTTCACGAATGACTAACTATATAGAAAACACACAAAAATTAAATAAATACTGCATTAAAACCAGTGTGCTTTATGCATCTGACAGTCAATAAACAGCCAAATAAAAATAATTTGGTGAAACCAAATTAAAAAGGTTTATGGCTAAAGCTTAAATTTGTCACTTACATTTTAGTTAGTTTACATTTTAGATGTTACATCCACTGGCTTCTCTTCCAAAAATCCAACTAATCAGATCACAACAAATTTAAGATAAATGTTGGCAAGCGCCTCAACAACAAAACGTAAAACCACTGTGTTTGTCCCAAGCACAAACTAACAAATATACATTACACCAAGAACCGCTAATGTAACTCTAAAGCGGACAGTTCCACTAACAATAACCATCCGACCACAAAAATCTCAAAGATCCAATTCACAACTGCTGTACTGTTGCATGAAATGTTCCATTTAAATATCGATATTTAGCTCTCCATAACATAGCATGAATAAAAATCTAGGACCTTACCTGTACATGCTGCTGCATAGAGCCATATGGCATGCCTTGACTCAGCGCTTTTTGCTTTATCATCATCATCCTCTTCTGTTCTTCACTTAAATGGGCTGACTGGTTGGGCATTGGACCTGGAGCTTGTGGTGGTCCACCCCCGGAGCCCTGCATGTAGGGCATCATTGGGTTTTTGGCTTGATTGGCCATGGGTGGCGTCATCCGCTGACTCATGTGGTCTACTCCACTGAAATGAGTCAGCGGCTTGGTGTTGCTATAAGAGAGCTGCTTATTGAGGTTGTTTTGGGCAGCCAAGTTATTAGGTTGCTGCTGTTGCTGTTGCTGGTTGAGCATGTTCATGTGGTTCTGTGGGAGGTAGTTGTTCATGCTTGGTGTTTTTGGCCCCATTGTGTTGCTAGCATTAAAAGCCTGCGTATACATCATGGGGCTATTTGGTTTGTCTGGGTTAAAGGGTCCACTGTACGGGCTTGTTGGTGCTCCTGCAGGCGACCAGTTTGCTGCCTGGGACTGCTGTTGGTGTTTGATAAGTTTGGCACGCTGCTGCTGATGAGCAGCCATTTGCTTCAGCTGCTCGGCCGGTGAAAGTTCAGATGTGGGCGGGACTGGAACACTTCCTGCTGTTCCCCCTGATCCAGGACCACCTCCTGTTACTGGAGTTGATGCCACAGGGCCAGGACCTGCATTCATCATAAATCCATTCCCGGGCCTTGAGGCCTGGGTCTGCGCTTGGGTGGGCGTTTGCGGAGAACGTGCCACGCAGTTAGCGGGCGATCCTGATGCCATTCCAACTGCTGGTGACTGCTGCAACGGTTGCTGGGGTGGTGTCCCATTGGCAGCAGTTGCAAACGGGGGACCAGAGGAAGATGGTCGCACCTGAGGTGACCCCATGGGCATCTGTCCACTCTGCGGTTGTGGTGTACTGTTGGGTGCCGTAGCTACAGAGTTAGGTGCTGGGTCTTGTGCAAGCTGCGTTTGTTCCGTTGTGGCCCGTGTGAAGTCGCTCACCTCCTTTTTCTCCTCAAAGTCCTCGTTGAAGAGGTCGTGCATGTCATCCTCAGGCACTGTGTTGGCCAACTCATCAATCAGTTCCTGCCATTCCTGGTCATTCAGATTGATGTCAGAGAATAGCTTGTTCTGATTTGAAAGAGATGTTTCTGACGACTCAATTCCACCGCCGTCATCCAAAGGCTCTTGTTTCATGTCCTTTAGTAGGCTAAAGCCATCTTCCAAATCCAGTGAACCATTCAGTTTAATATCAGGCATTCCACCATTTTTGCCTAAATCGTCAGGTCGTCCAGTAATATGGTTTGTACCAGCATTGCCGTTGCCGGTTCCGTTATTTGAGGAGGCACTGTTGTTGCCCGAGGGCAAGGTGGGTTTGATGTCCATTGGATGAAGCGGGGAAATGGGCGGGAGGCTACCAAGAGAGTCCATTCCAGTGCATCCTTCCTTACGGAGTCTCTTTGTAGTGGGAGAATAACTCCCATCACTGAGGCCATTTTGGTCACCATTTAAAGGAGACCGGGCACTGTCCAATTTCCTCTTCACTGTCTCCTGGAGCTGTGAGACGAATGAAAGAGAACAATGGTTAGAGGGTCAGGCCAATATGAAAACGTGTAAAGAACAACTTTACAGAATATTGTTGTCATACATTCACACTATCTTGTAATGCTACGCAGTGAAGCTGTTTTACAGGTGTATAAATAGTCAGGCCTGGTACTATTCAAACAATTATTTACATTTCAGAGCAGAAGCACGTCAGAGTGGTTTCTAGTCCAGAATGCCAAAATTTACATAGGTAATACATTCTCGCTATCAAAACACTTCACAACAACAAAAGTTTTTTGCCAGTGATCGTCATTGTGGTTATGTGTACATGTGTGAAAAAATGTAACATTCATTTACTTAAATTGCCTTGTTCTTTTTGTTTATCTGATAGTACAGAAGAGCTTTTACTGAGGTGCTGTCTTGACATCAAATGAGGGCAGGAATTTTGATCAACAAAAACTGCCCACACTTAATTCCAGTGCTGGTTTTCCATTATCTGTGCAGGAGTTTGGGTTTAAACAGGCCTTGTTTAAAAAAAAAAAAAAAAAAAAAAAAAAAGGACGACAAGAAAGTCCTTCTTTTTGCCACTATGTAAATACTTAATAGTTATATTCAGATCAAATGCAGGCTAATCAATGTACAGTAGGCAGTATTGTAAATGAGTTAGAACCAATCTGTGATGTCAAGCAGTCCATAACTTTCATATTTTTTAGCAAAGCTGTTATAAAGTGGATGAATTAGACTGACCAGTGTAATCCTAGTGTGCTTACCTAACAGCATACATTTTTAAAAACTGGATCTTTTTTATGACTGTCCAATCAGGTTCCTGTGAATTATTGACCAACCTAATTATCCAAGGCGACAGATAGACTAGCTATAGAACTAGCCATTCAACCGACTGGCTTTTTAAAAATAAGTAGTTTTGCACATATCTGTTTTAATGGCACAGCACACTTAGACAAACACGGCACAGAGAATCACTGATAGGAGGGAAAAGGTGACGAGCATCAGTT
Organism: Enteromius mattozi; assembly: GCA_032359235.1. Taxonomy (NCBI): domain Eukaryota; kingdom Metazoa; phylum Chordata; class Actinopteri; order Cypriniformes; family Cyprinidae; genus Enteromius; species Enteromius mattozi. The sequence goes on from JAUMHE010000042.1 coordinate 8,506,675, forward strand.
ATTACTTTGCAATTACATAGAGAGAGAAAAGAGAGAGAGAATAAGGGGAGGGAATCGCTTGCAAAACAAACTGAGTTTCATTGTTCACACATGGACACACTTTTATCCCACAATGCTCTTCTGCTTAATTTGTCTCAGCCATTAAGCTGTGTCTAAGCCGCTCAACACAAGCATGCTAGACAGTAACACACATGTACAAGCCAACAGAGGTTAGGGACAGGAGAAAAGCCTTAAAATGCCATTAAATAGCATTACATATTGGCAAAATTAACCACAAATAAACGGGAAAAAAGTTATAATGTGAGTTTAAGCGTTCTATCAGTTAATCCACAAATGATTCTCTTAACATTCGGTTGAAGACTTTGCTGACGGTCCCTTCCATCTCGCTATTGCAGGGCAGTGCAGTGGGGAATGAACAATGGCAAATATTGACGGGGAAAGAGTGATAGATGCCTCCTGAGTGGTGAGGATAGAAAAGAAGGTGAAAAGCATTTCCCATCATCTCTCCTCATCTTTCTGTTTGTGCTAATGACTCTCACAGTGAACACATTTAACAGTGTGTTAATTACAGAAGCGAAATGTGTTCGTAAACCCGGAGATGAAGATGAACCGCAAGAACATTAGCGACAAATTCTCCCCATGCACAACAGCAGGATCCCACCCACCTTCTTCGCTTATCCCAGTGGACTTCGGTGTGTGTGTATGTGTGTGTGTGTGTGTATGTGCACATCTCACACACACACACACTCGACCGAAACATGCGAAATGAGATTCTGAAACAACAAGATTCATGGATCTTCTCTCCGAGTCTCCTCTGAGGCAATACGTCTAGTCCCCCTCCCTCCTTCTATCTCTTTCCCTGAGTCTGTCTCTCCCTACATGACCAGAAGAACAGCGAGATCATGATGGGAAACAAGAAAGGCTGATGTTTACTGGCTAGCTTTATGCAAAAGAAGGAGATAAGCAGGATAAAATGAGGCACACGCACACATACAAAACATGTTCTGCTGCAGTCTACATTTGATTAGACTTGCACCGTTTAAGCTTAACAGAAATGGCATGTACTGTAAGTTTTATTGTAGCAGGCTCAATATGACCCTTGCATTTATGTTGTCTGTGTGGGGTTGCATCTTTCATTGTTACACCTCTGTCGTGTGCAACAGCTAAGGGGGTTGTCAAGGCAACCGTTGTCACGACGGCTGTCAATATTCATGCCGTTTATCATGCCATAAAGACGATTAGGATGACTGTCACTCACATGGAGAGAGTGAGTGATGGGGAGAGAGAGAGAAAAAAATCAAGGCAGAAATCGAGAACAATGTGGTGCACATAAAACAGTAGCTTGGAGTGCCAGCCGGGGGGGAAAAAATTATTAAAAAATAAAAATAAAATAAAAAATATATTACATTTAATTAAATACAAATTTTAGAAAATAAAAAAAAGTTATAAACAAATAATGAAAAATAAAATGAAAAATGAAAAAATAAAAGAAATATATAACAAAAATATATAACATGAAATAAAAATGTATAGCAAAAAATAATAATAATAATAAAACAACATAAAAAAGCATCTCTTTATATAATATTGCCATTATTACTATTATAACTAAATCTTAATAACTGCCATCAATTTATAACATTATTTACTAAAGGTGATTCTTTATGGTTATTTTATCCTCATAAATTCTATTGTGACAAGCATCCATTTAAATAAAATAATTTTCTATATATTTTAATGAATGTAACATTACTACCACTATTATTCGTATTTATTAATTAAATAATTAACTACTGGTGGTTTTCTAATTTCTATTAAAAGGAACCAGATTTACCAGTAAAAATAGTACTGACAAACATATTCTCCTATAAGAACACGTCCTCTCAACGCCTTATAAATTTGTGGATGACTTCGCTAAGCCTTTCCTCACTCCACTCCTGCACCCTATCGGCCCGTGTGTGATGAATCCTCTCAAGAGTGGCACATGATTGATATCAATAATGATCATCTTCCTGCAAAGACTCTGCATGCTAAGTGAGGCGTAATTAGGTATGTTTAGCACCAACCCCCTCCAGCAGACATCTCCACTGACGTCCGGGGTCGAGCGGTATGGTACGGACGGCATAACTAGCGACGCCATAAGCTGCAGACAGAGACCCATCTAGCTAGCAGCATTTGGCTCAAAACCGCCGTAATAGGATCAGAACGGCGAGAAAACCTCCCCCAAGCCTTAACTAGCATGGCAGGGTTAAGAAAACACGCGGCAGAGGTAGAGACAGGAAGAGAGAGAAAGTCTGTGCATACGTGCGTGCGTGTGTGTGTGTAGCGGGGGGAGGCTGATGTTTGTTTTTCTCCATTTCACTGCCTATTAAAGTGTTCAGTAGCTCACACAAACACACTCCCCTCTCCTGCTCTCTTCACAGTCACCATGTGGGAGAGCACACGGATAAAGGGAGGGAGAGGAATACAAGAGGGAGGGAGGGAAAGACAGAAGAGCTCTTCAGACAGACAGTAATGCTTTCATGTGACTGGAGAGAAAGAGAGAGAGCGCGCATGGGGGGAGAGAACCACCAAGGTGCAGTTGTTATAGCAACCTCCTGATCCCGAAGCCCCTCCCCCTGGCTCCAGGGCTGAGTGCACTGGACACTTCTGCCAATAATCTCTCTCGCTCTTTCTCTCTAGTGGTCTCCCTCCCTAATGTTTTCTTTCCTCTCTCTCCCCTTCTATACCTACCCTATGCTTTTTTCCCCCTCATCTATTGAATTCTCCTCTTCTTTACGTCTCAATCTCTGTGCACTCTTTGTCAACGTATGCAATACTAGCCCTGTATTACTGCCTTTGTCTCGTTACCGTATTGTACAAAATAATAGAAGACGCCACCTTGATTATGTAGGGTGCACCTAGCAAATGAGCAAAGACATGTTGCATTTCTAGGTAAGGAAATGCTAAATTGTCCCTAAATCGCAGCTAGGTACAAACTATGTCCGAACAGGTTTCCAGTGACATGACATTTGTCTACCTCCAAAAAAAAAAAAAAACTGTGAAAATTGTGCAACATGCCATGATAACAACCAACCAGATGAGGTTTGATTTTTAAAATGTACAGCATGAAGAAAATAATTCTGGACCAGTAAGATTTTGGAGTGGGCGGAGTTACTAATTGTGGCAGATGAATGAAAATGTCCTGTTGCTTGTTGCAGAAGCTTATTACAAAAAAAGAAGAGGTGGCATTTATTGCATTATTTAATTCAAAACACAAAAAATAAAACCCCTAAACGTGTGTTTTTAAAAATTAAGCATAAAATAATCTAAATGGAGAAATTTATTCAGCAAGTAAATATTTCTGAATTATTACATAAATTGCTATTTCAACTAAATGTAGTTCTTTTAAGATTTCTTTCTATTCATCAAAGAACCCTGAAAAAATGTGTGTTTCCACAAAAAATAAAGCAGTACAATTGGTTTTCAAAAATTATAAAACAAAGAAATGTTTATTGCGCAGCAAATCAGAATGATTTCCGAAGGTTCATGTGACACTGAAGACTGGAGTAATGATGCTAAAGATTTAGCTTTTCCAATACAGGAATAAATTACATTGTAAAATATATTAAAAATCAATTACTATAATTTTTCAGAATATTACGGTTTTCTTATTAAATTAATGCAGCCTTAGAATTTTTTTTTTTGGTGTATATCAAATATTGAGCAATAGCATTACATAAAAAGTCCCTTTAATTAATACAGGAAACAAAAATGACCAATATGATAACACTATATAATTTATCTGTACAAAGGACTCACTGAAAAAGTGCTTAATTTAATAATTTAAGACAATGGATTCTTATTCTATGAACTATATACACAGATAAGTACAATCAGACAACAACAACATCTTAGTTGACCTCAAAGCTCTTGCTTTATCCTCAGGAAGTCTTGTGTGTGAAGCATGTGTTAAAGGCTAAACCAAATAAGTGTCAAAGTGTGTGTATGTGATTTTGTGTTTAATCCACATCATTAAATTGAGCTCTTGAATGTGCACGGTACAATAAAGGCAGACCAACCTTTGACACACAACAGATAACACAGCTAAACACACAACACAGGACCTTACACACAGCCTCTCTCTAGTAAATACTGCGCAGAGTACTCATCTGAAAAATGTGGTTTGTGTAAGTGTGTATGTGTACGTGTGTGTGTTCTAGAACTGGCTCATCAGACTTTAAAATGAGCTGAGTGCATGACCCTTTAATTTAAGAGGTGAAAGAAACATCCTATGGTACAGACAGTTGAGCTCACAAGTTTACACAATTGCAGAATAAATATTACAACATTCATAAAAATTTCATTTTATTTTTTATTTAATACAAACACCAGGAAGCCATGGAATAAATTTACATATATTCCATTAGACAAAGTAACCGAAATTACACAAATTATCCTGTTCATCAGTTTACACATCCCTGGTTCTTAATATTGCATGATGATCCTTGAGATACTATTATTTGTAGCTCTGTGTTACTGTGCGCTAGACCCTGAATTGTCCTGGCTAGTAAAATTAACTATTAATATTAATATAAAAAAAACTTTCATGAGAGAAGCAACGATGCCTGAATCATCAACAATTTGCTCATTTGAATTAAATCTGTGATTAAAGGTTTATCCAGATCATAAAACTGGTCTGAATGATTCATTAAAGAATTGGACTGATTCAACTTCCTAGTTAACCAAAGTTTTGGACCGTTACTGTTAGTCAACAAAGCTATCACATAACCTCAGAAGACTAGCACACAACTCATATTTGACCCTGGACCACAAAACCAGTATTATATTTGTAGCAATAGCCAACATTGCATGGGTTAAAATTGGCAATTTTTCTGTTATGTCAAAAATCATTAGGATATTAAGTAAAAATCACGTTCCATTAAGATATTTGATACATTTTCTACCATAAATATATAAAAACATAATTTTTGATTCATAATGTGCGTTGCTGAGAACTTCATTTGTACAATTTTAAAGCCGATTTCCTCAATATTCTGCTTTGTTCCACCCTCAAGTTCCAGATTTTTAAATAGTATCAGTGTCAAATATCATCCTATCCTAACAAACCATACATCCATCAAAAGCTTATTTGTTCAGATTTTTTTGTGGTCAAGGGTCACATAAGGTCAACTTCTATATCATATTTTACATAAGTTTACAAAGCTCCAGTCCCTATTCAGTGTAAAGCAAGGAAAAGAGAGAACAGCACATTATTTCAAATGTAGCTATTCTTTTGTGTCACACACATACAAAATAAACACATAAATAAAGCCATACACATCTGGAAGACACAAAGGTGAGCAAACAATAACAGAAGGTTCATTTTTAAGTGATTTATCCCTTTAAGAACCAAATATGTGCACTTCTGAAAAAAGGCATATACATGTTCCTCAGGGCAAAAAAAAAAATTATGATGACTTATTTGTTTTAAAATGTTAAACAGATTATGCAAGGAATACATAAACATATGAGGAGGACTGTATCTAATTAAATAAACACACAGAGCTGTATTAAAACCAATTTAGTGATTTTTAGCTCATTGCAAGCTGTTGTTTTGTGATCAATACACATTGTTCGCGCTTGAATCAAGTTGTAGAGAAATTTTGGAATGTTGTGGTTAGCTGGAAAAAATGTATTACCTCACCCGTTCTTTCCCTCTCTCTCTCTCTTTCTCTCTCTCTATCTGTTCTACCTCACTCTCTCTCCCTCGTGAGTTCCTGTCTGTGGGATACAGAGGTTTATAAATAACTCTCAGCCCAGTACAGTGTTTTTGTGAGTGCGTGTGGTGACAGTATGTGTGAAGATGGAAGGAGCACCCACTGGCTAACACTAATATAATAAGATATTAATGAGAGAGAAGGAGAAGAAGAAGAGAGAGAGATAGAAGGAAGACAGGAGGGGGAGGACAGGAGAGAGCAGAAGCAGAAGAAAGGAGGGAGGAGAAAGAGGGGGCACGGAGAGTCAGCACACGAGGCTTCCGCTCGTTGAGCAACACCGCCTCCTCCTAAACGCTGCTAAATACTCTCTCTCTCTCTCTCTCTCTCTCTCTCTCGCTTGCCGTCTCCCTCCCTCACTGTTAATGGCAGCCTGTTTAAACA
>JAUMHE010000042.1:8528020-8543939 GCA_032359235.1 Enteromius mattozi
CATTCCAGACAGACTGGATGATGATCAGATCAGATCTCTGTGTGGAGCACTGGCTGTTTTCAGACTCCTTGTGCAGAAAATAATGTCACTGCATTATTACAATTAATGACAAAAGTAATGTTTGGAAATGTAAACTGATATTCCGCTACTGCAATAGATAGAAATAACCAACTTAAAACCATTTTTTGTTGGTGAAAATACAAGTAGCCTAAGACTTTTGCACAGTACTGTATATGAGCTGAATTACTGTAAAATTTTAAGGATTTGTTGTTTTGTGAAGGGAAACACACTTATAGTATTTTGCAAACACTTCACTTTCATTTCTTTTATTTTAATAATAAATAATAAAACGTGATTTGTTCATTCATTTGACCTAGCTGTAATAAATATGGTCAACTATGATTAGCTACAAGGCTGCCATACAAAAAGAAAAAAAAAAATCAGGAAAAATTGTTTTGGTCCCACAGAGGTCTTTTACACTTTAGCCTCTCACTGGGCCCAGAGGAAAGTCGGCCCATTAAAATGTTGTCATGAATCCCTGAAGGATGCCCTGACCACCACTATCCAGCATGACCCGACTCGACTCATCAGCCCCAAACGAGTGAAAGTTCAAAGATATCCAAGCATTGCTCTCCACATCTTTCTGAATGGTGTAAAAAGTCTGGATGAGCAGCAGAAAAGCAACACTGGAGGGTTGAAGCAAGTTCTTCCCAGACACATAAGGAAAAGAACATTCTCATCCGAGCGGGTGAATCACAAACGCTCTCCACACAAGCAAGTACACCTGAGCCCTGAGAAAGAGGGAGGAGAGAGAAGCGAGAGTGAGAGAAATAATGATTTTTCTCCCTTTTAAAGCAATGCAAATTGTTGCTGTGGTGAAGCAGAGTTCAGTGTCTGCACAAACACACACACAGCTCCACCATGTCTGATAATGACAAACAGCGCCCCGTGGGCTCCGATCAACAACCTATCATAACGTCCGAAAATAAATCCATCTCATTTACGAGTACAAAAAACTCAATTCCAGAAGTGCACACAAACACACACCTCAGGTCTGGACGGATGACAGGGACTGTACTCAGGTGGTAGCCTGCTCCCTGCTTACCCACAATGCCAGGCGGCAGCTCTGAAGTCACATTTGGTTGGGTAGAGGAGTAATGGCAGGCTTGAGCGAATGTATTACGATGGCAAATGACAACATTAACATATAAATGACTTCCTACCAAACACATCTGCTAATGTGTGGTTAGTGCCAGCGCCACACACACACACAATATGACTGTATATTCTTTCTAAATGTGACTGTCACAGCACGGACAAGGGCATGTGTGCATGGTCTTGTTTACTGGAGGAGTGTGTGGATGCTGTGTGCGTGTGATGGCTCACTGCAATGATTGTCCAATGTCACAATCATCATGTCGCTTAAAACACACCCAGCCACACACACGCACCCACCCGCTCAGAGTGTGTCAGGAGCGAGACTGGTTTGGACAGGAAACAGCATGTCCAGATTGCCCCTGAGACAGGAAAAGGATTGGGTGTCGTGTCTGTTTCAGCACTCAGCGACGCTGTAGAGAGAAGCGTTGTTGTTGCTTTAAAATACTTCAACCTAAAAACGACAAATCCATCGTCATTTACTCATGGTCATGCTGTTCCAAACCCGTGTAATGTTCTTTTTTTTTTTTCCAAGGGAATATTTTGTATTCGCTATTTTTAATATAGTAAAAAAATTTATGAGAACTCAGAGTGTCAATCTCCATTATAACAATTATTATTCTCTAGGGATGGGTATTAAGAGATTTTATGAATCGACTCAATTCTGATTCACATGCTCTTGATTCAATACAGATTCATTTAGCAGTTTCTCAAATTTTCCCCTCACATAATGCTTAAATTATATAAGAAACCCTTAGATGGTACTTTACTATATTATTAATAAAATATAAAATTTCAACTTCCTTTCATTTTTTTTTTGGCTTTCCTAAACAATGTTATATGGCTGGCTTCTACTTTACAGGACAGATCCTGAAAATCTGACTTTTCATGTTTAAATACTATAAACGAAGCCCTGGTGCACCTAGCAACCCAGAAAACCCAATAAGGGACAACTTGGTAACTTTCTTTTGGTAAGCCTTTCTCTGCAAGATTGTGAAAAAATAAAATTGCTCAGATTTCGCTTTCCTAGTAAAGTATGAAGTGGATCTTATAATATTACCACCCCATCTGTACGTTTCCACCCACAGCGCCACCATGTTTTCTTCTGCATGATTTCTTTTCCAGTAGTTTACCGTCACAGACATAACTGACTGTGTTTTTATAACTTGTATGTATTTTTAACATAAACCTGTGTGTATTTGCCAATTTAAGCGTAATAAGACATGAAAAAGAGAAATAGTTTAGTAGTCACTGCCGTGTAACCATCCCTTTATGTGTGTGCTCACAAAACCGCATATCAGAAGTTTAAACTAATATGGTTTAAAAAGCATGATTTCAGCGTGATCGACATGATAATGAAAACCAAACAGATGTTTGTTTGGTTTTTTTTGCCAGAATATCTGAGGTACGAGCTGTGCCTTTGTGAGTGTGTGTGTGTGTGTACAGGCATTTGTGGTTTACGAGGACACAAATGTGTATAATGACATGGGTTCTGCAACGTAAAAATGGTTTATGAGGACACTTCCTGTGTCCCTGTAAAACAAAAGGCTTAAAAAAACATACTAAATAGTGTTTTATGAAATTCAAAAAGTGCACACGGTTTCCTGTAAGGGGTAGGTTTAGGTGTAGGGTCAGTGTAGGGCAATACCACATACAGTCTGTACAGTATAAAAACCATTACGCCTATGGAGAGACCCGTAAACCACAAATGCAAGTATTTGTGTGTTTCTGTGTGTGTGTGTGTGTGTTCCACAGAAGAAATATGTATAGTTTTGCAGTGACAAAAAGGATAAGCAAACAATGACAATTTTAATTTTTTGGATGAACTGTCCCTTTAAGATCTCACTGGAGGGAAAGATTTGGTCTGCTCATCACACAAATCCATCATGCATCTTGTAATATAGTGCACAGGACTGATAGACCACCATTATATTAATCATTTGCATCATTTCTGAAGCTTCTAATCTCCAGATTGATTGTAATGGGACGGAAAAACGCAATCAGCACATTCTCCAAATTTCATGTTAACCTTTCATACAGGTTTGAAACAACACGAGGGTGAGTAAATAATAAAATTTTTGTTTGTATATCCATCCTATTGCATTATAAACAGCAAAGAATGCAATCTTATACTGATCTGAAGACAATCTTGACCCTCAAACATTCAAATTACGCATGAGAAAAAACTACCAGTCTCAGTCCAGTGACCAACAGAAACGGCTTCCATCACATAATACTTCACTTATGAAAAAAGCTTTTAGACAGAGCCGGTCTGAAAAGAAAAAGAGCGTGAAGGCAACAAAAGGAGTGAAGCTGTTGCCTGAAGCCTGTCCTCTTCCGTGTTTCCTTCAGCTTTGTGTGTCTGTTCCCTCGCTTTTTCCTCTCTCCCTCAGAGCGCCTCCGGGCATCAAGCCCGCCACACGTCACAGAGCCTGGCCGCACAGAGAGAAGCGTGTGTGTGTGTGTGTGTGTGTGTGGGCTTTGTTCCAGAGCTGTAAGGGCTGTTTACTCACTTGCGCACTCAAGCCCGAGTTCACTCTTTCTCTCCACACACACACACACGCATGCACGCTCTGAATACCACCCATTTCCTGTGAGCCAATCACCTTCCTCTCCAAACTCTCTGCTCCTAAACTATCCCTCTCCGTTTCGCTCTCACCTCACCAACCCATCTGTCTTTCCCTCCGCTGTTGCATGCAATCTCTCCATCCTCCTATGCGCCCTTCTCCATCACTTATTCATGAGCTCTCTCTCTCCCCGTGTAAAACACACTCTCGCCTTCTCACAACTGGCGTTGTAGCCATAACCATGGCGACCGCTTTGATTGACAAGGCGTAATTGGCACGCAGCTACATCGGAGGGCCGGTCCTCTTTAAGGGGGTGGGCATTACAGCCGGGACCCTTAAAGGGGTAGTTATTATCGCTCATCGTAACAGTCCCTTAGCAGAAACAAAGAGGTCGCCTCAAGAGCGGAAGAGAATTAAAGGGATTTTTAAGGCGAGGAGTCGACGGAAACGTTAGTATCAATTATGTATGACGAAAGGTCACCCTCTCTGCTTTCCCATTGATTAGCATGAATGATCATTCGCTCATTTGCTGATTGTTTGACGTAATTAGCAGACTGGCAACAGTGATTAATACTGTGGGTTTAAACAATAAATGATCTAGTAGAAGCGTGTGGTGTGTGTGTGTGTGTGTGTGTTTATGGGGGGTCGTAACAGAGGAAAGGAGGGGAAAGCATGTCAGACGGATCTGATTGCAGCATGAGGTCTTACAATATTAACCACGACTGTGACACATCAGAAAGGCTGTGTGTGTGTTCACAGAGACACAAAAGACAGTCGACAGTGGCAACAGCCTCGAAAATATGCAACAATGAAAGTCACAATGATAGGTTCACATCACATTCATCCCAAAATGAGAAAAAAAAAAAAATATATATATATATATATATATATATTACATTATATATATTACACTTAATGGGGTACTTAATTGTATCAAAATATTTATTAAAATTACAATTAATTACTTAAAAAACAAAAATAATAATATAATAGGAAATTAAATATATAGTTATTTATAATATACATATCTATTAAATATTTACATAATAATTAAAAAAATCATACATGCTACAACGTTCATATTATATATCATTTATATAAAACATGTTTTTCTCTCATTACAGTAAAAGGAACAGATATCAATCCAAATTATTCTTAAAATGTTTATATTATGATGATTCAATTTAATAATTGAAATACAATAATGAATAATATTATTTTATTTTATTTTTATTTATTTTTTTAGGGGTAAAATTAACTTAAATCCAAAATCATGTCAAAACAGCTTAATAAAGAACATCACATAATTGGCCCGAGAACTGGATGTTCATGTTCTCCAAACCGGCAGACGAATGCAGAGATTGTCCTCTTCACCTCTCTTCCCGCTCTTTATCTCCTTTCTATGTCACACTTGCTCTTCCATCTCATATCCTGCGCCACAATCTCTCTCCTCCACCACACTCCCATCTATCCTTTTCATGTGCTCTCTTTCTCACTCTGAAGTGTGTAATCGTGATGGGGGCTGGTAGGTCTTGACTGGGGGGTAGGGACACACACACACACACACACCACATCTGTGTCTAGATCTACAGTGACAAGCGGTCAATTTGATGCATTAATGATTAGGAGAGCATCGAAGACGCCATTTGCACACCGGCTCCGGTTGAGAAACGTTTCACCTGTATGTTTACTGCAAAGGTGTCTGAGTGTGTGTGTGTGTGTGTGTGTATAAAGTCGATTGTTCCAATGTAGCGAGATGACAGACTACAGCCCATCTGGCTTTGGGCTCTTAACGCACCCATCAGCAGAGATGTTCCAGCCCTTCACAAACACAGAGACACACACACACACAGAGCACAACTGCACTTTCCCTGGCTGCTTCCTGCAGCCAATCAGATGCTGATGTGCTTCTTTGACTTCCTGGTCTCCACAGACTCTCTTAAAGTGACCATGCACACAGTTTTTTGCATCGCTCCTGAATATGCAAATAGACAACGCACACACACTTTCAAAAATGCTATAACGTGTGTGATTTTTACACAATCATCATAGAAAAGAAACAAGGTGTGATGTTCAAACAAGCACACACGTTCAGCAAACCATCCTTTGTGCCAGGAAAAAGATCTCTCTCTCATTTCTCTCTGCTCCGCTTGGCATTTGAGAAGCCGCCTGAGGGCATTTGGTAACCACGTCACCACACATAGGGCATTGTCGATACAAAAATACTGCCAGCTGCCAATTAGGACAGACAAGGGTCCCAGCCAATGAGATGGTCGGTTTGAAGAGAGAAGGCGGGAGTGAGTTTGATTACAGAAGCTGTGTCAATGAGCAGTGTGCCATTAGAAAGGAGGAGAGCTACTTATCGTGACAGGGAGAGACGTGGACATTCACACAAAAGCGCACACTCTCTCTGAACACCTCCCAGCCACACTTCTGAAGCAAAACACTGGGGTTGAGGACGGCTGGGGTTACACACACACACAAAGCACAGCAAACACCTCATAACCCACCGCCCCCGACCACGTAGTTGCTCCCTGGGGGTCTGCCGGCTTCCTCTTACTCCCTGTCATTCACATGTCCTTTGTCTTCAAAAGACATTGGGGGTGGACAGTAGAGGCTATACAACAAAGCCTCTAAGACAAATCAGTTCACTTGGTAGGTATCTTGGTAACGCCCCCAGTAAGCTGTTTTCATGTAGGTACAGAGCAGGTTAAGTACAGCTACTGTCCACTTGAATGGAACTAAAAATCACTGTTGGTGGAGACTGGTTCAATCAGAAATAAAAATCAGACAACAGTATAAAAATTTTGCTACATTAGCTCAAAAACACATCTGAAAAGAGAGAGCAGCAAAGAGCAAAAAGCCAAAGAAATTTCATAAATGGAAGGTGAGGCAGTGGGAAACTGCTGCCCACGTTTCCCAACCGCTGTCCCATCCATATTTTTGCCTCTTTTTCCTGTGCGAAGCAGTGCCCTTCCTCTATGATGTTTATTGACATTGTGAAGAATCACTCAAGAACAAATTTAGTGATTGTACTTAGAGTCAGAGAGGAAAACTACTTTGGCTAGTCTAGGATTAGTTTAGTGTAAAGTGTGCACCGAAAACGCAAAAAAACAGATTGTGTATACTTAAATTTGGTAAAAGAAAACAAAAAAGATCCAAACAAGAAAAAAAGAAACAATAACTAAACACAACAAAACCTCACTATGAAGAAGGCAATTGGCTCTTGTACCTAAAAGGCCAAGAGGCATACTGAACATTGCAATTTCTCCAACATTTTAAAAAAATAGTATTTTTAGGACTAGATCATCTCCTCCTAGTGTCTGCTCCACATGAGAGAATTAGAAAAAATAAACAAAGAGAAATTTTGAGAAAAATATTAAGGGTGAGAGAGAGAGAGCACAGGAGAGGGCGAGAGAGATTGAGAGTGTACTGGATGAAACAAGTTCAGGGCAGTTCTCCTGCCAGTTCTTCCTCCACACACATTCCTGTGGCTGCATGGGGCGCAGTGTGTGTGTGTGTGTGTGTGTGTGTGTGTGTGAGTGAGGCAACACAGAAACAGCTAAAAAGAGAGGACCATGTGTCAAGACATTTACAGAAAATATAGCACAAAAGCTAAAAAGTTAAATAACAGGAAAATAGCTCGAGACAACTGTCTCTACACTGACATGTCCCATTTCAAAACATATTTTGATATTTTCAGACTCTAATTTCTAGTATACAAATGACTGTGTCAGATCAATGCGCACAACAACAAAACAACTTCTAAGATACTTCTGATACATCTCAAAAACTTCCAGAGGATCTTCAAAAAAACAAACATGTTCAGGAGAGATGCCAAACACCTTAAGTCTTATAATTCTTTATTAAGCTCTGCACTTCATAATTATTAATTAATGCTACGGAGCAGGTCAAACAGGGAATTTAAAATAACTAAAATGCTCAGGCAGGTAGATCACTGCTTTTACTCATCCTGAGAACACAAACCTCCATAGACAGCAAAACAACTGACATGTTCAAGGCCTAGAAAGGTAGTAAGGGTGTCATTAAAATAGTCCATGTGACATCAATGGTTCAATAGTAATCTTACGAAGCTACAAGAATACTTTTTTGGTACATAGAAAAACAAAAACTTGGTTTTATTAAATATTTTATTCTCTTCTGTGTCAGCTTGGACATGTTTTCACAAATGTACCTAAGTGGTTTACGGGACGAGTAATTAATGTGAATAATTCTGTCCATCACCACAGATAATTTCACATTTTGCATTTTTTGTTAGTTTTTGCAATGAAATTTACAAACAGATTGACAGAAGTCCACTTTAAATAATGCTCTGAGGCAATTTGAGTATGTTGCCCCATAAACCACCATTGTAGGTGGATTTCTGTCAGTCTGTTGAATTATTTGGTGTTTTACTTTTACAAAACGAGACAAAATGAATTTCTGTGGTAACAAACTGTTGGCAGGGCTTGACATTTCTAGATTTCACAAAGACACGGTCTAACCATGTATCAACTTCACCGCTGGGGTCAATACAGATGGAAACGTTTCCTCTGATGCATTGATCAGCATAGCACTTCTTGTTTTCTCACCTTTGAACATTTTCAACCAGTTTGCCAATATTCCTGCATTCAGACAATTTTCCATCCCAAAATGATTTATTGACTGCAGTAGACCCGAGATAACAATTGTGCTACTGGTTTATCATACTGTATGTACAATAGCTAAACCAATGGAGTGACAATTCTGTACTATCTTCAAACAAATCAAAACAATTCTGGCCTATATTATTTGTAGATGAAAGATCCCAGGAAACCAAAGATCATGTTTCATGACAACCCTTAACCTCACCTAAAACACATCTAGAAAGAAGTCACCTAGAACATAGTAAAGATGAGAAGTGATATCAGTGTTTGTGATCATAATAAAAGGATTATTGTTATCATCATCATCATCATCATCATGCCAAGCTCTACATATTTACGCATAAAAAACTCTCCGATTGTATTACACACACCTGACACCTACACAAACTGAGAAACAGTTCACACCTGGTTTGTGAACCAAAATAAATCAAAAAGGCCATATTGTAACAATTTCGTTTCAAAATACACTTGAAACACACTTAAAACCAGGAGGAAACAGGCCAAAGATAAAACTGTAATGAGCATAATTTTGGATACAGCCACTTGAAATGATACCTCTACAGTGCTAAAAATACACTTGTGCCCCTTATTGTGAAATATATACTTACAAACTGCAGTGAGTTTCTAAAAACAAAGTAGTAAAATGATTGCAATAGTAACAAATAGTGACAAAATATACATCTAACAAATTGCTTCAAACTAAAACGGCACACAACGCTTATATTTTACTCTAATACCATATTTTCTCCAAACTATTCTCCATGAAATTTACTTAAACTCTTCAAAAAAATGTCCTAAAAATATGTGAGACCAGGACCACAAAACCAGTCATAAAGGGTTAATTTTTGAAAATTTGCAATTACATCATATGCAAGCTGAATAAATAAGCTTTCCATTGATCTAGAAAAATATTTGGATACAACCATTTAAAAATATAGAATCTGAGGGTGCAAAAAATGTAAATATTGAGAAATATTGTTGTCCAGATGCAGTTCTTAGCAATGCATATTATTAATGAGCAATTAATTTTTTATATATATTTCCATACTTAATATCTTAATGATTCTTGAAGTTAAAAAAAAAACAAAATCTATAATTTTTACCCATACAATGTATTGTTGGTTATTACTACAAATATGCCCATGCTATTTATAACTGATTTTGTGGTCCAGGGTTACATTATGGGGAAGTCCTGAAGAAGAAAAAGAAAAAAAAAATAATAATAACTCAGAAGGCATCTGTAAGGCACAATAAAACTTCCATTTTGCTAGATTTGAGCATAATGTAAAACAAACTTTCACAGGAAGAACACAAAAATAAAAACTTTCAACCTTCTCAGGTTGCTAATATTAATCAGTATTTGATTAATCACCTGAGGTTACACAATGTTATTGCAATTTAAAATATAAAATATATAAAATTTACTCCTTAAGTGTCACTAAATCCTTCAAAAATCATTCTAATTTGCTGATTAGGCTATTATACATTTTTAAAAGTCATTAAAGTTTTTTTTGTTTTGTTTTGGGTTTTTTTTAAATGGAAGTGATAGTAGACAATATTTTTTCTAGGATTTTAATGAAAAAAAAGTTATAAACAACAGCTTTTTCTTTTGAAATAGGAATTATTTGTAACATTATAAATGTCTTTAAGTCACTTTTGATAAGTTTTAATGTGTGCTTGCTGAAGAAAAGTAATAATTTAATAAAAGAAAAAAGTCTTGCTTAGCCCAAACACTTGAACATTAGTATATGTTTTAAAAGCTTTAATATAATTCCAGTACTCTGACAACTGCCCAGAATAAACACATTTAGTTCACTGTGCAACCTGATTAAAGGCTCTCGTAACAAACATCAGCATTTCATCACTGTCTCACAATGCTGGAAATCAACACTCAGTAAAATAACATAGAATTAAAAGATGTTTAAAAAAAAAAAACATGTAAAACCAAAATAACTCTTACCTGTACCCATAAAGAAGCAGAGCAGGGGAGCGCAAGGAATAACATAAGGGGGGAAAAAGGAGAAAAGAATCGTCATTATTGTGATGAATTTAATTATTAATTACATTTTTTATTCACTCACTGTAATATTAAACCTTTGGCGCATAAAATCAGAGTGTCTTTCTTTTTTCTACAAACTCACATAAAAGATAAAGAGATAGAAAAGTACCATAAAATACACACATACTATATACAAGCACTGACACCAAAGTAATCAACAACACACAAAGAGATAGAAGGGATGTCTGCCCCACATAAACACACCTCACATAACTAACCGCATTACAAGTTTGCAGCACTTCTCCAGGCCATTAGGGGCCACTAACACAAATCCTTTGCCCCAGACTCACTGATCTGTTACACTGTTCAACATGGATCTCTTGTATTTATTTTTTTTGAATCAAGACAAACCTGAATCACTTTAGCATGTTATTAACTCTCCCTCCATTTCAAGAATAAACCAGTGACAGAATCACCTACTATTTGTATAAACGTCCTAAGGACAACACCACTCACTAAATTTAGCATGCAACGTTTTGTGACAACAATGCAGCATACTACTGTTTGAAACATTTATCTGATTTGCAATATTTTTTTTTTTAGAAAGAAAAATAATCAAAAAGGCAGAAGGAAATAGAAGACAGTACTATTTCAATGCATAGTACATTTATATTAATTTTATTTTAAGTTATTCTAGTACATTACTACATTTAAAAAATTAAACCTATTTTTTATTCATTCTTTTTTTCTATAATGACTCTGATACTATTCTCTAACTACATAAATACATACTTCACTAAGCATGGTAAATACATACTTTTATCACATACTTCATGTTTATGCGCATTAGCATTAATTCACAAAACATTGATTATTACTCATTTAACTTCGTATATTTAAAATCCGTTGTGACATATTCTGCTTTGCATCCCTCTTTTGTACCACAAAGAAAAATTACCCTGAAAAGCACCAGATATAAAATGCACTAGAAAAATATGTCATCCAGCATGTTTGGTGTACTATTTACAATGTACTGTTATGTGTTTACTTCACACAGGTGCCCTGAAAATCATCATGTAGTAGCACTCAAAAAAAAAAAAAAAAAAAAAGGGTTTGCAAGGCTACGTTCAATAATACTTGGAACGTACAGAACAAACAAGACAGAGGGTGCAAGCGGGGAAAAAAGAGAAGTGGAAAAGCAAAAGATTTGAGATCAAGACGAGAGAGAATGTCTGGTGGGTTGAAAGCCCTGCAAAGGTGAGGAGATGAGAGAGATGAAGCAGATCGCTCGGATTGTGAGTTACATAAACGCAGACGGTGTGTGTGCACATGTGTGTTAGAGAGAGATTTGACGCATCAGTACACAAGAGTTAAGACTGCATAGAGTAAGAGTTGAAGTGTGTTGGTGTAGGGGGTTTGCAGCAGTGGACCTGTGTCTCAGGCACATGCGGTGTAATCTTCTTACTGTCTGTGGGTGCAAGCTCGCTGCTGCCATTATATAACTGCTAATACATACACACAAAACAGCAACCACCAAGCCGTGCCATAGCCTGACCTCTCACACACTTACACTTATACTGTTCAGAATGGATGGACACACTTGAAATCAAAAGTAACTGTCAGTGTCCTTACTTCCTCTTTAGTAGGTCTCTGTATGCCCTGAGTGTGTCTCCATCATCAGTTGAACATTACACATAACTTGACAAATACCCCATTTATTGAAAATAGGAAGGCACCAATATTCAAATTAAAATTTTATTCTGTGTGTTTGAGTAAATAAATAAAAAGACACTCACTAAAATAAATTGTCAAATTAGGAATAAATAACAGTAAAAAAATTTTTGTTAAAGATTATACTAAACAAAGTTATTAAATCATTAGTATTTAATTGTTAATTTTAAGTGTACATTAACTGAGTGGGTTTTATATCTTAGCCTGTATTATATTGTAACGTTATATAGGCTATGTAATATATATTTAACAATATTGAATGTAATGAACAGTGCTTGTATATCTGTATAACTATCTATTTATCTGTCTGTCTTTCTGTTTATTGTCCGAATATGTTGTTTGTTTCTTCTGAGGTAAAAGTGACATTACATTATATTGTTTATAAGCCATGTCTTTGCGTGGCTGAAACACTGTATTAAATGTGGAGGAGATGATCAGTTCACGTGTGCTACGCGCTGCTGCATCTGTTGAACTGAGGCGCTACAGCGAATACGATCTGTCTTTACACAACAGCGACATTTATTGCAATATATATTTATATGCAATACAATGGACAGAATTTAAAATCTGACACTTTGTTTCATATTAAAAGAACCAAAGCACGATGCTTATTGCGATTCACTGGATGGGGAAGTGCCCTTCAATGTTCCGTCCATTAACTGAAATCAGGCTAGACTAATCGATTCTTGGGATTTAAGAATCGCGTTCCGTACAAATGAGAACCCATTTTTTGAATCAAAGCAACATAGAAATCCTGGCCAGGACACGTCCAGGAAAAATGGCACGTATGGTCACCCTACTTCAAAGTCTTCAGTGAAAACTTCTGACTGGGTAAAATTGTTGCACATTACAGTTCTGGATTGTTTAATAACATAAAATATTAAGCTAAAAGATCACAAATGAAAGAAACCGTTCACAAAGATGATGTGAGTTTGAGCCCTGTAAATAAAGACACAAGCACAGATTTAACATTCCTTTCCACTTAACAATTGTTCATATCAATGTTCTTACACTGCACTGCCTGAGAGAGGTTATTTGACCTAAACTTAAATGAACCTGAGTTCCACATTCATCATCCTTTTGTGTAGCTATATTGACTTGTTCCGAAGTGTTCCGATCAAACTCAAACCTGCTGGGGATGTGTACTGTGTAAGCTTATCCATCAGGGGTCTATGTGGAGTAAAGTTTCCTATACCAAGTTTGAGGTCAACACTGTTTCAGGTGGTTTAGCCTGAAACCACATACAATGAAATAAAAGTCTTCATGAAGGAAATAATAGAAGCCCTTCTGAAGGAAATGAAAAAAAAACATCATGTAAACATTGTCACTGACAAAAGATAGACACACAGGATACAAAAATGAAGTCACGTTTCGGTCATTTTATTCTTCCTTTTAATTGATATGTAAGCATTTGATTACCTTTCAGGTCAACAACTGTAAAAAAAGATTGTATTTTCCTCAATTTATCGGTCATTCAATAACACCCATGACTGTGTTTTGTTCCACTACACATTTAAGAGCAAGTGCTGATGATCCTTTGCTAACACCTGTTTGCGTAAAGGAGGGTTTTTGTGCTTACGAGACCACTAAAGCAAAGCACCATTTAAGACTGAATCCTAAGAAGAACCGCGAACTGAGCTGCCCTCGAGTGTCCTCATCTCGTCTGAGCTGCTGATAATCAGATGGCTCCTTCCCTCTCGCTTTAGCACTAAAAACGTCATTCGTTGTTAGAACATTACTGTTTAACAAGACGACAAAGCTGGCGTTTTGAAACATGTAACTTTGTTCACCTTTATTTCAACCGACTGAGGTGATCATTTGAGCTACGTTTGTCTGATGTTGAAAAAGAAGGGCAACTTAACTGAAATGGAGACTAAAAAAGCATGTGGATTTAGTCCAGAGAAGAATTTGTGGAGAGGTACAGTGGTGTGGTGCTGAATGAAGATATCCCAAATTGTTGGTTTCCCGTTTCTTGTGTGTGGTTCCCTTGGGTATTTGACCAATAAGTGTATCGGCACACACCAACAAGCACATGACATACAAACAAACAACTGATTTTAGCATTCTGTAAAATAGGCCTCCTTCACAAACATCTTGACTGAGTTATGGAAAGTTGATTTAGATACACTGGAGTATTTTCTGAAACAGATATGTTGCGCTCTGAATCAGGGCTGATCGATTATGCGTCACACTGTTTATGTTAATTCTAAATCCACTGACATCTTTCACAAAAAACAAGACTTACCGGAGCACACACTACACTCAAAATAATTATTTTCCAACACTGTTCAGTTTATTAAAAAATATATATTTTTATTTAACGCCATTATGTTTGGTTCCCTATTTAAACAACTGCATTGTGTTAAACTGACTTGAAACAGTTCTGTTTTGTTTCAACTCAATATTTTAATTTTGAAAGAACATAAATGGTTTTACTTGTGTAACTAGGAAGTGGATTTCCCTTTCCCATCATGCTTTGCACAGGGCTGGATAAGGATAGTACATTTTGAAATAACATGTTATTTTAAGCATTTTTTATTAAGATGATAAAATTGGGAGACTTGTTAATGTTTAATGCTCTTTTATGTTTGTATTTAAAAGGCCCTCTGCTGTGTTAGTGCTTTTGGGGGTTACCATTGTGGTACAGTGTAGAGCATGTGCTTGGGGACCTGCTAACATGAACAAAGTTGTTTTAATAATAATAATAATAATAATACTTTGAACATGCCATGAATGTATCAAAACCATCTTATGTTATGCATAACAAGTTGGCTAAAGCCTAAAGTTAAGTAAATCAAACATATCTTTTTTTTTTTTTTTTTTCAGTGTAGAAGGATCTCTCCCTATTAATTTATTTTCCGTTTAAATGTTTAGTTTGAGTTTAACAAGCATAAAAAGTATCAATTTCATTTAAACTATATTTGATCAAACTGAGTTGACCTAATTGCACTATTTTGTTTTTTATGAGTTGGGGCTACATATATTTATTGGATAGAAATCCTGCCCTCAGTTAAATTGAGTTCATCCAATGAATCATTTTTTTGAGTGTAATGGCTAGTATATGCTAGTATAGTTGTGTTCATATAGCCTTTTTGAAAGTGTGACAACAGCATTCTATAACCAAGCAACAGCGCACATTTTCAGGACTCAAATTCCTGACACACCCGCCATCCGCATTGAATGACAGAAACAAACTGGATAACTAGCTGTCCGCCACACTTAACATTATAATTCTTAAAATCCACCAGAGCTGGATTAAGGCTAGAAGGAACGCAATGAAAAACATTGCACATGCACACATGAATGTAGAATAATATTTGTCAAACTGTACAACAATAATTGACCCTTCACTAAGTCACACCCGAAAACCACCACAGGCCAATCGTGGCTTAACAACTGTAGTTTGGCGCTAGATGTCTGTCAAGCTTTCGAGCATGGGAAACATGCCGAAGCGTTGTGCGTATGGACTGTGCAAACCGGTATCCTGAATGTTTGGATGGGGTGGAGGAATTTTTTCCCTTCACAAAACCTAAAATCCAAGGGGAGAAATGCCGAACTAAATTCACAACTTCTTAGCCTGGCGCTAGGGCTGGGCAATATATATCGAACGATATATTATGCGCATCTCGTCAGTAAAGTTGGTTCTTTGATTAGCGGTAAATCTCCATCAGCTGTTTCAAAAGGAACGCCAGCTTATAAACAAAGCCGTAGTTCAGTGACATGCTACGCCATTGAATCACCCGAGAAACTCAACGTGTAGCTTGTCAGTGATCTACGGCTCTGTTCATAAGCTGGCGCTGCATTTGAAAACAGCTGATGGA
>JAUMHE010000042.1:8556863-8568630 GCA_032359235.1 Enteromius mattozi
AAAAAATAAATATATATATATATATATATATATATATATATATATATAGCTATTTAGCTTTACACAAAAAAAAGCACTAAACAATCACTAAAACTGAAATAAACCAGAAATATAAAAATGCAAGTTAATTCAAAATATTAATAAACATTATATAAAAAATAATAATAATAAAACAATGTAAACCCTATACATATGGACCTGAAAAGTATTCAGAAGTGTATAACTATAAATTGTGTAATTTAAAAACTTAAGGCTGCACATATTTTCTCCTCCCTATTCGGACAGACAAAAGGTGTGTGGATTCCGGTAACTGACTCCAGTAACATTACTTCCCTATCTAGTGCTCTTGGGTTAGTTTCTGTTTGTCACTTACTGAACAAATAGCAGGTACGTATCGCTAGTTAGTAATTTCAAACATCTTGGTACGGGTCTGCCAAGCTTTGAAAAGGACGGGGGGAAAAAATGTGGTCCATACAGCTTGTGAACTACATTCCAAATGTCCTGTTGTTAGCTTTATGTGAGAAAGAGATTGAATTTCACTCATATCACCCAAGTAGTTGGTCTCCATTAACTTTTTTTTCCCATACTATGGTAGTCAATGGGGACTGTTTGGTTACCAACATTCTTCAAAATATCTTTTTGTGTTCAAAAACTTGAGGGGGACTAAATGATGACAGAATTTACATTTTTGGGTGAACTATCTCTTTAAGGCAGATAATTCATATAACATAACTGTGTAAAAGGTAATGGCTTACAAAAGAATCGCTAACAGAAGCTAGAACTGCAAAGTTTTCAGGTATCCTAGGGTCTGGACAAACAACCCCTGCAGGAAAATAAATTATTTTTATAAACGGCTGCAGCTTTTCTGAGCGCTGAAATGCTTACACGCAGACACGCACAGTGAGGCGCTTTGCACACATTTATACCTGCGCTACCAGTCTTGTAGGCCTCCTAGCAAACACATAGAGAAGACAAGTAAGTTACACAGTGGTAATGTGCTCTTGGAGCGTCTGACGTCACAAACCTCGTGTAACCCTGCCAACTCAGGAGTTAAATTTAGATCTTGGGCACTGGTCCCAGACACTGCAAAACAATGCGATACCGCAAGCACTGCTTTAGCTGGAGAATACACACACGGCTGCTGGACGCAACTTAAGGACTGATAAAGTATGCATTAAATGCACTACAAGAAAACTTTAAGGACTTCTACTTTGCCCAGATGTGAGTTTGTGCTGAAGACTAAACTTTCAGAGAAAGGTCCATACAAAGGCCTTGTTTGGTATTAAAATCAATTTTAGATGATGAGTTAGAAACAAAACATCATAAAATATGGGTTTCAAACTACCAATTCAAATTCATTCGGACCCTACAGTAACAGGCCAATGTTGTTATTCTTAATAAAACTGTTAAAATTGTTTTCATGATTTGAAATAAAGCTAAAATAGAATCAAATATTAGTTGAAAACTTTAACTTACAAAACTTCACAAAATTTACCTAAAAAAGAAGTTTGTTCAAAACTAAAATCAGTAAAAATCAGTATATATATATATATATATTTATTAGAATATAATATATTATAATATATTATATATAAACATACACACAGACACATTTTAAAATTAAAAATAAATAAATAAAATAACACTAACATGAAGATGTAGTGAACATAACTACATTAAGAGACCCTCTCTTTGACAAATCCAACCAAAAAGTGGTTGAATGTGACGCATTTTAGTGTCTCAACTGCCTATTTGTGACTTGATCACCCAAAACAAGTGTAAAAAAGGCCTAAAAAAGATACTACTGGAACCTCAGGGCTGAAGACTGCAAGGTTGCAACTTCCTTTATCTTTTGGGCTTACAATAAAAAAAGTCATCTCACCTTACACTGGATTCAAACTGTACTGCCTTGACATACATGACTCACAAAGACTTGCACACAAACATACCTGAACATTTTTTTTCTTAAGAACTCACTACATAAAAAAACAAAAACAAATAAATTTTAACAGGCCTAAAAATTCTAACTACCCATTCCATAATGCATGTACAAAATCTGAAACTAATAGGCTACATTAACATTCAGGTGTTGGCCACTGAAGAGTGTAAATCAAGATAACGATATTAATCTATATAAATTAGATATCATTTAAAAACAATTAACATTAAAGACTTATTGTTTATCCAGTTAAGCCCGCTGGGGAATGCTGGCTTTACCTAGAAAGCACAAATGCGCGTGCAGCAATCTCCTCACACAAATGCTGTCTACATAGACAGCTCGCTAGGGTTTGACACACAGCCATTGTGTGGGGTCTCAACCCAGACGCACGCATAAGACCCTAACTCGACTTGATACAGCCACCTAGCTGCAGCACAGTGCTTATGTGGAGAAAAAACAAGAGAGGCGGTGAGCCTGTGGTCTCTTTAAATCGCAATGACTCCGATGTGAAGCATTTGCTGCCTATATACCGCCTCACAGTAATGTCCACAGCGCACAGAGGGAGGTCGACGACACCGGCCATTAACGCCTCGAGAGCTACCTATGTCACCCTCAGAAAATAGAGTCACTTAGCATTTCAAAGAGGATTGACACAAAAGGCAACGACTCGATGCTCCTCCGCGATAGGTCGAGACTCAAGTGACTGATTTTTAACACTCTAACTTTTCTGCGGTGGCGTCGGAACCGAGAGTCTGGAGATAGTGACATACAAGTGCAAGTGTAACGTTAGCCTATTTGTTTCCTCGCCGTCCTTTATTTCTCATAAAATGATATCCACAGAATCCCCCAAAAGAGCTGCACTGAGAGTTAAATGCGTCTTCGACTGCTTCGACACTAAAATAAGAAAAACAGGCTACTGTAGTAGCATCAATTCAAACAGCGCGCCTAAAAGGAAACTGAAACTAGCAGAGTACACTGCTTTTATCATTTAAACCAGTGCAGATGGAGCAGTAAAAACGCACAATCGCGTACTTTACTTAAAAGTTGATTCTGATTTCCAACTCCCTTGATGTTATCTAAACATGTAACACGCCTGAACTACAAGTAGTAAGTAGGAGGAGATCGAGTGACATCACCAACTACTACATAACTTTAAACAGAATGTACGGCAAAGTAGCTAAGCGCCTCCAAAGTTACTCCGAGCTATAACGCACTTTCACACGACTACGAACAGTCCGCAAATCGTGCTAAAGTGTGCTATTATAAGTGCACCGATTCAGAGTTTCCCCGTGTAAAAACACAGACGCCTAGTGAAAGTTAGCACTGAAACCCAAACAAACCGAGCAGTGTTGGTTCCAAACAGCGGAGAGGAGACGCGCGTAAAAGAGCAGTCACGCACGCTAATGCTATAACGGAGCGCGGAACTCACCGCGATCAGAGTGCTGCTCCTCTGCTCGGCGCTCGCGGTCGAGTCGGGCTCTTGTTGCTTGCTCTGCTGCTTGCTGTTGCCGGATTTCTTGGCCCGCTGCTCTATACTCCGCTGGTACAGGCTCAGCGTCTCCCGGCGGTCCAGCTCCAGCTGCTCGGCGTGCGCTTGATGATATCGGCTCTCGCAGTTGACGTGGTGCCGCCGGCAGCCCTCGATCCGCTGCCGCAGCCGCTCCACCACCGTGCTGTGCTTCGGTATGCCCACGTTACCGCCGCCGCCGGTGCTGCTGCCGGTTGCATTAATGGCAGAGTTTAAGTTGACGTTACTGTTAGTAATGCAAATGCCGCCGCCGGTCGGTACGGCAGCGGGGCTGGCAAAATCCCCCATCATCTGTGATTCGGGAAGAACTTTGTCAAGCCCCCCTGACTCTCTCTCTCTCCCCTCTCCAAAGCGGGGCAGAAGTCCGCTTCGCCAGGGAGGCAGATTCAGTGAAATAGTGGAGAAAGAAGCGTTTAAACGAGAGTAAATCCCTCCTCCGAGAGGATCGCCGTGTCAACCATTCAATAGACAACAGTGCGGGACCGGGTCTGTTACTCTCTCGCCTCTACTGGAGCTCCATCAAACATCCGGATGTTACTCGCAACCATCACGCGTAAGCGCCGCTGCTGCGCGCCCGTCGTTTTATTGTGTTGTCCTTTTGAAAAAAGTTTTGCCGTTTGCTGCGAACAGGCTCCGGAGTTGTTTCGTGAACTTGCATTTCATTAGTTTGGCCGGCGAAACCCTCCCCGAGCGCGAACAAGGTGTGCAGTTTCTTAAAGTCCCGACGGCTGGAGAGGAAATCCTACAGTCGCCAGTGTGTACGGCAGCTGCCACCATCACAATAATCAAGCGCTCCCCTCCTCCATGCTAGCGGAGTGATATCAGGACAACAGCCGAGCGAAGAGCAGCCACCAGCCTGCGAGCAGCACGCCAGCTCCGCGCAAAACACGGCACGGAATCTAGTGCGCTGGACGCGGACTCAATATTGACTTCAGAGGAGGTGAATGATAGAGCAGGGTGTAATGCTTTACCGGCGGGTTGGGGTACTGCATCTGATACTCACGAGTTCACCAGAGTACAAAGCGCTATCTATCTGTCTGTCGGATTGTGAGGTAGTACGTGGAAAACAAAAAACAAAAACGATATAACATATATTAGAAAAATGTAAATGAATCAATAAAATAAAAATGCATGCAAATAAATATTGTTAAAATATTTGATTCTGTAAATGCCTGTAAAATTTAAATAAAATAGGCCTAGTGTTTTATTATAATATAATACTAAATAATATTAATTGTTATTAACTTAAAAACTAAGGTTCTGTGGGTTTTAGGTTCAACGGTTAGTGGTTCTATGGAGTTTAAAAGTTACTTTGCAAGTTCTTCTGATCAGAGTATTAGTTATTGTGTTCTTTAACGTAACGAACAACAGAGGGTTTTCTTAAGAGCTGGAAAAGCAGCTTTCTAGAATATATGACAGTTGACTGTAAAACCGTTTGGTTTGTATTGTATTTGTTTTTAAGATTGAGAGGTATGTAATGCTATTTATTCGTTCATTCCTTCATGCTCTTTTCCTTTCTTAAACAATATTTTTACAATTTAGTTTGCGTGTTTGCTGATAAAGGCAATGTGTTTGTGAGGAACATACACTTGAGCTAGTTCTCACTAGCTTTATTTTCACAGATTGTCCACTCAGCTATTACCAGCGAGAGCTCTCTGCATTTCATAGTTATTTTTAAAAGTATTGCCCTTGCTCTTGAGCAAAATTTTCTTATGTGGCGTGTGTGCAGATGATAATACACACATCTTAAGAAGTGACAGAAGTAAGTAAGGTGAGCCCCTGAAGCACTGGCTGCAGTCAGTAAATGATGATAAGGGGGGCTGGCCGGTTTTGTAGGTGTGTGCGAGTATGCGTGTGTGTGAGTAATTGTGAAAAAGTGCTGCTGCCCAGTCTGGTTTGCTGAGTGAGGCTAAAACGAATTGCAAACACATTCATTCTTACTCTCTCTCTCTCTCTCTCTAACACATATACACAGATATAGTCAAGACCAAAAGTTTGTGAACACCCTGTATTTTACTGGGACTATTCTGGACCTGTTTCTCTGGGCCATCAAAATCAGCCTTTCTGCTGTTTTAATTGTATATAATAAAATGTGCCAGACAGACTCTTTAATTTTTTGTAATTATCTTTAAGCAAGTATTCTGGATGTTTTTCATATATTTTTAAAACTTAGTCTTAGATGAGAACTGAGGATGTTTATGGAATATTTGAATTGGCTGAACATTGATGCATAATTTAATTAAACTGTTAGTCATTTTAAATATGGTATCACAATTAAACAACTTGGTCTTATTTGATGCACAAACAAAACAACACACTTCCAGAAGTTCTTTGGTAATGCATTAAAGAAAAGTTCACTGAAAATGAAATGGAGGGAACAGTGTGTTTATGTTAGGATTCTTGTTGGTGAAGAATAATATATGAGATGGCCCAGGAACCAAATGTTTATTTGCCCTCTTGTGTCCATCAAGGAAACGAGTGAGTGAAATGCTTTTGGTGTAAATCTCTGCCTCACGGAGCAATTCTTGGAAAAAAGCAATAAGGCTATTACTTTCAAAATTCTAGGAATGTAAATAAGACATCCACCCAGGTTTGGGACTCTCTGTACTTTCTGAAATGGTTGATATTGACACTAGTAGTTGGAACTGCTCTTTAGTGTTTGTGCTACCGATTTGTTTCTCTTCTGGATCTTCTACTTGGCTAACAGCTATACAGACCTCAATTAGATCTGAACAAACAGGTGTGGTGAAAAACGTGCTTTACACCATGCACTGTGCTTATACTAGACAGAACAGCATAACGTCTGTAAACATGCATTTTCTCTAAGGTTTGTTATTAAAAACCGGGTTGTTACTTGTGTCACATACAAACAATTCAACAACCAATACCAACAATTTCTTTTGTAATGTAACATTTCTAGGAGTTATAATTGGTGAAACAGAGCTGTTTGATTACTGTAATATTTTATATGTAGAAACACTGGAAGCAAGTTGATTTAACTCAATCCCTAATGGATTTCAAGCTGTAACATTTTTGAATCACTCTATGATTATAAAATGTGACCCCTAAGCACTTCTCCTCCTACAACGCTCACATTAATCAGGAACTATTTTTACTCTTAATCTATTTACTTCTTGAATCTCTATAAATAACTCATTTTGATTATGTTACAATTTTTGTTTGAAAATTTTGTAAGTTATATATATATATATGTGCGCGATCCTTGGTGCTTGCAGTGCTTCCTAAGGTGTCGTCTCAGTGGGGAGGCCGGACGAGCAGTCACGGCTGCTGTCTGGAGGAAACGAGAAGAAACGTTCGAGCGGAGAGCGTTTCTCAACTGGGCTTCCTCAGACGCGCTTTCTTATGCCCTGGCTTGAGGAGCTGCAGCTGTGGCTGATCGGCCGGTGAGGTTCGGGTGCAGCTGGTCTGCGTTGGTTTCCAGGGCAACGCTGATGAGTGCTCGGGTGGCTTGCCACAGTAAAAATATATATCAGTGCTGTCAAATGATTAATCGCGATTAATCGCATCCAAAAGAAAAGTTTTTCTTTACATAATATAAAACTGGAGTAATGGCTGCTGAAAATATAGCTTTGCATCACAGGAATGAATTAAAATATATTAAAATAGAAAACATTCATTTTTAAACTGTAATAATATTTTTTTATATAGTTTTTGTCTGGCATCATTTTATATCTAATAAATTCGTTCGTTTTGTGTTGTTTTGTTTTTTTAAATCAGGTTTTCTATTTTTTAACAATAGTGACATCTGTATGAGAAAGAAAAGAAAAGAAAAAAGTATTTTTGTCTTGCTTCCCGGTATAAATATTTCAAAATCCTTAATGTGACAAACATTTTGTTGTTTTCAGAGAAATAAAATTAAATTTAGTGAGGTTTAAAAAAAATTGCCAATAGGATAAAAAAACTGGACTTTTACCTCAACAAGTGTTCTTGTTTCTTGTTAGACTTTAAGGTTTTATGGAAAGCAAAATGAAAAATAATCCAGATTACTGAACTAAAAACAAAAATACTGAAAGTGTTATTAGTATTATTATTTGCAGTACATCAAATATGTGTGAAAGAAGGGGATGGACACTGAATCAGAAAAAGAAACGAGTCATATGGTCCACGTTTTCTATGATGTTGGGATGTTGTGAAGCATTGTAAATATTTAATGTGGTCACCCATCCATTAGAGTGCTGATAAACAGAATCAATGGAGCTGATAGATTGACTATCCATGAAGAGACCAAAGGACAGAGAGAACACACAAAGGAGGAAGCATTTTACAGCTTTTAATAACGCACAAGAGTAATAGTACTACTGAGGGGCTAGAAGTTTCTTTTCACACGAACTCTTTTGAATATGTTTACATGTTAGTGAGGAAAAGACAGGGATTAAAGCAAAAGAGTGTGACAAGAGTATATGAGTGTATATATATATATCAATACATGACTCCACTGAGTAGGTGGTGTGTGTGTGTGTGTGTGTGTGCTTTTTGCAGGCAGCTCCGTGCTGGATACGTGACTTCCTGTGTGTAGTAACTGACATTTGTGTGAGTGTGTCAGTGTGTGTGTGTGTGTTAGGAGTGAGGGGGATCTCTGACTCATTCCCTTGGTATTCAAAAAAAGGATCCGATCTCTCAAGAAGAAGAATTAATGAGAGTTTTTAGGACAAGAGGTTGGAGGACAAAAGAGAAAGGCATGTGCGCAGGGGAGAAAACTGCAGAGATGAATTACAAGAAGAAAGAGAGAAGAGAAGCCCTGGCAGGTGAGCTGGCAGTATATGCGCTGTGCAGTGGATCAGTGGAAGCGCTCCCAGTCACGCATCCAACATGCAGCCACTTAATGTACAGAGGGAGGGAGGTGTGTGGGTGTCCTAATTTCTGCACAGTCATGACTCCACACTGTCTGCTCAGCCTTGCGACCGGCCTTAAATCATGACACTTCCCACAGGCCTTAAAATCCTCAAAGATTTTTTTTTCTTCACGTTGGGAGTTGGTCAATATGTCTTCCAGCCTGGATTTTGACACCTAGTGGTGTGGATGCAGCATCATACAAAAGCCAACAAATCAACTGTGAAAATGTGCTATCAGCATTCAGCAATAATGAACGATTCTATGTGCAAAGCATTTGGCAAGTCATGTGATCTGAACATGTTGGCTCACATAAGGGCAGCCTATTTCATGTGAAAGAAAACTCATAAATAAAACTCTTTATTTATTATTTTTATGTACATCTTATAAACCATATGCCAAACTGTTACTGTAAAATGCAAATTGATTCAAAGAAATATGCATCTAGTAACACCACTGTAATTATTTTCAAAATTGTGAAAACAAACATTTCTTGCATTTATTCATTCATATGTACGCGCATAAATGCATCTGGCAACACCATTACAGTTGTACCCCAAGCTGTAATTGTAAATATTCCACAAATTGTAAGCAAATAAATAAATAAATAGATACATTATTTATTTATTTTAGTACATAAATATACATCATGTAACACCTGCCATAAAATGCAAATAAACAAACAAACAAATAAATAAATGCTTATACATTTTATTGATTTGTTTGTAGTAATTTAAATAAATATACATCTAGTTACACCACTGTAATTATTTCCAACATTGTAAAAACAAACTGTGCTGTTACATTCATTCATATCTTGTCACACCACTATAATTATTATTATATTAATCATATGTTATTGTAAATCTGCCTATAGCACACACAAAAAAACTAAAGCATTTAAATCTATAAAGGGGCATTCAGGAATTTTAATAAATAAATGGTTTAAATGCAAAGTGTATTTATGGTACACATCTGAATCAAAAAAATGACAATTGTAAGTCTAAAACTAGATAATCTTCTTATGCATGCAAGTCAACAATGAAAAGAAATGGCATCAAAAAATAAATAAATAAATCGGTTGTATTAAATGTATTTTCCAGCAGCTGGTGTTCTAAATCTGTTTTACACTGTCGCTTTTGCTACAGCCAAAGCATGTTTACAGTGAAGTAAAGACAACATGTGTTGTGCATACACTCTCTGACCTGTGTGGAAATGCACATCGCTCCAGGATCTTGGCTGAAGAATCAATGGTAGAACAGCAGACTGCAGCAGACAGCAGAGGCGAGCAAACGATTGGCCTGGGCTTTTAACCACACTCTTGTTTGCTGCCTTTTTCCTCTTTTTTATTTTATAGGAAACCAAAAAAAAAAAAGTAAAAAAAAACCCTGAAAAGACTACATTTATTCTTCCAAACAATTTTGCAAAAACCTTCTGAAATCATACAGCTTCTTTGCTCTCCCCAGCATTTGAAACGCCGACAAAAGGTTGCATGGATATTGATTATAAAGATCTAAAATACGAGGCTATACTGAATAAAGAGAATTTATCATATGACATTAAGCATCAAACAAAAAGCGCAACGCCAATACAGTGCCTTCCAAGCAGATATGGAGTTGAAACTATTGCTAACATCAGATTAACTTGCAGTTCTCTTACAGCTGTCATCTTCTACAGCATGAAAAAGGAGGTACAGCATAAACGGCAACAACATAACACATGAGACTGAGCTCTGAGATCTGTCTAGGGTCTTTACCATGGTTTGATTACACTGGAAAGACAACCTTTTCCCCGGAACACTCAAACAAAGACATTCCTTTTTCCCAATAGAACAGATTTATGCATCTTTTGTCATCTTGACAAAAGAACTCAGGCGTGTTTGTGCTAATCATACTAATTAAAGAAAATGAGATGCATGGAACAGTTCCCAAGATTCAACTGTCCACATGCAAATTTAATTGGCATACAGTATGGTGCGAACTCCAACATGCTTTAAATGTCTGTTTAAAATTCTGTGATAGAATAGTCATAACAAGTTTCCTCGATTACCAAAAAACCAAATGCAGATCTGTGCCAACTGGCTACTTACTGTATACTAAGTAAGTAAATTCATAATTCATTGTTTCCTTTCTTCCTGTTATAATTATATTTATAGCATGTTTCTGTGATACGTATGCATAAGTAAAGGATTAGTTCACCCAAAAATGAAAATGATATAATTTACTCAAGCCCAAGCCATCCTAGGTGTATATGACTTTTTTCTTTCAGACGAACACAGTCAGAGTTGTTATAAATTTATCCTGGCTCTTCCAAGCTTAATGCTGGTGGGATAGTGGTTATTATTTTGAAGCTCTAAAAGCATCATATATCCATCCTAAAACTAACAGGGGATTAACACATGTCTTCTGAGGCAGATCGATGGGTTTTTGTAACAATAAAAATAAAAAAAAAATAAAAGTAAATACAAATATTTTTGTTACAAAACCCTATCCATCCACTCTCATGTGTTATGTTTTAAGACGGATATTCGCGCTTTTAGAACTTCAAAATAACAGCCACTATCCACCAGCATTTACAAGCTTGAAAGAGCCAGAATATATTGAGAACTAAATTAAACTATGAAGCCCTATTTATTGTAACATTGTGAAATAAATATGAAACACTGTTTTTTGCAAAATGTCTCCTTTATGTTTGATGCACGACCAAATTTAGTTTTTTTTTCTTTTTTGGTGAACTGTTCCTTTAATGGGGGTTAAAGAATCCCTCTTTTTGAAAACAAAATTTTGTTTTGACAACTTTGTTTTCACATTTACACCAAAATCATTGTTGCAGTCACAGTAATGACTGTCCAAACCACTAATAGCAGTTTGGTTGGCCAATTAGCATTGTTATGTTGCAACCAGGTGTTTTCTCACTGACACGTAACCGCTCTGTCTCTCTGTGTCTCTCTGAGTCGATGGCATTAGATGAAGACCTATGTGGGAAACATATACCAAAGAGTGTAATAAGAACATGACCTCATTGATTGTTTACTTGCTCAATCATAGATTAGTGTTTTCCACATTTGACTAGTCATGCTGAGACTTGGACTCCTGGACTGCCTTTGGGCAACTCAATGACTAAGCATAATTTAGTACATACACACAGCCTGAATTCTTCATAAATGAATAAATGAGCACTGAAAGAAAGTGATTAACATTCAGAATGATGTTGACTGTCAACCTCAGGAGATCAAGACAAGCTTTGTATATTTCTAGCAAAATATGTAAATTAAAGGAAGAGTTCACCCAAAAATAAACATTTGCTAAAAATGTAGCCTTCCCCCTTAGGATGTTTAAGATGTAAAATAGTTTGTTAGTTCATCAGAACAGATTTGGAGAAATTTAGCATCACTTGCTCATCAATGGATCCTCTGCACTGAATGGGTGCCGTCAGAATGAGAGTCCAAA
>JAUMHE010000042.1:8568730-8579593 GCA_032359235.1 Enteromius mattozi
CAGCATGTGAAATTGATTGTCAATCAGTGTTGCTTCCTAAGTGGGCAGTTTGATTTCACAGAAGTGTGACTGACTTGAAGTTACATTGTGTTGTTTAATGCCGAGTTCAGACTGTGAAAAGAAGAAAAATAAAAGAAGATTTTGGAGGATGATATACCTTCTAAACCTTCGTAACTCTTTCCCCAACATCCCAGTGCCCAGGATGTTGATCTCTCTGAACTTGGCATAAGTGTTTTTTTGAGCAGTGCATAATCCACACCCAGTCTGGTCAATCAGTAAATGTCTTGTGAAACAAGCTGTGTGTTTGTAATGAAAAACAACAACAACATTAAGACATTTTTAACTTTTAGAGTTGCTTCCAGTTAAAATATAAGTCCTCTATCTATAATCTTGCTTTCCCCAGTGAAAAAGTCATCTAATCTGAATCAGGTGCCGCTGAAGTGAAAAACGGTCCAAACCGGTTCTAAACAATTAGGTCAGTGGATCTGACGTGAGAGGACAACAGGGGCCTTTTCATTGGACGAAGTGTTACTGTGGATTTGGCTAAAAACTATAATTGAAAGTTAAAACTGAATGATTTGTTTATTTCAAACACAGCTTTTTGCTTCAGAAGATGATGACTGCTGGAGTGGAGTCGTGTGCATTACTTGTGGATTGTTGTGATGTTTTTATCAGCTGTTTGGACTCTCATTCTGATGGCACCCATTCACTGCAGAGGATTCATTGGTGATGTAATGCTAAATTTCTCCTTGCACATCTGTTCTGATGAAGTAACAAACTCTACATCTTGGGTGGTCTGAAGGTGAGCACATTTTCAGCAGATGTTTAATTTGAAATGTAAACTATTTCTTTTAATACAGTTCAAAAACATGATCAAATAAACAAAATATAGTTATTTGTTTAATCAGTTTATAAAACAAATATCAGTTTGATCATTTATTCTTACAACGAGCTGGGTAAAATATTTAAATTCTTGACAAATGCAGAAAGCACAACAATATAAAAACTGTGAAAACTGAATTATTTGATTGCCTTTATGCCATGAAAAGTCCAAATGATGTTACTTGTTAAATGTAATAGAGTGGAATCACAAAACAAAATATATCCATACCAAATATTAACAAAATATGGTGTATGGTTTTAATGATTGGATACAGTCCAGAAATTCAACTTCAAAAATGGGACTGGTCAAAATAACAGATATTTTGTGTTTACAAGTAGGTACTTTCCATGCTTTGATAGTTTCTTTAAAAATTGAAAAGTGCCAGATACTTTCAAAATATGACAGTAAAAGACTACTGTATTCATACTCTTTGAAAATACAAAGGTTGTTTTATTAGACAAACAAATTCATGTTTACAAAGCAAATTCCGTGACAGAGAAAGGTGACTATGTGAAACTCATAACATAACACTGGCACTTTAAACAAGACCTCAGGTCTTTCTAAAACATGAAATGGAGTCACTGGCAGGTGAGTTGGATTTTGGTTTTTACCTCCAAACAATGCGCATTGGATGCATATGCTTATGTGAGGAGAGGATAGTTTTAATATCATTGCTAAATGTAACTGATCACTCAAACTCAAGGAAGTCCACAGATCTAATCCATGATCGAAAAATGTAACTAAACCCACATGCATTATCACGCACATACCTAGACCAACTGACATCTGTTAAATATTTTAAAGCCAATTCCATTAGTAAAATGAATTACACAGTAAGACAGACAGGTAAGAAAGACACACAAACACACCTATTCATGAACTCACAATATGTTCATGCATAATCTATGTGCACATCTATTTTTGTCCTATTTAGAGACACAAAACACTGATATTTATATCTATGTTTTTTTTTAATGATTATTATTATTTCAACTCGCAGACACAAAAGAAAGCCTGTGTGCTAGTATTAAACAGCATAAGCCAGTGAAAACCCTGGTGATTAGCTGATCATTTCAGGACATGAAAAGTTGCAGTCAGGACACTGACACACACACACAGAGAGAGAGAGCTCAGATTAAATTCTCCCACTCAAAGTAGACATGTTCACATTTATTAAGGATCACTTGTTATCTATTTTATACAGTAAATACAATATTCACATCAAGTGTTACAGCTGGATTGTTTTTGAATTCATTAACAGATCAGATGAATGTATAAAAGGACAAATCAACTGAAGATTAAATAAAGGCCACTTAACATAAGATCATATAGTCTAGACCTACTTGGTTTTAAATGTGTAGCTGAGTATGTATACATGTTTTGTGTTCATTATGAAATTATGTAATGAAATCCACTCTTGAGTCAGCTTTTGTGAGTGTTTTGGGAGATTAACAGCATCATTATGCTCTGGTTTAAAAAAAATTGCTAGCGTCCATCTGTATGTTTTGGAGCGCTATAATGTTCTACTGTAATATAATTTATATTATGCTCTTTTTTTAGTGGCTGCCAATGAAACTTTTGACTGAGTCATGCATTTATCTATCTATCTATCTATCTGTCTGACCATCTGTGTCTGTCTGTTAAATTAAATTAAAAGATGGAATGAGAGACCGGGTCACCTGGAGAAATTGTGACTTTAGACAGAAGATGGATGAACCTGGGTGAAGAGGTGAGAAGAATGAATTGGACTACAGTTGGCAGTGTGGAAGAGCGAAACATGAAGAGGAAGGAGTCGAGCTGAACTATGGAATGTGAAACTACAGGTTGCAGAATAAAGAAAGGTAAACTTCCCAGAAGGTCATTCAAAATGTTTAGCGTCTTTGAGTGATTAGAGGGAGGGTTGATAAGATTCCGCTTAACTGTTCTCATATGTTTACCCTCGAAATGTAGTGAGAGAACGTATAAGAGAGAACGTCAGTCAGAATATTAAGACCTGTTTCTCACTGAAAACTTTCTCACCTTCTACATTATTAAGTAATTGTATTGTTAATTTTATTTTTTTAAATGAATACATTTTGAAATACATAGAATATTTAGATAAACCTTCACAGACAGACCCTGATCAAAAGTTTACATACTGTGTGAATATTTATATTGTGTGCCGTTTCCTGGATGGTCTTTCTGTTATATGATAGTTGTTCATGAGTGCCTTGTTGGTCTTGAGCAGTTCAACTGCCTGCTGTTCTTCAGAACAATCCTCCAGCTCCTGCACATTCTTTGGTTTTCCAGCATCTTCTGCATATTTGAAACCTTTCCAACATTGACTGTATGATTTTGAGATCAATCTTTTCACACTGGGGACAATTGGGGGACTCATACATAACTATTATATAACATTTACTGATGCTCAAGAATGTATTAAGAGCTGGGGGAGTACATTTTTAGAATTTTATATGATCAGGGTATATTGTACTTATTTAGTCTTCTGGGAAACATTTAAGTATTTATGTATAGCTTCTTAAGTGCTTCTTAATTGCACGTCATCATCCTGTTCAAAACCTTACACCCCCTAGCTCTTGTTAGTTCCCCAACTGTCCCCAGTGTGAAAATATGGATTTCAAAATCATACAGTCTGTGTTGGGAAGGAATTTTGGGAATCTCATTTCTGTCACTCCATAATTCAGAAAATGTTTAGAACGGACAAAAAAACACTTTTTTCACAATTTTGGGGGGAATAAAATATTGTATATAATCAAAACTATATCTGAACAAATACCTCTGTAATAACTTTCAGAATATAGACGGTAATAAAAATGTGAAATTTGGTGTGTGTAAGTGCTACAGAAGTGGAGATTTATGGCTCATAGGAGAAAAAACTCATTTTAAGAAAATGGCCTTTAAAAATTTGTATTGTATTTGAAATCTATTGGCACAAATATGTGCTATAAAAGAAACACTTTTGGCTGTTTTCTTTCCACCAGTCTAAAAATAAAGACTAAAAAGAAACCAAAAAGTCTCAAACATGACAGGTGCATGAAAAATCTGTGCTTTTGCCCGCAGTGTCTCCCCTTAAAAAATATTTTTTACTCACAATCTTTGCCTGATAAAAAAATATTTTAGAGCTACAAAATGTATAATTTTTTATTTTATTTTATAAATGTACTTTACTTTTCCAGATCTAGAAATAACATTTTTAAAATTTAGTTATATTCATATCCAGGCTTTATGAGACTGCTTTAAAGCGTTCTTGTCCATACAGCCCAATATTGACCATAACAGAACAACCAAAACCAACATGGTGTCATGAATACATGAACTGTAACATTAATTTCATTACAACAACAAATGTATATCATCATCTCTATACCCTGCTAAATGGGGTATGGGTGTCCAAGGGGTTCCCTGTTAGCGCTGATGTTTGTTTTTCTATTATTAGCAAAATTTGCTTAACAGTCTGTGATGGCTGATATTTTGAAATGAGCATTTTGAGGTGCAAACTACACATATTTAGAAAGACCATGACTCCAACGGATCTTACAAAAGCGGTCGTTTTTTTGTTTCTGTCAAGCGAGGAAAATGACGTGATAATGTCATAGAGACCATCTGCGGAGATGGCCCTGGCACTCCACCACGATGACAGCTTCTTCCTGTAGAGTGTCGCCACAACAACGCCTCGCACTCCCCTTCCTGAAGCCTCTCCAGGGCCAGCCCTCCCAAATTCACTCTTACACACTCATATACATATCATACTCTCAGCATGAGCATCTAACCATGTTTAGACATCCAATCAACATACAGGAAATTAAGTGATGTGCTTACTAGCTTCAATGTCATGTAAATACATGTACTTTGTTGTTTTTTTCACCGCATATGTGTCTGTGCCATTGCATTAAAAAGCAGGATCATTTACAGATTTGCGATTCGAATCTTACAAGGCAGGATTTCATGCAGTACACAGAAAGGAAGTGATTTGGAACATGTCTTCTGTGTCTGGGGTTTAGTTGTACTGCATCATTTTGCAGTGCAGGCAGATTGAACCTCGGCTGGATGTCACGCCTCAAAGCACTGGAGCCAGGTTCAGTGCCGCCTCCTCTTCCCCTGGCTTGGCTGACCAAAACGTGGGCACAGGGGCACCTTCACTCCCTGGTGTGGTCTGGACAAGCTATGTTAGCGTATCATCATTTGTATGGTCACCAGCAATGCGATTTCTGTTGATGGTGGTGAAAGATCTGCTAGGCGAGTTAAAGAAAGAGGAAGGTGGAATATGTGTGAAAAACTGAAAACAGAAAACCACATGCAGGTGTGTACTGTACTGCATGATATTATTAAAACAGCATATGCAAAGCTTGGCTGACGTTTTAGTGACCTTTCTTTGCTGTGTAGGCATATCTCTTTTCACCAGTAGGTGGCAACAAGTAACTTCTTTTAAGATTAAGTCATTGGATTAGCCACTCAACCTATTTTTATTATATACAGGGCCTATATATATTGACTGGCTGAAATCGCATGTTCTCTGAACAAAATATGTACTTCCATTGTTTTATATAGTTTGAATGTGTGTAGCATGAATGCAAGTTACTTGATATTACCTTCTTGTTTTTTAAACTGCTATATAAAAGCTCTTCTTTGTTCTCAGCATTACATTTACATTCCAGCCGTTCTGGTTGTACAGGGAGAGATCCCGTCACAGCGCGTGTTCGGTAACACGGTTAATTACTGCTCTTGCACCAGTCAAAAAATAACATTAATTCTCATTGCTCTGCTGGTGTTCCTAAACCCAAAGCTGATTTTGGTCTGTACAGGATTGATTGTTGCTTGTGCTTATGCACAGTACAGATGGGTCTAGCCTCCTTTACAAGCATCAAGAGAGCCACTGCCAGCCGTGGGCATCTGTTAACTTTGCAGTCAGAAAGCAACGAGAGAGAGAACCAGAGACTGCCTATACATCTCCATTAGTGTTTATGCTTCAATCTGCCCCTCTGTCACTTATTGTGCCATTTTCTATCTGTCACGTTCTTATCTCCTGTCAATATATCATTTTGTTCCTTCCTTCCATCTCTCTTATTGTCCTGACTTTACCATTTCAACCTTCATCATCCTCTCTTTATAATTTCCTTATTCCTTCTTTTTTAATTCATTCACTTTTTATCTGAAGAGACCTTTATGCTGTAAATACTAACATACATATCAAATTAAGTTTGTTGACTTGAGTTTAAACTATTTTGCTATTACTATTATTATATTTTAAAGGAATAGTTCCCCCAACAATGAAAATGTACTGCTCATGGGAACAGATTTGGAGAAATTTACCATTGCGTCACTTGCTCACCAGTAGTTCATCTGGCAGTGAATGGGTGCCATCAGAATGAGTTCAAACAGCTGATAAAAACATCACAATAATCCACAAGATTTCCACACGACTCCAGTTCATCATTTAGCGTCTTGAAGTTGCATGCAAACAAATCCATCATTACAGTATTTCCTTCAGTAAAAAAAGTCCATCCTTTATTGTCTTTTGATTAGGCTCGTAAATCTTGTATTAACTGTATCTCTGCCGTATAAAGGCTGTCTTGTAAATGCTCAGGCTTCCACAGAAGTGTATGGCTGTCATATAAACCCCTAACCTAAAAAAAAGGAAATGATGTTTCGTTGAATTACCTTGAATATAATCAAAGGTACAATCTAAATGAATCACATCAATTAGTTCTGTATTAATAAAAATGATGGTGCAGTCACTTTAAAGATGAATCTATGGGAGCCATATTGTTGTGTGATAACTGTTGTTGCTAAGATTAACAACACTAACCTCAGCAATTATGTAGTAATTTTGTAAAGCTGCAAAGACCTTATTTCCATCCTTTAGCTATTATTAGCTGTTAGCTTTACCTGTTATTTATTATTATGGTGTTGCAAATTATGGTTATGCTTATAAAATATTACATGAATTAATACTACTACACATTTAATAGACAAAATGAATACATATTAAAATTAATACGAAACATAAAATACTAATAGACCGAAATATAAGCGCAAACAAACATTTAACATAATAAACAGGCAGCTATAATGCATAAGTATGTTTATTAATTTTGACAAGCATTAAATCTGTTTCATGAGCACAGCTAGAACCCAACAGAGACGACGAAAATACTGTCAATTCCTGGAGTAATTTATGACAGGCTTTAGTTTAACCACTAGGAGGCACTTCACGCATATTTGTCAGACGATTATCAAAGCTTTGTGGGCAACAGACAGACTTTATTATTCTTAACCAACTCGGATAAAGACAATGTGATTCTGTGCACATGATCCAATTACTAAAAAATAGTAATATTATAACATTTAGTATTTTATTACACACAAACTTTATTCCATGCAAGGCCAGGTCCTATATTACGTCTAAATACATGTATATATGTAAAGTTGCCATCATTAGAAAATATAGAACAAAACTAAATCTGTTATATATATCAAAAGTAAATTGAGCACACTTTAAACATAACAATATTCCAGTTTAAACAATTGTTAGATTGACCATACTTTTAAAAGTAATGCATTACAATATTGCGTTACCCCCTAAAAAAGTAACTAATTACGCTACTTACTTACTTTTTATGGAAAGTAATATGTTACGTTACTTTTGCGTTACTTTTTAAATATGGGCAGAGCTTGAGTGTTTGTTTTTAATATAAGAAGTTCTATTTATAGCAAATGTAAAAGAACATCAAAAAGTGTCATGAATAAACCTCAGGCTGAAGAAAAAGTAAATTCACATCTGCAAAGTAGAATACAGAAGAAAGTTTAATACTCTTCAGCAATAAAAAACAAAACAATGAAGCACAGTCATTTTTCCTTGTAAGTATGGTTGAACTGGATCATCAAAGGTCAGCAGCAAAGACATTGGTTAATAAAATAAGTTTAGATACATTTTATGTAATTTAATTATTGCAGGTCATATTGAGTTTATTTTAATTCATTTTGATGAATACTAAATCAGTTTTTTGAGAGTGAGATGATTTAATGCACATTCACATTTAGTCTAGAACTACACTGTATTCACACAGCGCACACAACGCCTCTGTATTTCTGATTTCTCCCAACATGGAGTCAGGAGACTGACAGTAAATAAATAAGAAAACAAAGTAACTGGCGTTACTTTTTGAAAGAGTAAAATTAAAAAGTAATGTGTTACTTTACTAGTTACTTGGAAAAAGTAATATTATTGCGTAACTCACGTTATTTGTAATGCATTATCCCCAACACTGAGCATTACATTATTTGCTCACCAGTGGATCCTCTGCAGTGAATGGGTGCCGTCAGAACAAGAGTCCAAACAGATAAAAACATTACAGTAATTCACAAGTAATCCAAATTAATCCAGTCCATCAGTCAATGTCTTCTGAAGCAAAAAGTTGTGTGTTTGTACAAAATAAATAAATAAAAATAAATTCATAAGGTCTTTCAACTTTAAACTTTAGAGTATGAGTTTGTAATCCAAAACTGATTCCTCCAGTGAAAAAGTCCAGCCTCTATTGTCCTCTCTCATTAAAATAAACTGAAATATTTGCCCATAACTATTCTGGATTGTTTTTGCTTGTAAACAGTGCTTGATTTGTGAATATTGCTTTCCTGATTCAGACAAAATTAACTTTATTGACAATGAACCAGCATTTTAGCGAAAAGCAATGGAATTTCAAGTTAAAAACATCTTAATGATGGGTTTGTTTATTACAAACACAACACTTCACAAGACATTCATTGA
Source organism: Enteromius mattozi (assembly GCA_032359235.1). Lineage (NCBI taxonomy): Eukaryota > Metazoa > Chordata > Actinopteri > Cypriniformes > Cyprinidae > Enteromius > Enteromius mattozi. The sequence continues at coordinate 8,577,379 of JAUMHE010000042.1, forward strand.
TGGACAAGCATTGTATGGATTGCTTCATGTTTTAATCAGATTCTAATATTTGAATCATACCCATTCACTGCAGATGATCCACTGGAGCAAGTGAAGTAATGCTTAAATTCTCAGAACACGTTACTATGTACAAACAAACTCATCTACATTTTGAATGGCCTGTGGGTGAGTACATTTTCAGCAAAGTTTCATTTTTAGCTGAACTGTGCTTTTAAACACCCCATGAAATCAATTTTTTCATTTGAAGTCCACGTCTGTTGTTGTTTCATGGAGATACATTGAACTGAGACAAATAAAGAATTCCCATGCTATTAAAAAATGCAGCCTTTGCATAAGAACTGTTTGCTGCAGATGTTTAAGTTTAACTCTTTTAGAATCAGAAACGAGCCTGTCAACATTTCTTATGCCTGCATCTTAAAATGAAACAAGAACGAAAGCACCTAGAGTGCCAATCAATGCATCACGGCAAGTCGTTTCAGTAGATTGTAGTAATACTTCAGGCTTTTTACAACACTGATCAAAGTGCAAACCAATTAAGTCGGTGTAGTTAAGCACTGCCATGTGGTTTTGTTTGTGTGAGGCCATCAGACACTTCCTTTAGTTAATGTGTCACACTGTAGCACAGATGAAATGAGACAGATGGTGCGAGAAAGTTAAAGGTGTGCACAGTTGGGTGAGAAGGTGGGGGGGTCTCACTGTAATCTGAGAAAGTAAAGGAGTGAACTTTGGATCTCTCAGCAGGCGTCGCCCTAAAGTCTGCTTCAGCTTTGTCACCTGAGTTACCACACAGGTCTGGTTGGTAACCGTGGTGATGGTGAATAATTGAGAGGGTAAGGCCGGACAAACTACACACAGACTTTCAGGAAGAGAGAGCTAGATGAAGAGAAGAGAACCTTTTCAAAGATGTTTGACTGATGTTTTGCTAACAAGCTACAATTATATTTGAGAATGCTCTCAGTCATGGAGGGAGACGTGGATGAAGAAGATGGGACTTTTACTAATATCTCACTAGCTGATGATTCAGGTAAGACTTGTCTTGTCTTGTCTTAAAGCTGATCTGAAACCCGTTTCCTTTGTCTGGGAAACAGTTAGAACTAGGAAATGTACATGAATAGAAGCACACAGGTGCACATTATTCACTCTCATTAGAGTATACAACAACCCTTGGATTTAATCTTTTGGTCAACTTGTTTTCTTTCTGTTAGCACAAGTTTTGTATTGCTTTTTTGACATTTTTGGTCATAGGCCCTACTGATCTGACCTTATTGCTATTTCACATTGTGTGGAAAAAAAGCTGTATTTGTGGTACTTTTTGGCAAGGCAATGTTCACTCAAAAAATAGGGAAATAAGCTCAAATACATAGAGCATATATTAATCAATTAATCATATATTAATCAATTCCAAAATTAAAATACACACAAAAAAAAACCTAAAACAAAAACGAAACCTAGTTAATAAAAAGTTTGAATCCAATATTTGTTAAAAAATAATGATAATAATAATAAATAAGTAAATAAATAAATAAAAAGTATAACTATAAGCGCAAACTTTTTTTTGTGGGCCAGTCATTTTTGATCAGGAACACCCACAAGAAAAAAAAATCCCTTTCAAAAACACACATATACAGTTGGGCAAAAAAGTATTTAGTCAGCCACCAATTGTGCAAGTTCTCCCACTTAAAAAGATGAGCGAGGCCTGTACTTTTCATCATACCTCAACTATGAGAGACAAAATAAGAAAAAAAAATCCAGAAAATCACATTGTAACAAACAAACAAGCAAGATTTCTGGCTCTCACAGACCTGTAACTTCTTCTTTAAGAGGCTCCTCTATCCTCCACTCGTTACCTGTATTAATGGCATCTGTTTGAACTCATTATTAGTATAAAAGACACCTGTCCACAACCTCAAACAGTCACACTCCAAACTCCACTATGGCCAAGACCAAAGAGCCGTCAAAGGACACCAGAAACAAAATTGTAGACCTGCACCAGGCTTGGAAGACTGAATCGGCAATAGGTAAGCAGCTTGGTGTGAAGAAATCAACTGTGGGAGCAATTATAAGAAAACGGAAGACATACAAGACCACTGATAATCTCCCTCGATCTGGGGCTCCACGCAAGAGCTCACCCCGTGGGTTCAAAATGATCACAAGAACTGTGAGCAAAAGTCCCAGAACCACACGGGGGGACCTAGTGAATGACCTGCAGAGAGCT
>JAUMHE010000042.1:8579693-8596357 GCA_032359235.1 Enteromius mattozi
TTTGACCTCTGTCATTGCCAACAAAGGGTATATAACAAAGTATTGAGATGAAATTTTGTTATTAACCAAATACTTATTATCCACCATAATTTGCAAATAAATTCTTTAAAAATCCTACAATGTGATTTTTCTGGATTTTTTTCTTCTTCTCATTTTGTCTCTCATAGTTGAGGTATATCTATGATGAAAATTACAGGCCTCTCTCATGTTTTTAAGTGGGAGAACTTTCACAATTGGGGGCTGACTAAATACTTTTTTACCCCGCTGTATATAGAGTGTATATATATATTTATCTAAAATGTTTATTTTTTATATATATAATTGGGAATTTGTATGAGAAATGTCAGTATGTTTTAGTCAACAATAACATCAACAGTATTTCTGGGGAAAAAAAGTAAGAAAATCTGCTCCTGATACAAAAACTTAAAGCAGTATCTCAGTGATACTGATGTAACATTGCCCACTTCATATTACCTTTAAAAACCATGCACTACTAAACATTTATATTAATAATTTGATACAGTGCATTTACTGTGTACATAGGCTACGTTTTACACTGTAGTTGTATTTCACAAGTAATAACATATTTAATAACATAGGTATACATTTATGCAGCTGCATAAAAAAATAAATAAAATAAAAATTAATTGTGCAGTTGCATCTATTGCATTGTTGACCATAGCCAAACATTAAACCACCAAACACCAAACCTGCTCGAATCTTACCCTACCCCACCTCAACAGCCGCAAAAGTAAGTACATATACCTAATTAATATTATTATTTACATAAATACATAACTAATATTAAGTACCAGAATTATTTCACTTTCATTTTTTAAATGATGTATTAAGTATATTCTTTCAGCAGTAGGCTATAAGTAAGTGCATTAACTTAAGTATCTAAATGCTTGAGTGCCCTGCAGCATGTGGTTTTCTTGTCCAAATACAGGAATGAATGGAAAGGCATTGTGTCAACACATGTCAGAAACCTCCATAAGAGGGAGTAGGTGTGTGCTTGTGTGCAGGGACTGTGCAGAGATGAGCTCACATATACAGTATAAGCATGTGTGAATAGCTACTGCCAGAGCAGTCAGTAAGTAGAACAAAGGCTGCATATTTCAGATGACTCACGTCTACTCTGAGCGGTCATTTTTAAAGGGATAGTTCACCTAAAAATGAAAAATCGGTCATCATTTACTCACCTCCATGTAGTTTCCAAACCTTTATGACTTTAGTTCTTACGAGGAATGCAAAAGATGTTGGTGAGTGTAGAGACTGGAGCTGGTTTTCACACTTGTTACCAGGAAAGAAAAACAAAAACAAAAACAGAAACAGTACATATAACATATGTTGACCTTTTGTGACAACATACACTCATAGATAGACATGTTGTCACACTTAAACAGCCTATTATAAACCACAGAATGTAAATTTTAAAAACATTTATGCAACTAAATAACATAAAAACTATTAAAACTTTGTTTTTGGCACACAAATATTGTAGGGGATGTATTGCTCACACTTAAAACACGTGATATATTTGCTCATCCTGACATTTATGAAACACCCTAGTCCTAAGAACACAATTAATCCAAATCTTTCATCATTATTTTGATGATTCCTAATATTTGAATGTTAGGCTGTTTGGTTATATTGTGTTTTATTTATTATTTATAAATAGCATTGATGATTCTATGAGATTATTGTGGCAGCAAAGTAATATCATATCAATGCTCAGTTTTAACAAATATTAGTCTAATGAGTAAAAATGCTGCATTCTTTTTCATATACTGTTCTTTAAGAAAAATAGTATGCAGTATCAAAATCTCAAACTTATAGAGAGCTTTGTCTCCCTCTGTCGGTACATTTCGGTAGTGAGGGCATGTCAGAGAGAAACAGAGAAGCGATGAGGTAACGGATGGTCTGCATCATTACCTTGACATCAGCTTTGGAGGCTTAATAATTTTGAACATCTTTAATAACGCGGATCGGTTTAGTCTTGTATCAGGTAGGACTATGTGCTAGTATCGGTGTGCTGCTGTGTGTTTAACGTTACTTCATTATCACATGCGATTTTGTTTATTTTCTCTCGGCGCTTATCCATTTTTTTTTCTAACGTTACTTGCCTCTTTACCAGTTTGATTAGTTGCTGATTATTTAACTGAGTTTTGTTATGCGGGCTCATTTAAAGCCGTTTCTAACAAGCCTTTAAGCACCCAGGCTGCTAAAGCGGCCTGTAATGCATGAGAACCAATGAAGATTGATGATTGGACGTGGCGTGAATTAAAACTTCGTAAAACTGAGTTAAAATGTCATTCCTCGAGTACTTATAGCAATATAATTACGTTGCAGGCATGTAATGTAAATGACAGTGATCTTAGCTTTGTGTGAGCTAGATTTCTATGTGTTAGGCGATGGTTTGTTGTGTTAGCTTGTAGCTAACTGTATCTTGATGCGCTGGGACCTTGACACGGCTTAGTTTGCACTGTATTTGCGTCGTACTCCAACTAATATCATGAAATTACTTTTGTATATGTGCAAAAAACATAACTACCTGTTTGTATTGTAAGCATATTATATCACACTGATAATATCTCTTACAGCTGACGGAGAACAGACAGTCCTGCGCTTCAGACCAGAGGACCAGTATAGCACCATGAACTGTGAGATTGATGGTAAATAACTTAGCACCCACAATTTGATACAATATATTATATCATGTTGTTAAAATGCGTCTTCCTTCAGCTTAAGTTGCTTTGGAGCAATTTCAGAGATGTGCTTGTGTTTTTCAGATGTGGAGAATCAAGTTGAGCAAGAGGAGAAGACCAGACTCATAAACCAAGTGTTGGAGCTTCAGCACACTCTTGAAGGTTTAAATGTCTTTGAGTGTAATTTATATTGTCTTGGTGGTTAACCATCGCTGTTTTGTTTTGTAACTGAATATACACCCGTCATGTTTCTGTTTTTCCTCTAACCATTCTCCTCTGATCCATTCAGGCTCTCTAAATGGCTGCCGGAAAAAGCTAAGTGATGCACTCTAATGTGTTTTGTCTGTTTCCATTAGATCTCTCTGCGCGCGTGGACGCGGTGAAAGAGGAAAACCTTAAGCTCAAATCGGAGAACCAGGTTCTCGGTCAGTACATCGAGAACCTCATGTCTGCCTCCAGCGTGTTTCAGACCACCGACACCAAAAGCAAACGGAAATAACATGTGGATCACTTCTACTTCATCCATTATCTCCTCTTTCCGGCATTCAAACTGCTAGCTCATACATAAAAGCCTCTGTTTGTTTTGTATTTATTATGTTGTACTATTTACTGATGCATCTCTCAGCATGGTTTGGGTAATACTTGAAAGGACTGAGCTGCTGCCTTTCCTGTCAGCTAACTGTGTTACAAGATATAACAGGATGCATGATGTGGTTTGTGATCAGATAAGTACAGAGCTGGTGTAATACCACTCCTGTATAACTCATTTAGCAGGTACATAATCAATCTCAGACCCTCTCATTGACCTTTTTAAACACTAGCCAAAAATACAATTATGCTGAATTTCAGCTTTTTTTTTTTTGGCTTTCCACTAACATTTACAATGTACAGCAAGATTGAACACGGATGCGTTCTCTTGAAAGTGCATGACATCCCATAACTGAAGTGCATGATGTAAAACGCTATGGATGGATAACCTAAATTTGCCCCCCCCTCACTTGGCATGTGACTTTTCTAGATTAAACCAAGGTTACTGGCAATTATCTTAATGACAGTTGCTCAGCTGTTGCAGAAAGTATGCAATTTCCTGACCCACTGGTTTAGAGTACCCTTTCATATAATACATTATAAGAGGCCTTTGATTCACCAAATGACATTTACTCACTTTCATACTTGGATTTATCCTAAAAGGTCTGACTAGCACACAAACCCAATGTCTTTTGAGCGGGATCAATTGATTGAAACCTGCTCGCAGTGTAAACTGCAGCATTGTGTTTTGGAAAGTTTGCTCTTCGTGGTCGTGTCCTTTGGATTGAGGGACTTAAAAGTGGATGAAATAAATGGATTCTAGTGTTTACTGCTTTCAAAGACTGAAGCGAGGTTGAGTCTGCTGAGTGATATTGATCTGATTGCTCCAAAGTGTCTGCTTCAGGGGCATTTATGAGGACAGATGCTCTGCTCTTTGCTCAGAGTTTGCTGATGTGAAATTTCACTAACTATGAATTATTGACATGACACTGAAGCATCTGCCACAACGCTACATACTCAGTCTGTTTGATATTATTTTTGTGAAAAATTTCATTTGTGTAATTTATGTTTGCAAGCACCCGATGTAAAGTACTGCCTGTCCTGAAAGTGTACATTTTATTTTGTTACAATTATGCCTTTAATAAAATACTTTGCCTTTGCACAAACTAATGTACCCGGTTGAAGTCATGTCAAAGGTGCACAGAAATTTATAGTAAATATTTATTTCCAAGAGAGCAATGAACAGTTTGCAAACATGTAAACAAAAGACTGTCCTTGTAAGGCTGAACACACAACCTAAAAGAAAAAAAGCAGAGAAACAAAACTGTTCATCACTTGAAAAACAACCTTCCAAAGCTGAATGGTTTCTTACATGGTGGTCAGTCTGTTTTCAGTGTGCTTGTGTCTGGGTCTGCTGTTAGAGAGTGTCAGTGATGACGCGGAGCTGAGATCAGCTCTGACTGTGCGTAACGGCTTTCTTCAATGCCAAAAAAGCAATACTTATTTGCATTCCTAGCACTTCACTGACCTAGATGTTTGGTGAAGACGCCTGCTAACAGTGGTAATGACAGTAGAATGCAAGATTAAAAAGTCCTATATCTAAACTCAATTGCATCATTTTTCAAACAAGATACAAACAATAAATATGATCAGAGCGATTTGATCATGTTAAAAAGCTCATAACTTAAAAACTCACAAAGAACTGAACCCTTTTTTAATAAATTAAAAGTTGAGGTGATCATAAACTAGTTTGTCTTTCTAAAATATCCATTTCCCTTCACAGTATTCAGACTTACTAGTAGGGAAACACGGGCCCAGTTCTACTTGAATTGTAATCTAAAAAGAAAAAAAAAAGGAAAAACTTAGAGCTAAAACTCAGCAGGTCTGACTTTTTGTATCTAAGTCCCAACTGTAACCAATAAGATACTAAGCGGAAGACTAAAAGAGGGGAGGCGAGGTTCAGTCAGATGAAGAATGACCTCTTGAGGAGAGCGGCTAGGTTTGCCGTTTTTTTGCATGCTGAAGGGCATATTGCCAAAAGCATGCAGCAAAAAGAGGCAAAGGAACGAGAGAAGGGAGGAAGAAACATGGGGAAAATGTGTATTTTCAGTCCTTTCGTACTCTTCTCTTTCTCACAGCTTTGGGTTCTTCTCCTGTGCTCTGAATTCCTTCATCGGCGTCCTTCATCTGCAAAGACCCAAAACTGTCAGTCTAACAACAATCAGTGGATCTACATAATCAGTGCAAAATGAAATCTCAGTCTAGCAAAACATGGCACAATCACATGGTGTTTCTTTAAAATTACATCAAACACTCTGACTTATTTATATTTCTAGCAGGTTATTTTTAACTCTGTTAGTATAGATTTCTATGGAAGCCACCACTGTATCTCACAAATGTGCCATAATTTTATTATTTTCTCAGAATTGTGAGATAAAAAAAAGTTGCAATTGCCAGTCAATTCTGAGAAAAAGTATTTTTCCCCTCAGAACTGGACTTTGCGTGTTCAGTTTATATCTCTCAATTCTGCCTTAATTTCTCGTAAGTGCCAGTTTATATATATATATATATATTTTTTTTTTTTGGTAGAATTGCAAGATAAAAAAAACTCACAATTGTGCATTATAAAATTAATAATTACGGGATATAAAATATTAAATGTGAAGAATATTTTAAAAGACAATTTTTATTACAAAAATTGTATTTAATCATTAAAATGTAATCTAAAAAAATAGAGAAATTTAGAAAAATGTAAACAGTAAAACAGTGTTTAGGAAAAAGAAAACATATATATATTATATATATATATATATAAATAAAACTATTCTAAATACCCTTAATAAACAGAGGTTTGCTAATGGTATATGTCTGGCAATATTGGTGCAATATTGGTGTAGCAATTGGGGAAAGAGATTTGAAATGCTTAGACTTTATAAATGCAAAATATATAAATAAATATAATAGTCATAATTGTTGTGTTCACTTTCCAATCTGCTCCATCTCTTTGCCACACATGCGTGCGCCGGCACTCACTTATTAAAGTGTGTCAAGTTTAAGCAGAATCACTTGCCATCAGGATAATTCTTATGCAAAATGGAAGTACTTGCCCTATTTTATAACCATAAGATGTACGTTGTGTGCTGAGAAAAACAAATCTCAAAAACATTAAACTGCACACATATCTGAGAATAGGGCAAAAGTCATTTAGTTTCAAGCACTTAATATAAATCATGTCTCATGTTTAAAGCAACTTTTCCATAATTTCATTGTGTCTTTATTTTTCTAGAAGTGTTCCAACATCAATTTATATCAATATAAACAATACTGTCAGATCACAGAGACTGTTACGTTTCAAACAGATAGAAAGTTTTCGGTATTAATACATGTACTGTTACACCCCTACTGGCTGTAGCTAATGTGAACTTGCTTACTTCATCCTCTGAGGGTGTGTCATTTGGCTTACTAGCCTCTTCCTCCTCCTCCTCCTCCTCCTCCTCCGACTCTCCACCATCTTTTCCAATGCCGTTGTCCATCCCATCCCCATTCTCATTAACTGAAAAGGTAGTCAGAAAAGAATGTAATTACGTATAACTATGCAAAAAAGTACTTATAATGCAAACAAGGATAAATCATTTTACAAACCAGTAGCTTCAGTATCTTCCTCTGCTTTTGCTTCATCTTCATCTTCATCTTTTCCTTTCTCCGCCTCGTCTTCCTCCTCCTCTTCTTCTTCTTCTTCTGCTACCTCCTCTGGTTCGGCTTTGGGCTGATCGATTTTCTTGTATACATATTCATCATCCGACTTCTGCAATACATATACAAGTGTTTGAGCTGAGAATATTCAAGAAGCAGTTGGCCACGAGGCCAGAGACGTGCACCACCCTGTTCATATCTGTGACAAACCTGCCGAACGCTACAGGGCAGGTCGCTGATTGCCTGTTGCTATGCTACCAATGATAAATACACATTAAGAGGATTTTGTACTTGCAAGCTAATCCTAAACACCCTAATCTTTAGCAATATATCAAATGGGGTTAGCATGGTAAACCAGATTTATCAACTGTGTTATGTTTAGAAAATAGCTACCTGTAATGAGGTCTGTTTAAGTGGATCTAATCACACAGCAAACACACAACACAACAAATGCTGCATTTGAGCCATGATTCTCAGACTGAGCAACTCTTGAGACTGAGCATGACAGTCAGAATGCCAAAAGTTCAGCTTGCTTGGTGAGTTTGGGGGTAAATGGCCCCATGAAAACAAATGTAGATTTCCCTGATCTACATATGTGCATTTTAAGATGTCTAGAAGAAAAAAATAGGATAACAATAGCTGTCTTATTTCATTTTTTATCGTTGTCAGTAAAAATACACATGAAAATCAGCATTTGGGTTTGCAATGACAAAATTTAAATATGTAAATAATAACATAATTTAATTTTTTAGGCGAACTATCTGTTCAAATTTAAAGAACAGACCAGCCATAAACATATCAGTACACAAAAGCTGTACACACTTTTTTTTTTAAAAGGCCAAATGCTAACCACATCCTATAAACACACTTTTCAAAGCCACACGTTTTTACCACACAAGTGAATTTACAGAAAGGCTATCAGGAAAATGTAACTAAGTTCTTTAAATACATGCACAATATGCACAAGAATTTATTGTTAATCTTATGCTAAATATACTGATAACTGTACTGGTTGTGTTGTATCATCTCTGGATATTACTGTTGTACGTAACACAGGTGTCAAACATACAATGTTAACTTACTTATCTCACATTTTGACCAAAGCATCATGTTAGAATTTACACTTGGTTTCTATAAAAAGTAACGGAAATGCTCGTCTTCAAGCACTGATATAACGCTCTGCACTGTACAATATCTTTGCAGCACCAAAGTACAGCTATTATTAGGCAATTATTTCTGGACCTCTGAGACCTCAGTGGTGGGTACAGCTATGAACACAGTAGCCCTTTTCTAAAGACTTACTAAAAAAAAATCATCATATTTCCATTTTGGATGCTGATTGGTTAATGCAGCACTTCTGCCCTAAAATGCCTTGCTTTAAAAAAAACTTGACTGAATTTCCAGTTAAGGAAGCACCAGTTCTTGTCAGGCAGCAAATGAAACGAAACCAAAAAATCAAACCAAATGAAACAAAACAAAAGTTTGGGGACAGCGTAGGTTTTCTTTAAGCATCTCAAACTAGTTTATACTGTGTCCTAGCACATTTTGGTGCAGCGTTACAGCAGTTCTCCTCAGGATGAACTTGTGTGGTCCTCATTTGTAAGTAACTTTGAATAAAAGAGTCTGTTAAATGAATACATGTAAAATGTAATTGCAACGCAAATGTGCACAGTTAATTGTGCATGTGTGTAGGCAGAGTGTTTGTTTTATTCTGCTTCTCTTGTATTCTGCTTTGATTATAGTTATTCAGGACAGAATCTTTCTGATGTGATGAAAACAGATTATGTAATGAATTATTACGCTGTACCCACACATCTACATGATTCACAGCAAAACACTGGCAGCCTAAATATAGCTATACATCAGGCCTGCTATATCAAGTGTTTTATTCTGGATTCAGTGGGATCTCCTCTGTGGGGTCAGGACGTACCTTTGGCCAGCAGAAGAGCACAGCCAGTCCAATAGGCAAACCAACGGTAAGGATATAAACCACCCACAGCCAGGGCCTCTCTTCTGCAGCCAGTGCCAGCTGACTCAACACTCCAGGCTAAGATAGAAAGAAACAGTCTGAGTATGTCAACCAAACTAAAGCGCAGTGAGCAATAATGCCTAGAGCAAAATGTGGGCGAGAAGCAGAGGCATACCTCATTGGCACTAGCCACCAGTTTTTTGAGTCCCCAGCTGTCTGCAGCCCAGCGGTCCGCCACTTCCTTTTCCGAGGTAATAATAAAATTGTCGAAGTAAATGTCAGAGGTCATAGACCACAGCTCCAGACCCACAGCACTGAATGACTCCATCCTAAATGGGTGAAGATCCTCAAAGTAGTCAGGGTTTGCGATCTTCCGTGGACTCCACACACCCTGTAAACAATGACGTTGAATATAAATATCTGTTTGTGATATTTAAACATCTTTGGTCATTGTATCCAACTCATTAATAGAAATTTTGGCTAAAACAGTTTCAGGCTGAGTGTGACCTTTGCTTGTACTTAATAAAATATGGGCAGCATTTCCAGACTCCAGATGTTAATACCTGGTAGTTGGGGTTGTCTACGAGAGGAGCTTTCCATTTGCCCTTATACTGAGGATTGTTGATCATGGGCGGCTTCCATTCACCACAGCCAGAAGCAGCTGAACATGCTGGGTTTGGCACCTGAGGAGCCTCCCATTCTCCATCCATTTCTTCATCCCTGAGAGAGAGAGGGGTGAATGGAATATTACTGACAGGTTGTTATAAAAGGATGAAATAAAGCTAAAATGAAAGAACATCATGTACTACAGATGACTGTCTACCAATACTATCAGATAAAAGGGGTTAGACTGAGGCATATAATGGAATAATTGCATAATAATAATGCACTTGGCATTGTACAAAATTTGCAGCACCAAAGATATCAGACTTTCTCATTTGAGCTGCCTCAGGGAATAAAGGTCGAGCATGAATTCCAGGACAATGATTCTATTTTAACGGTAAGAGTGTGTAGCTATATCACATTTCACAATTGTGTCACAATAGAAATGTTTAATGACCAATATTAACGTCCAGGGAACTACTCAACATTTGTCAAATTTTGCCAATTTAAACTGCAAATATGCTAAATTAAATGTAGTGTGACAAGACCAAAAACATCACTCGAGCCGTTTTTTGCATTTTATGCATAGAATTAGGAATGAATGTGTGCACACTGTAAATGTTCATATTGTTCATTTTGTGAAAATTCACTTCTAGAAAATGAAATTAGTAAAAGTCAAAGTTTCCATTCTCAGGGCTACACTAGGACATGGTAAAACCTGGCTTTGACTAAAGTGTGTTTATAGGTCGTGGTTAGGACAGTTATTTAGCCTATTAAAATAAAATACTATTTACAATTAAGTTCAGATTAATTACTTAACAATAAATTCTTCTTTCTTTATTCATCTCATTAATTCTCTTAGCTTTATCTTTTTAACAAGAAAGCCCCAGTGTCTCAAATAAGTATTTTTTATGTCAATGCCTGCTCTGTGTTCAAAAAGGATCATTTCACATAAACATGAAAATTCTGTTTTACCCTTATGCCATTCCAACCCCAATTATTGTTTTTACAACGACCATCTGTTTTTTTTTTTTCTTCCCCCGGGTTGTAAACAAGGCTTATTAAATCAAATACGTTAAAGTTTGCGTATCTGTTGCGTTGTGATACTCTAAAATGGCGGAAGACGTAAGTCACAGGAGAAGAATGGTAGAGTAAATTATGTTATTTTTGTTTTCTTTAAGTAATTAATGCAGAATTTTCTTTTTTTGGGTGAACTAACCCTTTAAATAATAAAATTATTTCTCACCAGTCATCAGGCTTTTCTGCAGTGGGGTCAGACACAAACTCTGGCTCATCATCCAACCAACCATCAGGCTTCACTGCATCAGGATCAGGCACCTTAGCTGGGGCATCCTCATCCCTAGATAAAAAGAAATAAATTGGTCTTGACATAGCACTGCTGCTATTTTTTAAAGATAATGTCACATAAATTCACATGGTTCTCTACGCATATGAATACCATTTCTGTTACACTATGACTGTGAAATTAAATACATAACCATGAAAGTAATAGGTACAACAAAGTACTGTTTTACGCAAGTAACTTTGGCAAGTAACACAAATAAAAAGACACATGCTATCAAAAAACTGCCAGGTTCATTCTTTGCATTTTAACTTATTCATAGATCTCACCAGTCTTCAGGTTTGACTGCTTCTGGGTCAGGGATTTTGGCTCTCTCATCCCAGTCCTCTGGCTTGGAGTCTTTGGGATCATCAATCTCTTTTGGAGGGTTCACAGGCGGAATGACATCTGTCAACAGACTTCCTCTGCTAACACTGGACTGGTCTATAAACATCTCATAGCTATTGTCTGGATTTAAAACTGAAAAAAGGAGAAGAGAGTACAAACATTTCTTTAATAATTTATAAAAAAAAAAATATATATATATATATATTGTGTTTTGCTTGCAGGCAAGATTACTTTCAGATAAACAACAAAAAAAGGCTTTACATTAATGCCACATTTCTCATATAATATTGTTGGTGAAAAATGTTAGATTTCACCACCAATTACTGCAATTGATTAATTTGTTATAACATTTATTACATTTATTATTGTAACATTTATTACATCTATATAATAACAGTATGTGCTTTCCTTTACAGAAATACACGTGTACACACCAAGTGTATAGAGGTGAGTCTTTTTATCGATGTAGATCTTCTTCAGATCACCGTCAGGTCGTTTGGCGTGTTTTTCTTCTACATCTTTATTAAGAGGGTTTTTATGTCTGAAGATGAAGTGCAGTTTGTAGTCCTCTCCGCATTTGTCCGGCCCAAACATGATGCTGTATGGTGTCCGGACATGAAACTGCTCCTGTGAATCCAAAGACACATCACCTCTAAAATCTATCACCTCTATCACTTATTTCCATTACAACAGCAATTTTATATTTAAATCCAGTACTTTACCATTTCAATTTCTATTAAATCTATTTACTTCATATTTTAGGTTATGCTTTTACAAACTTGTTCTGATCATTTAAAGCAGTCAGTGAACATACCAGGTCTAAATCTTCTGAGTCTGACAATAGCTTGATGTAAGCACCGCCACAGTCAATTCCATTTTGAAAGTTGACCTCATATCTGCATAGATTTGTTTTTGTTAGAATGCACAAGTTTTGTTTTTCAAATATCACAGAAAATGCATCTAAGAAGCCCACTCACTGGACAATAAGGGGCTTGTCCTTAAACACGAAGGGTCTGTTAAGCAGAGCAGCGATGGCATGGTGCTTAGCACGAGATTTCAGAACCAATCCCAGATCACCAGGCACCTTGTTTTCCTTCAGGGGTTCAACCTCCCATTTACCTACAGGCATAAAAAACATGTTTTTTAAAGGATAACAGTTTTTAGTAGTGTGGTTAATGATAAAATATATTTTCAGTATTATTTAAAATCAGACAATCATAAAGCAACACTCAAAATAAAAAAGCAAATGGGAATCGTGCTGAAAAACTAACCATCATATTTTGCAATATCTTCATCAGCATCCTCTTTCATTGTTTTAGACACCTGCCAACTGCAGAAAATAATAAAACATGAAAAACCCAACAAATAATTGAGCAATAAGTAAGAAGAAACCATGCAGTTTGAATAGAATGTATTTTTAAAATACATATTGTGATCATTAAGTCATTACTGATTGGAAAACCATCTGTGGGGTGCTATCCATATTTAATATACAATCAGCTACCAATATTTATGGCCGGTTTACCCACAGAAAAGCTGTATTTTTACATGTGCACATTAGCTAAATGTAACTTGTCAGTGTTTAGAAGTAAAATTATATAAAGGTGATCTCAAAGCAAACACGCATGCATTACAAGCCCCAAAATATTAGAATAATTTGGGGTTTGTAATCCATGCGCGTTTGCTTTGAGAATAACTTGTTAATAATTTGTGCAATGAAAATCTGATAAGATTTACAAACCTGCTCAAAGACTCATCATCAAATGTCGCAGTGAAGTACACTTCTCCTGTTGGAACTGGGGTCTTGTATGTTACCTATGCATGTCAAATAATGAATATTTACAAATGACATGAAATAGCTCAGTGTCCACGCTTTTTAGTTTGAACACTGTTTGTGGATCACTCTACTGATACATATTTTGCTTTTGGTTTTTGGTAAGCGTACACATGACAGGTGACTTACCTCAAAAGACACATTGGCGTCTGCTTCAGTGCTTTCTCCGCTGTCTGTCTCCATGTCCACATCTCCATCTTCCACTTGAGCCTCCTCTTCATCATCCGGCTCTTCTTTCTGCGCCCATGTTACCATGGAGATGGAGAGCAACAAGAGACACGTCCAGCCCCACCGCAACTTCATCTACAAAAAAAAATAAACAATAAAAATGGCATGACCAATAAAAAACACTTCAATAAAAAAAACACGCACCTTAAAAATGCTTTTATTTTCTACTTTGGGGAGGAACGTCTTATCTTATGACACCCCGATATTGATCGGCACATCTGCCATCAGAAGAGAAGCTTTTTGTTTACTATTTCTATATTTTACCTAAAACTTGTTTTATTAAATATTAACTGTTGAACAGAACAGCAAATAGCAGACGTAATGCCATCATAAAAAAACGAGTAACAGTTAACGTTAATAAAAAATATTTACATTAAAATCCATATTTTGCATTTAACCACAGTTACGGGCAGCTCTTCGGTGATTTGGGTTTCTTCAAATAGTCATGAATTTTCTTCTTTTTTAAATAGTACTATTTATAATATTTATAACAATGTGTTACATTATAATAACGCCCTCTGGCTAGCTGCGGTACCGTTAGCTGGGTGATGACGAGGATGATGATGAAGATGATGATGATGGCTGTCTGCCTGTTCAACCTTTATAGTGTTTATCAAAAAATGTCTTTGTTCACTCACCTCCTCCAGCTGAATGAATATTGGCAATATTTCGGTTAACTGTGGCTTAAGCGGATGGGTTTGTCATTCAGTGTTTCGGCGCGAAGAGTCCGCTATGAATGAGAGCGATAGCCAGCCTTATCAGAAGCGCAGGATGCCACTGACAACCGCTCCTCTGCGATAAAAACCACTTCCGCGACAACTGTCAAAATAAAAGTCCCGTTTATTTACACGAATATTTATTTGCCACTGCACTGTATGGTAAAATCCACTTTCACATCTCACGCCAAAATAAACGTCTCATTCATTTATCATGTCATTTGATGAATTCGGAACCGCGTACTAGCACACTGCTTTTACCATGTCGTTATCTGGTAGAAATAGTAAGATTACTATGCTAGTATGGTGTGGCAAATCCAACAATTTTATAGACGCTATCAATCCACTTCCATATCACCTTTCAAAATAAAGGTCTTATCAATTCAGTCAAGACACAGGGACACCCGGGTCTGACTACTGTAATTAAAACAGTTTTATTATCCTGATTGCTTTTCTGTGTGTTTTCATAAAATATAATCTGTTTATGCATCTCTTGTTTAAAAAGGTCCGTCTATTATATATATATATTATTTTTTTTTTTATTTTTTTTTTTGCATAAGTGATCAATATGCATTTTTTAAGTATTGCAAATTTGAAGTGTCCGAGTGATATTCCTAGACATATGGCCTACCATAAAGCTGCACCAGAAAGGTCTACTACTTAAATTTATCAACATAAACAAACAAACAAAAATCTTCAAAATGCAAAGTATTTATCCTTTGATACATATATTGGGCAAGAATCTAGGCTATTTCCGCGATTTCTGCAACGTCAGAAGGCAAGGAAACGATATTGGAGATTGAAATAAAATGTCATATAGAGAAGTAAATATGCAATATATATTTACCACACTGTTCTGAAATTAGCCTATTAATATTATTGGAGAATTCCCATACACATAACATGAAGGTTTTTATTTTATGAATTATTTTATACAAAACAGCACTTATATACACATATATATATATTATATCATTATATTTTAAAACAGCGAAGGACATATTTGTTTTATTTTTATGTAGCAGCTTAAGTATTGACTACATACAATTTAAACAATTTTGCTTTGTATTTTTTTTCCCTCATTATATAATGGAAATGTCTATTTGTTGTTGTTTGTGTTTTAAGTGTTCGTGTATTCACGGTAAACTGTTTGACCTATAGATGGTGCGCCCCCTGCTGTCAGAGACTAGCAGCGGAGCAGCTTGACCCGGAGGAGAAGCGCCGCATCGGCCATTTTGGGCTCAAAGGGGGCTTTTCTGTCACCACGTGAGGGCTGGGTTAGTTAGTCCGACACGGGCACTAAATCGAGCCGAGCGAGGACTCAGAGAACAAGGGGGTAAAAGCCGGGGAAGACGCTGCCATACACAGCCGCACTCGTTTCACATGTGCTGATAGAGAGAGAGGGTAAAGGATGCCGACAGTCACTCTGCCTCCCAAAGAAAACGCTCTGTTCAAGAGGATCCTGGTGAGTGCTAATACTTCACTGCAACAACATCCATCTACCAACAAAGCCTGCGGGCTACCCTCACGAGTGTGATTGAGAGCTTTTAACGCCCGCTTAAGAGCTGTTAACGCAGCACTTTTTTGCGCGTGCAAAACCGGACGATCAAGAGTCGCTTTCTGTCAAATGGAGGTTAGCTTTTAGCCTGTTAGCAGCTAGCTGTCAGTGTGTTGATGTAGCTTACATACAGACACAAAGCTGTTGGAAAGAGACTGTCAGTGGTTGGATAAAATCGTACGAGACTTGCAGTCTTTGTTTATTTGATTTTTATAAGGCATTAGCACCAACAGATGCGTTTATACGGTCAAGCTGCTCTGTTTTGAGGCTGAATGGTGCTTGTGAGTAGCTGAAAGCAGTCTCTGGCCTGTTCATCCAGCAAATCACTTTTAAAGATCCTCTGAACATTTCTGTAAAAATGGCATTTTCAGTCGAGTTTTGATGCAGTGAGCTTCCCGGAGTTGTTTGAGAAAAGATGAAGAGGTGAACGTGTTTCTACGGTGTTTCTGCCGAAGGAAACCCTGGAAGTTTGGTGATGCTCAACTTAAAAACTACAAACACTCGACGACTGTTTTTTCACAGAGAGCTGGTTCACCGTCAAATCGTGCTCTCTTTTCATTATATGTAGTCAGTTAATTTGCTGACTCAAAAAGGATGGCAGCAATTGATTTTAAAACAAATGACTGTGGTTGTGTTAGCTGCATTTGCCTGATTTATCCATGTTTCATAATACTAGTTTGAACGGGTTTGCCTGCCTTTAAATATATTAGATTTGGATGTGGGCACTAATTTGAGATGGGCATGAGTTGCTAGACTGCATGAGAGTTGACACTGACAGCATGATGGGCCTTCATATCACAAACTTTCAGCGCTTGCATACTGTCTGTTTAAAAGCAAAAAAATAAAATAAGTTGTGCAAGGATGCATATAGCTGGGTGTTTTTTGTCTTGTTTTTTTGTTTTGTACTATTCGATTGTAGTCAAAAAAGTGTGGGTTTTTTTTCAATTTATAAATTTGTGGAACTAATATTTATTTATTTGAGCTGAAAAAAATCCTGTTACGTGGTTAAGGGTTTGTCATGCATTAGTAAAGATTGTAGTGTTTGTGTTGTGGTTGTGATCAGGGGTCCGTTCTTCGTACGTCACTAACTCAGTTAGCTGGATTTGATTGTTGTGGATTTGTCCTGATCTTGGATTG
>JAUMHE010000042.1:8596457-8624912 GCA_032359235.1 Enteromius mattozi
AGTTCTTAGATCTCATCCCAGTAAGATGAAGCGGCCGCTCGGACGCAACAATATTCAAATATGCCTCAATTCCGGTGACCTTCTCTCAATCAACGTCATTTGCAAGTGCACTTTACTAAATATTATATTTCGACTTCAATCTTGTAATATTTCGGCTTTATTCTCGAAATATTACGACTTTAATCTCGTAGTTTTAGATTTTTTTTATTTATTTTTTTTTTTGGTGGCACTAAAACGCTGTCGTAGTAATTCTCCATAATCCTCTGATAAAAGCTCTTGCTCCGCTTGAGGAAAACATTGAGCTCGCTCTTTTGCCATTTCGTCAACCAATCGAAGGGGTTGTGATCAGTGTTTCTACTATCTATACATATCGCCTTTTAAACCAACGCGCAACAATCCAGCCATACTAATCATCAACAACAGGTGTGCTCGAAGAACCAAATTAGCCACATCGTAATTAGCACGATCATCTCATCTTAGATGTGTCAATTCATCTCGGATGTATCAAGCCACGTACGAAGAACGGACCCCAGCTTTGCATATGCAGTCTAATCCAAGAATATATATAATGTTGAACTGCACTTGTAACAAGGCAAGTCTACAAGAACATTTATAACTGTGTGCTGAAATAATGCACAAATGTTTTAAAGAGCATTTTATGCATTATCATTCTTAGTTCTTTTCTCTAAAATGCTAAGTACAAAACTGCAGAATTTTCACACAGAAACAGTATATTTTTTATTATGTAAAATTCTTTATATACTCTATATAAGCATTTATGCTGATCACACTGTCATCATGAATCCACTGAATGATTTAGCTGAACTTTAAAGTTATGGTCAACCATTATTGGTTTTAAAGACCAATGCAGATATAGGTCTATATATCTCACACTATTGAACTTTGCTTAAAGATAGTAAAAAACCCCAAACAGATGCATTACAATTTATGCAGTTTAATTAATATCAATTAAGCATTATATTAATTGAGTCAATTTGAATCAGTACACAAGTTGGATTTTGTTGTCTATGTCATTAGTCCACTTTGATGAATTGTTGTACATTGTGAACTAAATCAAGCAGCTGGTTTGTTTTATGACTTTTAATCTTCAAACTCATGAATGTCCAGCTTTTACTTTGGCAGCTACTTGGCAGTTGTGCTTGTAGGTATATGTATGCCTTGAATGTACTGTAAAGGGCAAATCACACTACACGGTATTACAGTGTGTAACTCAGACGTCCTAAGACCCAGAATACATGGATGTAATTGATCGGTGAAAACAAATGCTGACCAGCATCAACCCGATGAAGTGTCTGTTGCTGTTTTCTGCATCTGTCAGTGCAGCGTGAATTGGCCTGAAGTCGCTTTGAATAAAAGGTTTGCCAAATGCATTAATGTAAATATTTGCTTTTGAGTCTGGGAAAATCTCTTAACATGGTTCTATTGTATAAAGGTTTTTGATGATGGTAAAGCTGAAGGACTGACCCTCTGGAACTCTCCTTGCATTCATGATCAATGTAAAAAGATCCTCTTTGCTGTTATGTCATTATTAACTGGCTAACTAATGGGGCTATGCTCACGAATAAAACCTTGACCTCTTGGTCAGAGTTGTCTGATGGACTTAAGATCATCCAAATGTGGATCTGCAAAATTGCTTTTTAGCGCCAGAGAATTAAAAGGACAGTCACACTAGATTTTGAGTTCAGTTCTCTTTTAGATTTTCACCCACAGTACATTAGCGTATCTGGCTTCATGAAATGTATTTTTGCCATCCACATAAGTCAGTGTTGTTATTCTATATAAAATGCTATATTACCTCAGTATTACTTTACACTGATAGGATTACAGTATGTTAAAATCCTCAGGAAGAACAAGCTGTTTAGTTACTTAAGATCAGGAACATTAAGATATATTATTTCACCAAAATTAATTCGCATGTTATTTCAAAGGAAATTAAAATGTAACATGCTTTGCTTCTAAAATGTTTTTTTTTGTCTTACAATTTTGTGTCGTCAAAATAATACTAATTCGTTCAAGAGAAGCTAGATCTTTTGAAGCTTCATGGGAAGCTGGAGTAGGTGGTGTACATTAACATTTTGAATTGATTGTTCTATTGTACTAAGCCACTTACTCAAAGTTGTTAGCATCTGAAATCATATCATATTGTTAAAATCTGCCGGCGCTGTTGGCGTAATAGTTTCCAAAGCCTCTGTTTTTAAGCTTGTGGTGCATAAGGTGGCCTAAATTGATCTGAAGTCACTGATTCGGTAGTGCTGTACTGAAAGTGGAAGAGCAGATTCCAGATTTGCTGACAGAATGGGGTGATGTTAGTGATCTCACCACCTGCTGGCTGAGCAGAGGCCTGTGTAATAAAGAGGAAACAGAAGCTGCTTCAAATAGAACTGCTCAGAGTAAATTACCATCATTTACAGAGTTTCCAGGGGACAATGTGAGCTTGTGTGTGTTAGCACACACTCACACAAGGTTCGCCTGCCGTGGATTGTCTTTAGAAAGCAATAACCATAAGAAAAGAAGATACTGCCAAGGATCTGCGTGTGCGGTTTTATTTAGTTAAAGGGTTAGTTCACCCAGAAATGAAAATTCTTTCATTAATTACTCACCCTCATGTTTCAAACCCATAAGACCTTCGTTCATCTCCGGAACACATATTAAGATATTTTTGATGAGATCAGAGAGCCATCCGATTAGGCTTGCCGCGATAGACGGTGTTGGTGGTGATACTGGTGTTAAGCCACAAGACCAGTTACATCACTTGGCCACCGTGACACAGTCTCATACCATCGTATTGATTTTTTTTAATAATACAAGTCATTTAGATGAGAGAACAGATAATTAAAACTGAATGTGGTTGCTCAATACAACTGAAATGATCCCAGATCCAGAAACGTAGTAAACACATTGGTAAAACAGTGGGTGACGTCAGTGACTCAACTTCACTTTTGCGACGCTAGGAGAATACTTTTTTTTTTGTACAAAAAAACCCCCAAAAATAACATAATTTAACTCTACCATTCTTCTCCCCTGACTTACATCTTCCACCATTTTAGAGAGTATCACAACGTAAGCGAACGCCTTCCACTAGGTGTAAACAACCGCACATAACGTACATGTTTTCCCCTGGATGTAAACAAGGCTGATAACGTCAAATACGTTAAAGTGTGCATTGCGTTTTGATACTCTCTATGTTACATGGACTGGTTTAGCTTTGTTTTTACTATGTTTCTGGATCTGGGATCATTTTAGTTGTATTTCTGTCTATGGAGGAACAGATAGCTCTCTGATATCATCAAAAATATCTTAATTTGTGTTCCAAAAATGAACAAAGGTCTTATGGATTTAGAACGACATGAGGGTGAGTAATTAATGACTTAATTTTCATTTTTGAGTGAACTAACTAGGGGTGTGACGAGGCACGAGATCTCGCGAAATGCGACTGTTCTTGCGAGAACTTGGCAATATCCTCGCGATAGTGGTATGATGCGGCGCAACATTATAATTATTTATTTTATAACACAATTTTAAACAATAGTTTAATTTCAAAAAGTTTTACTATTTTTCCCAATATATTTTATCATTGAGGATTTTATTTTAAAAAAGTCTGAAAATCTCGTCTCATCTCGTTCTCGTGAACCCAGTGTCTCGTCTCGTCTCGTCTCATCTCGTGGGATAAGTGTCTCATCACACCCCTAGAACCCTAACCCTTTAAAAATCATGAGATTCATCTAAAACAAATAGCATTTTCTCTCCCTCTATCTGTCTCTTTTTTTTATTTGTTTGTTAATGTTTTTTCTCTCATATGTCCTCAGAGATGTTATGAACACAAGCAGTACAGAAATGGACTGAAATTCTGCAAACAGATTCTCTCCAATTCCAAGTTCTCCGAACATGGAGGTAAGAACCCCATTTGGAAGTGTTTATGACCTACAACTACATTCCCATTTCATTTTATAGTGGATAACATGGACACAAATAAAAATGAATTAACATATTCTAAGTAATATACACTTAAACATGTTTATATTAATTGACAAGACAAGTTAAAATTAGTGACTGGGGAGAATGATAATACTACATAAAGACATGCTAAAATTGTGTTATAAAACGTTCTTGTGTGAAATGTTCGGGTGTTTGTTTGCTAAGTGCTTGATAGTTCACAAAGGGTGTAAAGTTAAAGGTTATGATTTTTGCAGAGACACTGGCAATGAAAGGCTTGACCCTAAACTGCCTGGGGAAGAAAGAAGAAGCCTATGAACTGGTTCGCAGAGGTCTCCGAAATGATCTGAAGAGCCACGTCTGTATCCTTGGATATAGAGACTGACACACACGTTTGAAATGTATTAGTGCTGTCAAACAATTAATTGCATCCAAAATTAAAAGTTTTGTTTAAATAAAATGTGTATCTACTAGGGGTGTCCCCTACTAAGGATTTTCACAGTCAAATCGGAATTTGCGAATCTTTTTTTAAAATTTTTTTATTTTACAGTAGTGCTGTCTATAACGTTATGCATATAGTTATTAATGTTCTGCATTTCTGATTTGAGCTGCGCGCGCTGAAGATGGTCAGTAGAATGAAGCATGATTGCAGGATTTTAGTCAGTGGGATTTAATTTATCTCATAGAATATGCTTCATTATTTATACATAATGCTAATATTATGACTTATAGGCTATCTGCATGAAATGCCCCGAAGGCAGAAGTGAAGGTGTCTGTGTGGCTCTGAATGAACCTCTGTTGGTCACGGATTATGGAAAATGAAACTAAATTTAAATCTAATAGGGGTGGTTGGATTTATTCACACAGGTTAAAATATTTATTTAAAGCTTCTTTCTTTTCAGATTCTTATTTACAGCATTATTTCAATAGGCTGTATATTAACTTTTTGGGAGAAAACCGGTGTTCTGTGTGAAATCAGACATTGAGCACGCTTAGCCAAATGGCATGATCATAACATTGTCGACTATTTGAGGACACCTCTAGTGTCTACGGTGTATATTTATTATGTATATATAAATACACACACATGCATGTATATATTTAAGAAAAATGTTACGTTTATATATTAAATACTTATATGATATTGTTTGTATAAATGTATACATGCAAATATAAAAAAAAAAAATTGCTGTATGTGTGTTTTTATATATATATATATATATACGTAAGAAATATGCACAGTACACACACACATATTATATAAACAATAACTTATATTTTGGATGCGATTGATCGTGATCATCACTAAAATTTATTCATGATTGTATGATAATGGTCCCTGTGTTGAAGCAGTTGGAATGAGTATTTCCTCATGTTCACAGCAGCAGAATTAACACTTGAGTATTTGTCTGGATTTGAAGCCTGTCGCTGCCGGTGGGGGTGATGGACCCCGGCCAAGATTCCTGCCCTGTGTCTGACTATGATGTGCAGTGACACCATGAACTGTTTAGAGAGCCAAACACACAGTGCAGTGTTTCCTCGCTGCCAGACAAATGCTTCACATCCTAGAGGTTCGAATTTCACAGAGAAAAATACCATGTATTAAATAACTTCATTCTTTTATTGGTTGTTTATTCATGAGACACCATTACAGCAGTTTTCGAAATGCTCAAGCTAACTTGAATTTAATTTAAAATGTTTCTCTTTGTGTTTAAGGGTGGGTAGACTGAAGTTAGCTTAATACTAAATATTTTCTTAATATTTTATTAATGTGAATGGCCTTGATGAAAATAAACGGTATAAACTTATCATTTAGCTTTGCAACACGTCCATATAACTTTTTTTTTTCGCTTACAATCATTCTGTCTTCCTTCACAGTAGAAATTACTATAAAAAGATATACATATGCATACACACACACACACACACACACACGCATACACATATATATATATATATTGCATCTTTTATATTTGGGGTGTCCTTTGTGTAGTTGAATCATTAAGTTCTGTGGACCTTCTATATAATAGGACTACGGCCTCAAAGGTTTTAGTGATTATCCTGGGCACAGTATAGTACTGTCATCAGCTCTGTAGTGTCTCTGTGAAGTTCCCCTGCTCTCCTTAACGTGACATTTTCAGGCTGGCACGTGTACGGTTTGCTCCAGAGGTCTGACAAGAAGTACGACGAGGCTATTAAGTGCTACAGAAACGCACTGAAATGGGACAAAGACAACTTGCAGATCCTTCGAGATCTCTCCCTCCTGCAGATCCAGATGAGAGACCTAGAGGGTTACAGGGTGAGTTGGTGTATAAGTATGGGTATCATTTTGTTTAATTAAGTTGCTGTTCAGAATATTTCAGAACAGTTCTTTTTTTGTGTTTAATACGATTTTTACCGCATTTTAAACCGCTACAGCAATTTAGTACTTGCGTGCTGTCTTCTGACAGCTCATAAATACTGGATTGAGTTAAGTTTTGCGGTTTGTGGTGGTTAAACGGTCAGATACAAAAAAATAAAAGATGTGAAAATGCCCGTCTTGGTGAGAATTCACATAAACCCAGTTAATTATTTCTTAAGTTAACATATTAAAGTGACAGCTGCAGAAAACCAATCACTTCTCGACTGAATAACTTTTGTAACTTTTAAGTGAATTTATTTATAAAGACTAGCCATTGTTATTTTATATTTAAATACTTTATTCAATTTCTGTAGTATTTCTGTACTTTATTACTCCTTGTAGACTCAGCTGAAAATCTTAAATCTTTGTTATATTTTTGTATTCTGCGGTATTTATTTGTACTATTACTCTTTTAATTGCTCTTATTTTTATTACTGAATTTTTACTTGTCTCTGAAGTTGGAATAAATTGAATTTAAAGTTCAAAATTAAATGATCTTGAGTCATGTGAATCAACACATTGCATCAATGTAATTAATAGCCCCATATTATTGCACAGTGTTGAGGTCAAATACTTAGGATGTTGAGCCAAATACAGCAGCCGTGACTCAGCAATGTCCATTTCCTGTGTTTTGAGCTTGCTTTCTCTCCTCCTCTCTTGTGTCTTTTATTTCTTTGTCTTCTGCGGTTTGATGAAGTGGGTGTTTAATGTTTCATACCCTCAGGCTTCTCTGATACCTACCTTTACCACTGAAATGAAAGGCTTTCATATGTGGGCTTTGTGCAATATGTATCCACTGATGTTTTTTGTAGTTTTAGATGGTACTTTGTTTGGAGAGGGATCTAATTTCACCTCTGCGTTCAGCAGGAACCTAAGCCTTTTAAAAGCTTTTTAAAGCTTGAACCTTTTAAAAACCCAACACCAAAGAAATCTCTTGTTCTGACTCTCTTATAGGAGACCCGGTATCAGCTGCTGCAGTTGCGGCCGGCGCAGCGAGCATCATGGATTGGCTATGCTATCGCGTATCACCTCTTAGAGGACTATGAGATGGCTGCCAAAATCATTGAGGAGTTTAGAAAAACACAACAGGTAAATGCCGACATGACAAGATACAGAAAGGGTCAAGTTCTTAATCTTGTAGGGTTGTCACAATACACAAATGTTAGTCGTTTATGCCAGTACCAGAAAAGATTTTAAACCCCAATTTTTAAAAGTGAAGAGTATCACAACATGGATTGTGAAAGATATTATTTAAAAAAAACTAGACACATTAAATTAAAACAATGCCTTGTACCAGTCAGAATAAGTAATATTTACACATTTATAAATTTGTAATAATATTTATTTATTTTGTATTACCAGTTTTCATTTTATTTTTTTATTATTTTGATGTCCATTTTTTATTTTATAATAATTGTAGTAATTTATGTATTTACATATTTCTAATTAGATATTTGTTATGTTGTGTATTGGTTGTGTATTTCATTTAGTAACTTAAATGCTCGACATGCAAGTAAAAAAAAAGGCAATTTGCTCATAATGTTGTTCGATTAAATTTTAAGGACAGACTTTTGTCTTATTGTGGTTTGTGTTTATTACATGGAACAATGGAGATCTGATAGGAAAGTGGAGGGGAATTTTACACTCAAATCTGCATTGTATCGAACCACAAGCACTGTTCTCAGAGCATGTAAAAATACCTGTACTTTTTACATCACTATTAGCTTGGAATAGATTTGAAAGAACAGGGGCAGAGGTAACAGGAGTGGCTAATGAGGTATTGTGAAGACGTCAACCTGCCACTCCAGGTCAACAGGCAACACAATGGCACGCGTTTCTTGTGGCGTCCAAGATAAGACGCTTACTTCCTCTCATTGGTTTCTAGCACAAAGGGAAACTACAAGCTGGCAAACTAAATGAAACATTCCTAACTGTTATATAGTTGGATTAGTTTGCGTAACAAATCCTTACAGTATTAGTTTTTTATGTTTATGAATGTTTGATTTTTCAGACATCCCTTGACAAGGTGGATTATGAGTACAGTGAGCTGCTGCTGTATCAGAATCAGGTCTTGAGGGAGGCGGGACTCTTGAGAGAAGCTCTGGAGCATCTCACCACCTACGAGAAACAGATCTGTGATAAACTGGCTGTGGAGGAAACCAAAGGTACATCAGTGCACCTCTTTCTTCCACATTTTTCCTTCTTCTGCTTTTATATTATTTTGTCCATTATGCAGTTTTTCCTGTTCACGTTTTGCTTGTCTAGCAGATTGGCTTCCTGTTTGTGGTGCCCTATGGAAAATTCTCTTTATTTTCTCTTCTTGTGTTGTGGATGTGTAGGGGAGCTGCTGTTGAATCTGGAACGGTTTGAGGAGGCGGCAGATGTGTACAGACGACTACAGGAGAGAAATCCTGAAAACTGGTCTTATTACCATGGCCTGGAAAAAGCCCTCAAGCCTGGTACACATGAAAAATCATTTGTCTGCATATTTTTACCACACATTGGTAACCGTTTAACACAACACAGCAATTCTGAATTTTTTTTTTTTTTTTTAGCAAGTACAGAAGAGAAGCTGAAGATCTATGAGGAGGCCTGGGAGAAATACCCTAAAGGCCTCGTACCTCGTCGATTACCACTCAGTTTCCTGTCTGGTAGGCGGTTCTTCCTCTGCTCTAATACATTAGATTTCCTATACAAGTTGTGCGTGTGTTGAATGAAATTGTTTCTGTATTGATCAGGAGATAAGTTTCGGGAGTGTCTGGATAGATATTTAAGAATGAACTTCAGTAAGGGCTGTCCTCCAGTCTTCACCACACTCAGATCTCTCTTTCAGGACAAAGAGAAGGTGAGGACAGAATCCAACCACACAGGACATGCTAACTAGGGTTTATATCCAAATGTGTTTTTCACTTTTTTTGTTTTTAATTGCAGGTCGCAATAATTGAAGAATTAGTTGTTGGTTTTGAAACGTCATTACGGAGCTGTCGAATGTTCAGCCCAAATGGTATGTTATTTTGTTTAAGTTTTGGGTAATTTTATGACCAATCAAATTTGTTTTGAAAATAAAATGGATTGTGAATCTGCACTATAACTTGCAGAACACAAAACTCTCTCTCTAGTGCACAAAATACCATATTAAAATATTGTCAGAGCAGTTGTAACTATGCGAACACCCACATTTATGTGAAAAAGAGGGGATAGTTCAAAATTTAAATTCTGTCATTAATACACTGGGTTCACGAGAACGAAACGAGACAAGATTTTTAGACTTTTTTAAAATAAATCCTCAATGATAAAATATATTGGGAAAAATTGTATTTTATTCAACAAAACATTCCAAAAATGTAGGTGCGTTTTGTAATAAACTTTTTGAAATTACACTATTTGAATGAATTATACGCAGTAATAAACATCATGTGAAACTGATAGGCAAGTAATTACACAAATATAAACAGTATAAATAAATAAAAACAAATAACACAAATATCCCTTTAAAAGCAGGGTAAGCGATTTTTCAAAATAACTTCAGAAAACAAAGTCGGGCCGAATACCAAAACAAACTTGTCTACAGCAAGCGCCACGCCAGCTTAAAGGCCCAAGTATACTTCGGCCATCTGCATTACATAATTTTTCTCATCAGGGGGGGTTTGTGGACACCCGCGCACCCTGTCCGCATGCAGGCAATTTTTCAAGTCCGCGTACAACAGTGTATGCGTGAGAAGAATGCTAAAAGAGTGCCACTCAAGTAGGTTGCATTGCGCATGTGTCGAGCTCGTCCGTCTGCACTAATCCGCGATTGAGTATAATTTGAAAGCTGTGCAGATGCGGCTGAGCGCGAGACGGAACAGAACATGCAAAGTGAAGTACACCCCGGCCCTAAGTCTGCCTACACTGGACGCGATAAAGCGACCATTGAAAACCATTTTGAGTTTGTGTCAGCACGTCATAAATAGAATGCGGCAGCAGTTTTCTGTCGGAGATTTGTTGCGCCTCATCATACCACTATCGCGAGGATATCGGCAAGTTCTCGCGAGATGCGATGTCTTGTGCCACGTCACACCCCTAGTCATTAATTACTCACCCTCATGTCTTTCTCCAAACCTGTAAGACCTTTGTTCATCTTCGTAACACAAATTACAACATTTGTGATGTCACCCTGTATAGAAAGCAACACAACTGACACGTTCAAGACCCAGAAAATTAGTAAGAACATTGTAAAAATAGTCAATGTGACGTCTGTGCTTCAGATGTAAATGAAGCTACGAGAATACTTTTTGTGCACAAAGAAAACTAAAATAATTACTTTATTCATCAATTTCTTCTTTCATGTCAAAATTCGACTTGCATTCAAAATAGTACCATGATGCCAGAATCCAGGTTTCTGAATCAGCAGCACTATATGTAAGTGCCGTGAATGCTTGAGGAAAGAGAAGAAATTGTTGAATCAAGTCATTATTTTTGTTTTCTTTGTGCACAAAAATATGTACAATGTAGAAATATGTAGACGTTATGCCACACCATTTGTTGTTCTTGGCAGTGTTTAGCACCTTCTGCTCTGTATATCCTTCAGAAGGATCCCAAAAATGACAATTTATCAGCTCATATTTGTATTATCACCCTCCCTGATAATATCAGTCTGGTTTTTACAGTTTAAATCAACATAATACAGAAGATAACTTTTATAAAATTATCTTATTTACAAAGTATAGTTTTTATATATAAAGCATATATATCTTATCTATTTATCTATCTCCTATTAGTATTATTATTAGTATTATTATTATCAATAAAATATTTTTTTTATATATATATAATATAAAATTGTTTTATTAATAATAATAATTATAAATTGCATTTATTTGATAAAAAATACAGGGACAAAATAATGTGAAATATTATTGCGATGTAAAATAACAATTTTCTATTTTAATATACATTCAAATCTAATTTATTCCTGTGATGCAAAGCTGAATGTTCAGCATCATTACTCCTGTCTTCAGTGTCACATGATCCTTCCGACATCATTCTAATATGCTGATGTATTATCAGTGCTGGAAACATTTGTGCTGCTTAATATTTTTTTGGAAACTGTGATATTTTTTTTATGATTTTTGAATGAATAAAACCATAAAAAGAAGAGCATTTATTTTCAATAGAAATCCTTTCTAACAATATACACTAACATTTAAAAGTTTTGGAGCCAGTAAATTTTTTTTTGTTTGAATTTTTTTATTCAGCTAGGATGTGTTAAAGTGATGGCAAAGATTTATACTGTTATAAAAGATTTATATTTTTAATAAATGCTGTTCTTAATAACTTTTTATTAATCAAAGAATCCTAAAAAAGTATTGTAGTTTCCAAAAAAACATTGCCATCACAACTTTGCCAACATTGATAATTCTAATAATCAGCATATTACAATGATTTCTGAAGGATCATATGACACTTTAGACTGGAGTAATGAGTGATGGAAACTCAGCATTGCATAACAGAAATAAATTTATAATTTAAAGTTTATTAATATAGAAATCCATTATTTTAAATGGTAAAAATATTTCACAATATTACCTTTTTTTTCTGTATTTTTGATCAAATAAATGCAGCCTTGATGAACATACGAAACATCTTTAAGGTTTAAAAGGCGCAGTACTGAAAACTAAAGGCTGTTTTAGCGGCAAAAGATGAAAAATTCTAAAAAATTTTAGTGCAAACGAGCAAACATAAGTGGACATAATAGAGAAATTAATGTGATGCTTTTAATGCTGTGGTGAGCTGCTTAATGTTGTATCGGTGGATTAGCATTACCTGATTGGTTCTTTTGATGTTTACATATAGATGATGGCAAAGAAGAGCCGCCCACTACGTTACTCTGGGTGCAGTATTTCCTGGCTCAGCACTATGATCAGATCGGCCAGCACACCATGGCTCTCGAATACATCAACGCTGCCATTGAGAGCACACCTACTCTGATAGAGCTCTTCCTCATTAAAGCCAAGATATACAAGGTACAGAACAATTACTATTTTGCAAATTTATTCAAATTGCAGTGTGCTAATTAAAGTGACGATTGCAACGACTCTGAACACTGTGGGTAATCAAAAGAGAATTTGAATAATTAGCTTGGTTCACTGATTTGATTGTCATATCCTGGCTCCATTGGGTCTCATTTGTAATTCCTCACTCAGCATGCTGGGAATATCCGGGAAGCAGCTCGTTGGATGGACGAAGCTCAGGCCTTGGACACAGCAGACCGTTTTATTAACTCCAAATGCGCCAAGTACCTGCTTAAAGCAGGTCTTGTTAAGGAGGCTGAGGAAATGTGCGCCAAATTCACAAGGGTAAGGGAAGTGTGTGTGTACTTTTGAGTACATAATCTAATCATTGGTGTTTTGTGTGTAATCGCTTTCTTCCTCTCTCTCAGGAGGGAGCATCTGCGGTGGAGAATCTGAATGAGATGCAGTGCATGTGGTTCCAGACTGAATGTGCTCTGGCCTATCAATCCATGAAGAAATATGGAGAAGCACTCAAAAAATGCCATGAGATTGAAAGAGTCAGTCATCTTTGCTTTGTTCTTTTATTATGGTATTTGTGTGTTGCTTTTACCTCTTCATCTGACTACTTCCTTCTCACATTCGTTCATTACAGCACTTTGTAGAGATAACAGATGACCAGTTTGACTTCCATACGTATTGCATGCGGAAGATGACGCTGCGTTCCTATGTTGACCTGCTTAAACTAGAGGACGTGTTACGTATGCACCCATTCTACTTCAAAGCCTCACAAACCGCCATCCAAATCTACCTCAACCTGCATGACAACCCGCTAACGGATGACAGCAAGGAACTACAGGCTGATACTGGTAATATTACATCTTTAGAAACCAGTTTGTCAAAAAATAAAGAGATTTGTGACTTCTACCCCTCACAGTTTTTACTGTTTTTCCTTGTAGAGGGGGAGAAAAGTCAGAATAGTTAGACAAAAAAGACTCAATTAACTTTTATTTTTTGTTCCTTGGATCCTTGGAAACAACAAAATTGCAAGATGTATTACTAGATGTAGACTCGTATTTAAAGAAAACAAAGATTTGGAGATGTAAAGAGTTTTTGCATTTTTCAGTTCTGAGAAAAACGTCTTTTCAGTTGCTGTTCTATGCCAGAAAGGTCTTTTTAATTTTTATTCTATGCCAGAAACAGGCTTCCATACACTGAAGAAAGCCTGTGTATGTTTCAAGTGTGCTTAATGTTGCATGTGTTTTCCAAACAGGGAACCTGACTGACAAAGAACTGAAGAAGTTAAGGAATAAGCAACGGAGAGCACAGAAGAAAGCACAGCTGGAGGAGGAAAAAAAGAATGCGGAGAAAGAGAAACAGTTAAAGAACCAGAAAAAGAAAAAAGAGGATGATGACGAAGAGATCGGTGGACCTAAAGAGGAACTTATACCAGAGAAACTCGCCAGGGTGTGTGTTTATTTTAAGAGTAACATTTGTGAAAGTGGGGAATTGTGTATCTAAAAGGCTTTTAAACAGTTTGTCTCGTTAGTAAGAACCCAAGGGGAAGTTGGAAGAAACTTTTATTGTGCCTGGACAAAAATGTTTCTCTTTCTCTTTCATTTTTAAGGTTGAGAACCCATTAGATGAAGCTGTAAAGTTTTTGACACCCTTGAAAAACCTGGTGAAGAATAAGATTGATACACACCTTTTGGCCTTTGAGATCTACTTTAGGAAAGGTACATCTCCACTTGTACACACTAATAATAGTTTTTCTTTTTTGATAATGTTTCTCTTATGTATGAGAGAAATGTGCAGTTGCTACTTACATTCTATTGCGACTAATGCTTAATTTTAATGTCCTTTGTCCTCAATTTCTTCACAGAAAAGTTCCTGTTAATGCTGCAGTCAGTGAAGAGGGCCTATGCAATAGACCCAGACCACCCTTGGCTTCACCAGTGTTTAGTGCGCTTCTTTAGAGGAGGTGAGTGAACCCAGATTGCCTCTTGCTTTTTTTCTTTTTTTATTTTTCTTCAGTCGGTTACAATGCCTTTGTTGCTTTTGACGCATTTTCACCTCAGCATATTGTGATTGGTTGGTAATGTGTTGCTATTGATTGGCTGACAGTGTCTGAAAGTAAAGACCTAGCAGAATCAGTCAGCATGGTTCTCAAGCAGGAAATCTCCAGGCTGTTTGGGGAAAGTAACGCTAAGAGCTTCAACCAGGCCTTCCTCACCAAACACTTCAATTCCATCCCTCATCGAGTAGCAGGTGCGCATACACTTTATATGCATTCAGCTTTTTTTTTTTTTTTATGATCACTTTTAAATTTCACCTGTTTTCTTCCTTTATAGCTGCCAAAATGATGTTCTACTTGGACCCTTCAACACAGAAGAAAGCGGTGGAACTTGCTACAGCACTCGATGAGTCACTGAACAACAGAAACATTCAGGTACACCTTCCTAAAAGGATTAGTTTACTTCCAGTTTAAATTGGTTTAATTTCCTGATAATTCACTGAAACCCATGTCATCCAAGATGTTCATGTCTGTCTGTCTTCAGTCAAAAAGAAATTAAGGATTTTAAGGGAAAACATTCCAGGATTTTTCACCATATAATGGACTTCATTGGCAGCCAGTGAGTTGAAGGTTGCAGTTTCAATGCAGCTTTAAATGATCCCAGCCAAGGATTAGGGATCATATTTAGTAAAAAGATCTGTCATTTTCTTAAAAGAATAAAAATTATATTTTTTCCAAAGCTGCATTGACAGTGCTATTTTGATCTTCAGGCTGTTTGAAGTCCACTATGGTGAAAAATCCCGGAATGTTCTCCTCAAAAACCTTCATTTCTTTTCAACTGAAGAAAGAAAGACAGGCATGAATGTCTTGAAGGATATGGGGGTGACTGAATTATCACGAAACACAGGAATTTCTTTTATTTTGATTTATACATTGTTTATTAGCTTCTCATCAACCCGCAGTTCTGCAACTTGTTAACCCATAATTTGGAAACCCCCTGGTATGTTAGATGCTTACAATATTTTACTGCTTTATTTTTGCAGATCTGTACAGATGTTTTGGAAAGCTTGCATGACGTCAGCCTTGGAGAGGCTAAGGAAACCGCTGAGATATACAGAGCGGAGTGTCATAAGATCTACCCCTATACGCTGGCCTTCATGCCTCCAGGCTACGAGGAAAACATGAAGATTGCGGTCAATGGAGATGTCTCCACAGAAAACGAGGAGCTGGCCAATGATATGTGAACATCCGAAGAGGGTGAAGGACTGAGGGAGGAGGTGGAATGGGAAGCGGTGCGGCACCGCCACTGTCAAACACTCGAGACGGTTGCCACTGACTATTGCGATTCTGTGAGGGACTTCCTGCGATCTTCTACACCCCCAGAAATTGCAGTTAGGACTGACAGACAATGACTGTGTTTTGGAGTGGAGGATGAAGAGGAGGGGTATTGGGGGGGGAGAAGAGAATGAAATGCCCATTTTACTTTTTTAACCTTGCTGATGACTACTCTCTAACTGAAAACTAGTCAAACATGCATCCCATTTTGAAATACAGTATGTCTGAATGCAAACTTTGTGCAATGGTGAGAGCAAATCCCATAGTCAACAAACCAAGCAAGAGAAGCGCACTCAAACCCATCTTTCCCCTGTTTTAAAGAGTAATTTATATGAAAAATAAAAGCTTAAAAGGATGAGTGACTTGTGCAAAAGATCTATTTTGAGTTGGTGTGAAAAGGCAGCTGAATCATTGGACGACGTTTAGGGGAGAGACTGGGTGTGGACAGGAAATGATGTCATAATGGGGAAACAACATGTGCAGAGGTTCCTTATTGCATATCTTGGAGATGGAAGAGGCTGTATCCAACAAACGACAGTAAACTGTGATCAAGAGCCTGTGAAGTTGACATAAGAAAACCTTTTTCCTCCTTTCTCCTTCATTTTACCTCATTCTACCACAGTGTTCAAAGAAAAGTTTGTTGTACGATAGATTTTTTTTGTAATAAAAAAAAAAATCAAACAGTGAGCACACATTTGGCAGCAGTCCATGCACGTCACTGTTTTTTTATCATTGATGGTATTTGTTTTTTTTATTTATTTTTGTAAAGTCTTTAAAACTCTTCAAAGCATTATATAGCATACTTTGCCTCACTTTTTCCCAGTTTTACATTAGAAACCGTTTTAGCTACCGAAGAGGGATATGAAATAACGGGTGTTTTGGTTTCTGTCTATGCTGGATGTCAGACTTCCCTTTTTAAAAACGGTTCTTACCCTTTTTATTATATCCATAATTGGATGCATGAATTTAAAAAAGCGAAAAATTGCATAAAATAACTTTATTATAATTTGCAACAAAAAAAAAAGCAGCAAAGGTGTTTTTACGTTTTAAAATTTCTTTACTTTAAATATCTGCGTTTAAAATGCCTTGCTTTGAAACGAGTCCAGGTTTCTCTTATTGAAGGGGAAGTCCTTGTAATCAGTTACGCTCAGTCATGGGCATGTGAGGAGTGCTCACTGGTGTGCTCTTAACTTTTAGCATCCATTTCACATGTAAGTTTCGCCACTGGAACGGTAGATGGATTCGTCTTTAGAGAGCTCCACTTCATCAAACGGTAACCCGGTGCGCTGTCGTCGTACCTGTAAGATCATTGTGATTGGAGATGCCGGTGTCGGTAAAACGTGTCTGACTCACCGCTTCTGCACCGGACAGTTTCCCAGCAGAACGGAGGCTACAATCGGGGTGGATTTTCGTGAGAAACTTCTTGATTTAGAAGGCGAGAAAATCAAAGTAAGTCTATTTCACATACATATTCTGGTTTATTGTGAAAGATGTTTTTGAGCATGTAAGAAAATGTAGCTTGGATGAAGAATATGCATACGCGAATTTGGGCAGTGCAATAAATCATTTTGCAAAAACGCGATTAGTGATTCATAACGAATCGGTGGTCTCGAAGCTCATTTAAGCGGAAAAGACGAGTCAGCGTTTTGTGTCATGCAGTAATTGCGTAATCTCAAGATGTCCTGGCTGGATAGTTTTCTACATGTTGATGAACTTTTCACCACATCATTTGTGTGTATTTAGGATTCGTTTTTATCTTGCCTCGGCTTTTATCCATCGATTAAATAAGTACATTTCTCTACGTTGTTGATTTATTCCTGAACTGTATTGGATTTACCGGACCTGTTGTCTATTGGATAACTGACGTAAATTTCTCTTTACTTCTGCTTTATTTTTTTAAAGTAGCATAGGTAACGTTAGATTTATTGCTTGTGAATTCCATTGCGGAACAAGAGCTAAACGTGGGATTTCACAGTGTTGTTGAGATCTCTTTTGAGCTTCAAAATGAGGAATTAGTCCGACGCACAAATAACAGCTGCTTAACCTTTAGGTCAGGGTTTCTCAAATCTTACCCTGGTCCAATGCACTGCAGAGTTTAGCTCCAACCCTGATAAAACTCTCCTACCTGTGATTTCCTAATGATCCTTAAGACACTGATTAACAGGTGTGTTTGATTATGGTTCGAGCTAAACTCTGCAGTGTGCTGGACCTCCAGGATCAGATTTGAGAAATCCTGCTTTAGGTCATGCTCATTTTAAAAATATCTTGTCTAGACTTGACCGGGCCGTTTTCTGCTTCTGAAGAGTCAGTACAGAACCGTATTGTTGGGCTGTCTTTTGTGAATATCTTACTGTCATGTTTGTTTGCATCTATGTGTTCCTCTTATGATATGGACAACTAAAGTCATAAGGGTCAATTGAGATTTCCACATAATCTGCAAGCTGAATAAATAAGCTTTTATAATAAAGGGTCCAGGGTAACATTAAAAACCTAAATAAATTTGATTTAAATACCCTCAGCTCAGGTAGATTATGGAGACTTGGTTAGTTTTCAGTGTTTCTGTAGCTCAAATGGTTCAGCATGGCAAGGTACATTTCTTTTTTTTTTTCTCACCTCAGGTGCAGCTGTGGGATACGGCTGGTCAGGAGCGTTTTCGTAAAAGCATGGTGCAGCACTACTATCGCAATGTGCACGGAATTGTCTTTGTCTTCGATGTCACTAACCCCACTAGTTTCTGCAATCTTCCCATGTGGATGGACGAATGCCGTCAGCACTCTCTTGGTCTGGATGTACCCCGTGCTCTCGTTTGCAACAAGGCCGATCTGGTCACTTCAACGACTGCTTCTGTGTTAATCGATCAGGCTCGACATTTGGCTGAAGTCCATGGAATGTCTTTTTATATCGCTTCAGCCAAAGGTCGCAAAGGGGACGTGGTGGACAGCATCTTTGTGACCCTGGCGCAGAGACTGAAGAGCCAGAGAAGGGAGAGCGTGAATGAACTGGTGTTGCACTGCAGATCTGAGAGCTTTAATATACCGGCAAAAGTCATAACAGCAGAGGAGACTAAGAAGAAATGGAGCTGCATCTGCTGACAGATAAATAAACGTAAGAGGCACAGTAAATAACAGTAGAAACTTTGAAAATAGCAGGTCAATGGTCTGACATCTGAATCTTCACTTGTATTTGCTGCTCTTTGTGCTGGGTCAAAGCAATAGTGACTAACCACATCCTCATTTAAATATACTGTATATACAGGTAGCAATGTG
Organism: Enteromius mattozi; assembly: GCA_032359235.1. Classification (NCBI taxonomy): domain Eukaryota; kingdom Metazoa; phylum Chordata; class Actinopteri; order Cypriniformes; family Cyprinidae; genus Enteromius; species Enteromius mattozi. Next base: position 8,615,418 of record JAUMHE010000042.1, read on the forward strand.
TTTTTATGTTTCAATAAAAAAAAAATAAAAAGGTCTTACTGTTCTATTTTGGCCTTTTTTTCTTTTTCTGCTTTGAAGTTTCTGCTCAAATTATAAAAACACTGATTCCCAATCATCCAATAATACCTTATCTTTGTGTTTTTGGAAATTCTTTACGCTACCTCATTTGGTCCTTTGCTTGCTTGTAAATCTCTTATTATGCTACAGCATCACCAACTCCTGGATTCAATCTAATGGTATTGCAATGATGTTATTGCATTTATTAATATAAAACAATACAGTAATGATATAACACAACAGATATTCACATCTGATAGCAAATTACGCTTAATTGTAATATATTAACATACATTAATCTAGCACAAGATTAAGGTGCTTTAGAGTTAGATAGGTAGATAGGGATCTAATAGATGTTTTACATCACCTTGTTGATTCCCAATCATGATGTGTTTAAGTGAGTTAATTACTGTTGATGGTAATGCTTCTGGTTTAAAGTTCCTGCACCAAGAGTCCTTAAAAACACCTTTTTCCTGTGAGTTATTGTTTCTGTCCATATAAGAATGGGTCCAGGTAATCTCCTTGAAACCAGCTCTCTGTAAATCATGAGAGAAAACACACAAAACCTTTGCACTTAGGAGAAACTTGTCCATCTTGTTCCTCAAGGAGATGGCTGGAACAAGCAGGATGGAGCAAACAAGGAGCTGGAGCAAAGATGAAGAAGCCATGAAGCCAAACGGGAACTTCAGATGGGCTGGAGCTAAGAGGCAAAGTTAATTTTACAGTCCAGGGCTGCATTTCCCAAAAGCATCGCAAGCTTAAGTTGATCGTAGCTCCATTGGTTTCAATGGGTCTACGATGTATGTAAGCTTACGATGCTTTTGGGAAACGCAGCCCTGGTCTTTAAAAGTCATTAATTCGATCTCCTGGATGGACCTGCGATTCGTTTGGGCTCTGGGGTGAACATGGCATCGGGCTCTGGATCTGTGGTGGCCATATGGTCTGGGAGCACTAAAATCTTCCAGTAGCTAACCCCCTGCAAAGATGTCTTCTGGAAGAATGGATACTGCTGCTAAATGATGTTTTGAACAGATTACAGGAGGAACTTTTTCATATAATCAACTTAATTAGCATGATAGTAAATATATAGTATACAGCCACTTTACCTCTGTCCTGTAATGGTTCTTCTGGCATTCTTCCTCCATCCAAACTCTTCACTGCTATCTATTCTAAGCTTAAGGCTATGGGAGCTTTCTGGGTTCGGGCTATATTAAGAGCTCTGAGCCCTCTCCTCGGACAGCTATACGCCTATACACATAGCACGTAAATACACTGACTAACAATTTAATGCTGCTATCTCACACTTTCTGGATAGTGCTGATCCAGATTCACCAGGCATACAGGAAATATCTACTTTTTTGTCTTTCAGTTTCTGGAATAAATTCTAATCAGTTGTTCCAAGCACAAATGTATATGACTTTCAGGCAGCATGTTTCAGGGCTGTAAACATTTTTCTATCGTCTCGGACTTGTCTCGGACTCGTTGGTGTTTGCACTCGGACTTGTCTCGGACTTGGTCATTGGACTCGCCAAATGTTCTCGTTGGTCTCGGCCGTGTCCAGCAATATCTTTTTTTCTCCTTCAAAACAAAACCACACACGCATATCGCGCCTAAAAACGCTAGGCGCGACGCTTTCTGTACGCAACTAGTACTCGCCTGCGCGCTATGCTTGCGCTCCAGTGGCGTCTGCCGTTGCTAAGCAACCATGACCCGCGCTCTCCATGAAGACGCGCAAGTTTCAGCAAATGATAAATAGATTTCCACTAAAGATCCTTTGAAGTAGCTCTGCTACTAAATTATTATTATTATTTTTAATGGCTATCCTTGTGCAGCTATGATCAGCTGTTTCTCCATCTCGGCTGAGCTTTCAGTGTTGTTACAGGAAAGGATGAAGCTGATTGGTTGGTTCTTGTCACATGACCCCCGGTACACTTGCCGTTCTGAAAAGTTAGGTGTTTTTAATTTAATTTTCTACACGTCTACACTTACCCCAGCCCTAAACCTACCCTTTACAATAATGAAATACTAATTATTGTTGTACAGTGTGACGCAGCATTTATTTGCGCATGTCCAGTAGCGCCAAAAGGCATTCATTCTATTTTTATTTCTTTATTAGGCTATACATTCAATAAAATTCAAATACAACAAATACAAAAACAATTTAAAATTGCAAATGCTAGGGGGAGATATAAACAATTTCATAGGAAAACATTGAAGAATGCACAAGCTTGTACAATTCTTTTGTTTCTTTGAGGGCAATATGTACTCAATATAAATCTTCACTTCATTTTTAAATGCTATAAAACATGGATTTTTCCCCCCTGAGAATTTACATTTATGGATATGAAATTTGACCATACATTATCAATAGTTAAGTATGCGGTCTTGAAGAGGATTCTTTTTTTTCTCTTATTTGGACTCGGTCTTGACTTGAATTCAAAACTTTTGGTCTCGGTCTTGACTCGGACTCAACTAGTCTGGTCTTGGACTTGTCTTGGACTCGACAAAGCTGGACTTGACTACAGCTCTGGCATGTTCATGTATTTATAATATATATTTTGGTTGTTAATGTTTAACCCTTGTGTGGTCCTTATTTTGGGTGTACACTCAGGGTCCATAAAAAATGTAATTGTAAATGTTTTTTTTAAAACCAATGTAATTTTATTTTGTTTATTAATGTTTTTATTTCACATTTGTGTATTTTTTGGAGAACTCATCATAGTTTTTAAAATGTATTAACATTTATTTTAAATGGTTTTTAAATAGAAAAGTGAAAGTGAAGTGACCCATACTTGGAATTTATGCTCTGCACACACACAGCAGCGAACACACACCTGGAGCAGTGAGCGGGCAATGCTGCGGTGCCCAGGGAGCAGTTGGGGGATCGGTGCCTTGCTTAAATAGGTAAAACAGTTGTTTATGTAAATTTTTTTTAAATGAAAAAATTCTCTTTTTAAAAAAAAAAAAAGTTTCTGGCATCATAGTGTTTTTTTTCTATATTATTAAAGTCAATGGCTACCAGTAATTCTTCAAAATATGTGTTTAAAATATGAAAGGAACTCATACAAGCAAACCAAAAGCATCTATGGTTGCAAGTTCCGTCAATATCAATAGAGTTCAATGGAACTAACAACCATAACTTATCATGCTTTTTAAAAACACACCTCAGATTAGGAACATTTTGAGGGTAAATAAATGATGACATCATTTTCAGTTGTGGGTGAACTATTGCTTTAATATTACTGTGAAATATTGCTGTGGAAAGACTCATTTGAGCTTTTGGGGTTATGCATAGTCTGCTGAAAGTAATTTGTTAATTGCTGCAAAGTGTGACTTTTACATAGTAGAATTAGTCCTGTAGGAAAGGCAAAAGACAGGTATAGGTTATAATGCAAAAACAAACCCCACCACTTTCAGAAAAAAAAGTACAAAAGCTGCCACTGGGGTGGCAGTAATTTACACTCTGGACATTAATACCTTTTAGTATTAAGTACTTATATGTCTTTCAGGGTAAATAAGGTTCAAAATTGTATCTTTTGAAAACTTTTTGTGCTGAAAGAAAAAAAAAACGACTTTAATTAACGATTTGGGACCGTAACGTTGTCGCAGTACCATTTTGGAGAGCATCCACTGGATGCACATAGAGTATGCAGTTGTGTCAGCAGCAATGGAAAGATGCTGTTTGTGTAAATTAAAGTGTAAAAATGCGTAGAACACATATTCTTCCATTGGTGCTGACACAGAACTGTGTACTTTTACCAGGTATTTTAAGTGTTATCAGTATAAAGTCATTTGCAGTGCAATGTTGGCCTCTTGGTGGCGTAATTTTTCTTTTTTGTGTCCATTTGCAGGCTATGCTATCTCTGATTTCTGATATTATAAATGGTTGATTCAGTAAATCAGTAACAATATTACAACATGGGCTGCAGCTGTCTAACACATAACAGTGTGTATTGTTACATATGGAAACAAAACATGCAAAACTTTAAGGTTGAATAAAACAATATGAACATGAAATATGAAATGTATTAAGGTGTACATACCACAGTTTGCCTGCCTTTAATACAGCTAACCATTCAACCTCTGAATAGTCTCCAGTCAAATGTAATTTTAAGTTGCTTCAGGGATGTTTATAAAGAAGGGAATCTGCTTTCCACTCTTCCACAGTGGTTTGATAATATTTATGTCAGTTAATTTGTTGAAGTTCATATTAGTGCTCCGACTTTCCATGTTTATAATCATAACAAACAGCATCTTTACTGCATTTTAGCACCAGCGTCTGTGGTTAAGATTAAAGCAATTGCTCTTTCATGGATGTTGGTATTGTGAGGCAGAGTGGCTGTAAATTGTAGAAACAGGGTTTTGATATAGGCGAATACTTTGCACACTGTTCTTGGTTGATGAATTCTTGTTAAGCTTTGACTACAACTTTGTCCAACCCTGTCACTTTAAAATCACTCCAGAATAAAAGTATTTGTGCTACTTAAAGTAAATGACAAAGATTTGACATCCTTGATGAAATTTAGGTATGAGAATAGTGTTCTTTTCTGATATGCTTGATTTGGACTGGATTCTTGAGCAATGACTGTGTTCTGCTCCTCTCTTTCACTTTGTGAGGGTAAATAGCCTTCATTAGTAGTGGAGGGGAGGGCACGAGTGCGCGTCTGAGTGCCAGAATCAGGGATTGATTATCATATATTTAAAACGAACGATATAGCATAAAGAGCACAAGAAAACAGCATCCGAGACTGAAGTTTTATCCTCAGGAATTTTAATATCAAACGCATACACGTCATTAGCCTACATCAGCGCGTGATGCTCTCTATGGAACAATCTTACAGAGAATTACAGTCGTAGGTCATTGAAACTGGACAACTAAACTGTATTTCGGAAACAGGCGGAATGCAGGCTGTTCTGTTTGCAGCTACAGTACTCTTTGCGCACGACCTCGCCGTGGCCGAGCCGAAGACGAAATGTCCATCCAAGTGTGATGTGAGTAAATGTCCGAGTCCCAGCTGTCCGAGCGGGTATGTGCCCGACCACTGCAACTGCTGTCTGGTGTGCAGCCTGGGCGAGGGCGCGTCGTGCGGGCGGAAGGACGATGCTCCGTGTGGAGACGGGCTACAGTGTAAATTTCCAGCCGGTAAGCGACTTTCTAAAGGAGTTTGCCAGTGTAAGACAACTCACAGAGTGTGTGGCACCGATGGAAGGACCTACGGGAATGTGTGCAAGATGAGAGCAGCCGCGCGTAAAGCGCAACAGCGAGGGCTCCCCGAAATAACCCAAACGCATAAGGGTCCTTGTGCATCATCAAGCTCAGGTCAGTAAATAAACATACAGATGTTTTTATATGGCAAGTTGGCATATATGGTTGTAACATATACTGCAGTACCATAAAAATCATCATAAAGGGGCCTACATTAATAACTTATGTATATATAGACATTTTAGGGATGTTATATATGTTATTAATGACTTATGAATATCTGCCAAGAGAATGTATGTATGTGGGATCTAAGGGTGCAAAAAATCAATTGCCTTTAAGGTTGTCTAAATTAACAATGCGTATAACTAATCAAATATATAAATCTTTTAATGTATTTACAGTAGGAAATTCACAAAATATCTTCATGGAACATGATCTTTAATATCCTAATGAAAGAAAAATCAATAATTTTGACCCATGTATTGTTGGCTGTTGCTACGTGTGCTATTTATGACTGGTTTTGTGGTCCAGGGTCACATATTACGTTTCCTTATGGGTAGAGTTGGTGCTGTGCAGTGGTTTTGGACTGGTAACTGAAGTAGTAAGCAATACTATGTTCACTATCAGAAAATTACAAATGACAGTATTTCCTGTCATAGAGTTGCAGTAGTTTGCTAAAGGCAAATAAATTATTGGCACACAAAAGGGTTTTTCTTTTGGTGGTTGCCATGTTGAGGTTAAATGACAACAGTGGGTGACAAATGCGCCTGGAAATATTTTAACTTTTGTCTGATGCTACATCCATACCGATACTGAACCACTGTTGTGTTTCTTTATGAACGAAGCATGAAGTCACGATAGTTCTGAGTCAGTCAGTACTGTGGGACAGTTGTTACATCTCCACTAGTTTTGACTTCTTGTGTGATGTCTGATTTTGTCTGATTGAGACTTCTTGGAATTTCACAGTCTCCACTGAGACAATTACTTAAACTCTGGATAAAGTGCTAAGATTTGCATACAAGACAAAAACATCAGTGTCACTTTGGATGTTTAGTGAGATGTAGACTCTAAGTTGCTCTTACTATTCCAGCAGCCACTGTAGTCAAATTCAGAGAACATAAACGCCATCTAAATGCAGCTGTTAGCCCTTTTGTACTAAAGCTTTGGAAAAGAGGAAACAAGCTAGGCAGAATACCATCTGCGTTCAGCCCACAGAGTCTGAAGGAAGTAATGAAGGTGACACACCTAGTCACTGATGAGCAGAGACCCAAATTATTACAATGGATTTCTTATGTTCTTTGTAATATGCTCAATGGGGGCGTCACTAGTGCACAAACCGAACATTTAGTTCTTAAGTACTGTGGAGGCCACTGATAGTTACAGTTAAAGAGCTGTTTTCAATTTTAATATCAAACTACTAAAATAAATTTAACTCTGGACAATTTATTAAGACTGCATTGATTTGCAAAAAAATATGACCATATTAAAATGATTTCTGAAGGATCATATGATGCTGAAGGCTGGAGTATGCCAGTCACATTCCAGTAGTATTCATAGCATACTAGTCTTCTGGCATATTATGTACTATCATTGACGTGAATGGTTCTTTCTGCTAGTATAGGTCCTGCACATCTGAACAGCCCAAGATACAAGTTTAACTTCATCGCTGATGTGGTGGAGAAGATCGCCCCTGCTGTGGTACACGTCGAGCTCTTCCTCAAGTAAATATCATTCATGATGTTGATTTGGTAATGTTTGTACTGGCGATAGCTATAGAGGTGAACATATTTGTAATTTTTGCTCTTGATTAAAGACTCACAAGAATGTGTTTTTATAAAATGTAATAATGTAGCAATCTACGTTATTCTAATCTGGCAACAGTTAATTTTATTCTTTGCTTTCGTGTACTAATAGAAAAGAAATGTTCCCATAATCATGCAGTAACCACTATTTTCAATGTTTGTGTCCAGCCATCCGCTGTTTGGCCGTCATGTGCCTCTGTCAAGCGGTTCTGGATTTATAATGACACAGTCTGGTCTGATCGTGACCAATGCTCATGTGGTTGCTAGCAGCGCACCAGTCACAGGCCGTCAGCATCTACAAGTGCAGCTACACGATGGCCAGACATATGAGGCCTCCATCAGAGACATTGACAAGAAGTCTGATATCGCCACTATCAAAATTAACTCAAAGGTAAGAATCATTAATGATAATTATGTGTTTAAAACTGTAACAGGATAAATAACAGGACCATTAAATCTTTTTCACATTTTATAGTGTTTCTATTTTTTATAGTGTATCTTTTTTTTGTACCTTAAATGTGGATCAGCCTTCAGCTTGAGGCCTTGAGGCTGAAATATGTGTCACCGTATTTCTTTATAGTGGATTTTCCCAACATAAAACCTATTAGTCAATATTCCAGAGTTATTTTTTCTTTCATAAACTATAAAACCTCAGCACAAACAATCCAAAAATGGCTACACCTTTGACTTTTTAAAAATCCCATGTTTATGACTCCAGAGGCAGATGGTTTATATCACACAATCTGCCTTGTCTAGACACACTTGAACATGTTAATGGTAGCCTGCTGTACATGTTGACCTACATTCGTGTGAGGAAATTCAAGAGTTGTGTTGTAAGAGGTGTTTTGTTTTCTGGTGCATATGGATCTGATTATGGAGATGTGTAAATGGTGCAAAATTTCCATAACCCATTTCTAATTGAGAGTATCAAAGACAAAATATTCAGAGTAGGGACTGCTGTCGAAACACAAATTGAGGAATGTTCCCACGTCAGAGTCTGGATTGCTTGCAGATATTTTGTTTCTGTTTATAGCAGCTCATGTCATTTCCTCATCTTTTGCTTTCCAGCCTTAGAACTTTCCACACTGCACCCAATTCAGATTTGTTTTTCATATCTGATCTTTTGGACAGACTGTACATATGATTATGCAAGTAATAAAATCAGTTCAGTTTGCTCAGGCTATGCCATGTTGGCAAAGTCAGTGATGGAGTGGCGTAAGATCAAATTCAAGCAGTTTATTAGAATGAAACAAAAACTCAAGAAAAACAGGAATCGGAGAAACAAGTGGTTCATTTGAAAAGTGCATACACCTCTAGGGTCAAAAACAGTATTTGATAAAAGAAGTATATCCAAATTCATGGTATACATAACAGAATAGGCAAAAGTATCTGGATGACCTACTATTTCTGGCAAGAGTCTTAAGTGTGCATATGATGGACACTTTACTCTCCCATGAGGCCTCAGAAGAAGATTTATGAATGGAAGTGAAGGGATAACTGATGCTAGTAGATTATTTGATAATGACAACATGGTGAATGTAGTATGTCAAGATTTTATTCACACACTCATACTCATACTCATACTGTACTCATACTAAGCAGTGCAAAGTAAGCACTTACTCAAGAGAGTACGCTTTTTTTGGAGGCAGCCAAGTGCTAATGGTGACAAAATGTGCTATTGGAATTATCGCAAATGCAAGTTGGACATGTAAGGCTTCTCTAAGGCATGTCTAAATTCTGAATAGGAAGCTTGTATTTGCGATAATTCCAATAGCACATGAATGCAACATAATATACACAGGACTAAACCAGATTAGCTAGACACAACAGTAAAACAATGAGTCTAATGACAAGTGGAAAAAGGAACAAGAACCAAGCGAAAACTATAAACTAGAAGTCCACAAACAAAACAAGAACACAAAGACAGGAAGAACTTGACAGTGTTATCACTTAAGCTATATTCTATGAGCAAGTTGTTCATATCCCCATTCCAATTGGGATTTCAATGTTTCTTCTCAAGTAAATAGATGTCATGGAATCACTGATACATTTTTATTTGATTTTGCAAATTAAATCAACATCTTGTATTGAAACGATCTTGTTAAAATGTGATTGATGTGAAAACATTTAGTGCTGAATGTTGTTTTAACATTTCAGTGTTGAATTTCAGTCACATACTGACTGCCATTGTTTTTAGGTCAACAGGATATTTTTGGATAAATAACAAGTAGTGAATGATTCAAAGGCTCACTCATAAGGACATTGGCTTAGTTCAGGAATGCACCAAACTACTCTTAATATTTATGTTACGTAATACAGTTGGTACGGAAAGTATTCAGAACCCCTTAAATTGTTCACTCTTTGTTATATTGCAGCCATTTGCTAAAATCATTTAAGTTAATTTTTTTCCTCATTAATGTACACACAGCA
>JAUMHE010000042.1:8638608-8663875 GCA_032359235.1 Enteromius mattozi
TAGATCTTTAAGTCCATCTCATGAAAAATCGGAGCAGAAACAAAGGTGTTGCGTTTATATTTTTGTTGAGTGTATTTTACTTCATATAACAATGTACAGTAGTCAACATTTGAAGTGGATCAAAAAAGTTAATCAAGGTTGTCCTAAAACAAGAACTGGTATTGTTTTGGTTTTAGGACAACTTTGATAAAATGCTTTGATCCACTTCAAATGTTGACTGCGATATTTAATATATCGAAATGTAATATATGTAGCTAACAGATGTACATTTGCATTTGGGAAATGTTATTTCTTATTTTTTATTTATTTTTAATAGTAATGTGTTTCAGATTTAAAAGACACATTTGTATGACATACAGTTTAGTGCAGCCACGTACAAACCATTTTTGACTGATGAAAGCAAGCTTTGTTGGCTTTATGTAGGCTGCAGGTTTATGTTTGTATTTCATTAAACCATTTGGAAAATTATATATTAGGCTACTGTTTAACATTAAACAACATTAAAGGCCACACTAAAATCCAGGAAGTAAAAACTGATTTAAGACCAGATTTAAGTATAAACTAAACACTTGAACATCAAATGTAGTCTAAGAGCTGGTAGTTAGAGACCTAACCTTGACTATTAAAATCTCCCTTTTATCTTTGTTTTCTTCCTTTTAAAGCATTTTTTTCTTCTTTATTTTTCTCTTTTATTCAACAATTGAGGCCACCCTGTGGTGTTCTGATGAAATTCAAGATAATAGGCCTGGTTTACTGATAATTTTGTATGAATACACAGCAGGTGTGTACACTACACACATACTGTATTTGTTATGTTCCTTCTAATGTTGATGATTCTAAATCTATGTCCACAACTAGTAATTTGCATAAACACTTGAACCATGTCTGTAAGTGCTTTTTGCTCTCTCTCTCTCTTGTGTATTACTCACAGTTGAGTTAAATTTTGTCATTTCATTTTTATTTCTTGTTATTTGGAAAAAGCAATACTTTGCTTAGTTGTTCTATTTAGGATAATATACACTTACAATTGAAAAATTGGGGTGGGGGGTCCTTAATTTTTAAATGCTTTCTAAAGAAGTTTCTTAATCTCACCGAGGCAGGATATTTGATCAACATTACATTAGTAATAATTTGAAAAATTATTATTACAATTTAAAATAACTATTTTAGTTTTAATGTGTTTAAAATGTTATTTGCTCCTGCAAAGGCAACATTTCTACTCATTAGTAATGTTTAAAACAATTGAGCTGCTTCATATTTTTGTGGAAACCATTATATCATTTCATTTTAGGAATTTGTAATGAATAGAAATTTCCAAATGCCATGTTTTTGTACATTAGAATTTTGTACATATCATTACTTTCACTTTTGATCAATTTAATGCATCCTTGCTCAATAAAAATATTTAAAAAAAAATCAAGAAAACAGATATTACTGAATCTGAACTTTTGAATGGTGACAAACTATTTTTTTTTTTCAAATTGCATTTTTGTAATTTAGCATACATTGTAGTGTAAACATATTGATGAAACATTATTAAAAACATTCCTCATAACCCCAGAGGAACAGACTTTTAATCACTCACTCCTTCAGAGTTCTATTTAGGGAGGCTGAAGCAAGCACATGTGGCCATTTATGCAGCCCGCCTCGCTAGAGAGTTTGCACACAGACTGATAGGAGAGAGAGAACTGCAGAGAGTGCTTTTGCAATTGTGCTCAGGCAATTACTTACAGAATCCCAGCTCCATAGAGACACACTCTAAACACTATTACAAATGGAGCATCTAAGCCAAGGTAAATCACCTTTGAAGCTAATCTGGACACATATTATGTAAAACCGTTATGAAAAATGAAAAAGCAAAGGTGATGGAGATGATGAAACCAAGCAAATAGGGTGGGTTTTATTTTTCTGTCTGAAAACCTGCAGTGTTTGAAGACACATTTTCTCTCTCACCAAGATTAAAGGCCTCCTGAAAAGCATATTATATGTTTTTCACATCCTTTTTCCACATATTTTCTCTTTGAAGATATTTCTGTCTTGTCTTTCGATGTTTCTGTTTTCCTTTCATGTCATTATGCATGATCTCCTTTTGTCCTTGTCCAGGAATGTCTTTCCAACTGCATTCTTCACATTTGCTCAGTTAATTCTACTCTACAGATCTGCCAGCAGATAGAAAGAGGAAGAGAGCACTTGCTTTGTTTTTTATTTATGTCACTCCAGCAGCAGCAGACCCACTGTCTCTCGGAGCAGCAGGTGCTTGTGGGTGATAAGAAGTACCTGTCAACTGGTTCACTCTCACCTGTCACACTCAGACCGCTGTGGAGTGCTAGACACAGTCAGACCGCTGCAGTGTGTGTGGGGGGCTGTGCACATTGAATGAGTAATACATGTATTAAATAAATAATAATAAATAAATAAAATAATTGCTTTAATTAATACCTCAATTCAGGTTTGTTTGATTTATTTTCATTAGATTTTAGTTTTATTAATTAATAAGAAATAAAATCAAACATTTCGTTTCACAGAGTTACAATAAAAAATTACATATTAGTTAATGCATTAGTCAATATGATCACTATTTTACATTACTTATTAACCTTTGTTAACTCACGTTTGTTCACTGTGCGCTAGCTAATGTTAACTGATTTTTAAACTTTTCTTTTTATGTAATAATGAATGTAGAAATGAATATTGAATATTGTTTATTTATGGTTCATGTTCACTACACTCTTAATAACAAAGGTTCCAAACGAGGATTTGGCAGTGATGCCATATAGAAGAACCATTTTTGGTTACAAAAAGATAATTCATTCAAAGGTTCATTAAATTACCAACTCATTCTTACCTTTTTATAATCTAAAAAACTATCTTTCTCCACAAAGACCCTTTTGTGAAACAGAAAGTTTCTTCAGATGGTTCTTTATTAAGCTGTTTAGACAAAAAAGTTCTTCCATGGCCTTATGAAGCACTTTTATTTTTAAGAGTGAAGAAGAAATCATATTTTCATAGTGTGAAGAACATTTTAATAATCAAGAGACACTTTAAATAACCGTTTGTGCAATAAAACGTTTCCACGGATGTTAAAGGATCTGGAACGACTGATACCAATAAAGAACTTTTATTTTTAAGAGTGTAAATAATGCTAAAGTCAATGTCATAGACTAGCTTATTAAAGTGGCCCATATTAAATGCACATTCAATTTCTTCTCAAAATATACCAAACTTTATGGTGCTTTTGTGGCTTAAAAGCTGCAGTGCCTATTAAAGGGATAGTCCACCCAAAACTCTGTCATCATGTTTCTAAACCTGTAGAACACTAAGATATTTCCAAGATTGCTGGAAGTAGTTTCAGTTCCCAGTATGGACAAAAAATACAACACAAGTCAATAGGAACTAAAAGTGTACTTTGAACAATCTTCAAAGTAATAGTCCTACCCATTCATCTGTAGTGCATTATTGTCTGTGGACTGTAAGTGTTGGAGACTACGGAGGGGCTGTGATAATCCTGTGGAGCCAGCACTGATTACAGTGGTGCTGTTTGCGATAAATACATTGCTGGGGGGGCTTACACAATTCCATTATAAACAAGCCGAAACTAAGCTAAGTGGCTTGTAAAAATTAGACGAGATGGTTTAAGGCAGGGTAAGAATGGCTTAGTCACATGGATTAAATTAAGAACTCAAGTTAATAAAAATGAACTTGCTGTTATGAATACATATAGTTGTTAAAGTAACTGCAAGCTTGGGGAAGCTCTGCTGAAATTATACAAAAAAAAACCCCATACCTTTCTGCTGTAAAAAAGGAATAAACATTAAGTGCTTTAATTTTGACAGATAATAAAGTGTTGATAATATCTTACTATATGATGTCACTAGATATTACGTTAGGAAACTTGTGACTTTGGGATGTGTTATATAGTGTACTCATAAGTCATGATGAGTTGGATTTTGAGTGAACATGTCCCCATCCATTTCAACACACACACACACACAGTGTGGAAAGACCATTAAATCAAAAAGGAAAACAAGATCATTGCAAAACCGAAATTCCAGTCATTTTCGTGTAATAAGTTGCTAACAAAGGAATTAAACAGGAACTGTAGCCCATAACAACAAACTCCTTCAAACCCCAGAGTGCTTGAGAAGCTGGAAAATTAATGGGATTTTGTGTAGGAGTAGCGTATTTCACAACAGGCTTTGGGTTCATTCCAGGCTAGCCTGGTCTGGGGTCCACTTTCACTGAGTGTGATTAAATCTTATTTTGTGTTATTTCATCAACAATATTCTTGCGAACTTACCCTCTGAGATGATACCAATCAGCCTCAGCTTTCAGGCATAAACCATCTGGAGGTGTTTTCTGCCACTATAGTCACACAAGATGTTAATCAGCACACACAACATTATGTAGCAAACAAGATAAGAAATGCAAGCAATGCAGTTTCCCTGAGAAAAACATGTGGTACTACATATACATGCTTACACTATCAGTTAGGGACAGAATACATCCTATAGTTGTCGAATATTGAAATTGAATAATTTATGAAATGTTTTTATTGCCTCTTCTTTGAAAGTTTATGACCCGGTATTTTTAACTGTGCGTTAGATATCGGATCTGTTAAGGTAATTTAGAGCCGTCATCTGTGGGAAAGATGCTGTTTAGAGCATCTAATAAATATGACACATGATGAACAATACAGGTGCAACCCTTTTACAACAGAGGTTTCCCATCCTCCCCTTAAACTCCTCTAAACTGGATGGGAGTAAAATTATGGAGGTTAAAGCATTTGAAACAAATACTTACCATTAATAATTAACCTTTAAAACACAATAACACATTGATATGATTGAGTAAGCATGCCTACACACGTGACATCACACAGAAGAACAACAAGAACTGCACGCAATGAGCCCAGTTCTAGACTCAGCTGAACTTCCAGCGACAGCAGTTTTAGTGAATAATTTACAAAAGCCTGCAGTGCAGAGGAAAAAGCATGTTGTTTTTAAGTGGTTTGTGTACCTAAACGTTCAGATTTCAGTGTCTGATAAGGAAAATGCAGTGTGTATAAGTAGCCATACACTCTTAAAATTACAGGTTATTTATTGGCAGTAAACTTTCTTTTACATAAAATGTTCATTACAGTGGAAAAGAGTTCTTCAGATTTTTTAAATAATCTTTACACAGAAAAAAAGGGGCTCTTAGTGATGTTGATAAACAAGTTTTGGGAGAAGCACGCCTGAATAATTATCCGCGGCTGGCACCTCATATCTCCAATCAGCCCAATCAACACTAAACCAATCAGGTTTCAACATCTCCGCTTTAAATATGCCCTTCCTCTGCCCTTCCGTATCTCGTTTCGCATCCCCGCCACCTCCCCTTCTCCTCCTTGATTTGCACCTTCCCTTTGGGGGGCTAGCGGGATTCGAGCCGGTCGCTGAGCTCTGCCCTCGCTAGGGTTTACACTGCTAGGGCTCGGGTCCGCCGATCTCCCGACTCGCCCCCTTGGACAGCACGCCAAACATGCTTATTTATTTATGAGGAAGTGCGAACTCGTGAAATTGAATATTAGATGTGACTTTCATTCATCTTTTGGAAAACTTCCAACTTCCATTTTCAAGGGCCAGAAAGGTAGTAAATACATTGTTAAAATAGTCCATGTGACATCAGTGGTTCAACTGTAATTATACCAAGCTACGAAAATGTTTTTGTGTGCTAAAACAACAACAACAACTGACAGGTAGGAGAAGAAAGTGTTAGGAAGATATTTGGAAAAAAGTTTGTAACCAGGCTGTTTTGGGTCACCATTGACTTCCATAGAAGGAAAACAAATACTATAAAAGTCAATGGTGGGTCACAGCCTGATTACAAACTTTTTTCAAAATATCTTCCTTTGTGTTCAGCAGAGCAAAGAAATTCATACAGATTTTAAATGATGACAGGTTGAACAACTGATGATACATGGACTATTTTAATACTGTCCATACTGTTTTTCTAGGCCTTGAACATGTCAGCTGTCTATGCAGAGTCAGAAAGCTCTTGGATTTCATCAAAAATAACTCATTTGTGGTCTTACAAGTTTAGAACGGCATCAGGGTGAGTAATTAATGACAGAATTCTCATTTTTGGGTGATCAAACCCTTAAATGTTCTTTGAGGGAACCAAAAATGGATTCTCTATGACATCACTTTAAAAAACCTCCCTTTTTTAATGATAAAAAATCTCCACAGAGATTCAGTTTATGTGTTTGCAAACTCACATTACAATGTTCTTTTAATTTATTTATATAAATTTAAACCATTTACAACATTACTAAATCCACTATTCCTCCACATCTTTTAATGTTATTGGGGGGAAACACATTATGGTTGTTGATCTGAACTGAAAGTGCATTATTTTACATCTATATATGGATGAAAAGAGTTTGATCTTTTTCAAATGCTAGCCAGCCTGCTGTGCGTGTGCCTGTGGTTCAGGGAAGCTGGAGGGGGTGGATAGTCAACCTGTCTTATCATATTAACATAACCGAAGCAATAGCTGAACCGCAGTCTTCTCTTCCTCTTGTTCTTACAGTATATGTGTTTTCATGTTTGTTTACATTACCAGTTTTAATACACAAAGAAAATGAAAGTCTGTTTACAGTAAATTCAAGCATAATTATAAGGTCCCTATCGTGCCTTGTTATAAATATGGGGGGGTAATACTGGAAGTCATGGTTTACTTTGGTTAGACACAGCAAACAGTCATTTTATTAGGCCGCTTAATATGATAAAGAAAAATATAGCAGCAGATGTATTCTAGATGTGGGTTTATTACTGTTGTTGATGCAATAAATGACAATGTGGTGTGTGTGTGTCACGTTTTCCTACATTATTATTCCCACATGGATGGTAAAAGCTCAAATCTCCATTGTGGGAACCAACCAATCATTAGTCATGGGAAAATTACTTTTTAAACACTATATTTTCTTAATGCAAAGGCAGAAAGGACAGGCAATAGAAAATTTCGTTACTTTGGTATAAAATGAAAAACAATTATTCTTATTATGTTTTTTTTTTCTTGTTTTGGAGAAACTTGTTTAATGTAGCTTACTTTGTTCAAGTGGGGAAAAATGGCTAGAGGTGTCCATGTGGATGTGATTCAGTTTTCTGGCTCACAGTGTACAGTACAGTACACCTCCATATGCAAAATAAACAAGCTCACCCTAGACATCCTGTTATGTAATCTCTCTCTTTTTATATATGAAAATAGAGAAAGGGAAATAAGAGCAAGGTATACCCTGACTGTTGACATCTTAAGTGGCTCTGCCATCAGCACTTTATTGCGTAACGTCCTCCCAGGGTCTGAACATGTGAACACAAAAGGTTTCCTTCTTTACCACAGGACACTTCATCTGCACATTTTGAAGAGGTTTTCCATCAACGTACTTTAAAATAACTATGATCAGAGCTAATAACTAAACACATCCGTTTTATTATTTTTCCCCGGCCACCAGTTAAATCAGAACAGACATTTTTTTTCAGCTGTGTTCTGTGTCACAGCATAATATAATATACAGTATGATTACACGCATGTTGTGTTATCAAAGCCTAAATTAAGTGATAAACTTGGTGTCACTTTGCCATAATAACAATACACAGTCAGCTGCCTCTGAATATAGAGGACTCTTATTTGAAATCAAGTTTTTTTTCCTTAGTATTCAATCAATAATTTTCCAAATGCCATTTTGTAAAAGAAAGAAAATCCATAAGAGGAATCTTTAGTCTCACACCAGCAACGGCAAAATACCACAGCAGCAGGTGTGTTTCAAAAACTGTCCTCAGTGATTAAAGAAAAAGAAGAAGAAAAAAATCTCAAAGACAGAAAAAGAAGTCCAAAATAAATTAACAAGTTGCCATGGTAATGATGAAAAAATAGCCATGGCGTTACCTGCTGAGGGCAGTCGTGTGTGTGTGTGTTTGCATGTGCTTGTAAAATAAACACGTGTTTCGCATTTGTTCTCCCAAGGAAAAAAATGCAGAAGGAAATGGGAAACGTTGTCGAAGAAGTCTTGACTGTATTATTTACTTGAGTCACAATGCAAAATAAAAATTACAGTAGGCTAGCCCTCAATTTTTCACTGATCAGTGGCTAAATTTAGCTGTTCATTTCCACTCTGTTATTTCTTTATTTTCAATTAATTAACTTCCAGTCTGTCAAAAGGAATAGTTACACAAAAATAATAATAATAAAAAAATGTATATGAGTCTGTTTCTTCATCGGAACAGATTTAGAAATGTAGCATTTCATCACTTGCTCACCACTGGATCCTCTGCAGTGAATGGGTGCTGTCAGAATAAGAGTGCAAACAGCTGATAAAAACATCACAATAATAAGTAATCCACATGAGTCCAGTCCATAAAGTATGCCTTGTAAAGTGAAAAGCTGAATGTTTGTTATAAACAGACTCATTGTAAGATGCTTTTAAATTAAGGCAGTTGCTTCCAATCTGAATCAGGAGAGAAATGTGACCTTAACAAGTGAAAATAGCTCAAAACAGATCCAAATAAGTCTGAATTTTGATGTGAGAGGACAACAGGGGATGGACCTTTTTTTACTGTCAGGAGCGTTAATATGAATTATGGACTGGCATTTTTGCTATAAGCATAGGTTTAAAGTTGAATCACTTTAATTTGGTACAATATCGCACATCATTTTGCTTCACAGGACATTAACTGAAGGACTGGAGCCATGTGAGGCTTCTCGTTACTGTGTAATCAAGCTTCTGTATTTTCTGGGATATTCATTTTTTTAAATGTTACAGAGCTCAAAATGTAGTCTACTGTGTAACATGAATTCTTTTACTTTTTTGCAACTTCCTTGGGCTTATAAGAATTCACATCTTCCATCGACAGTCTCTCCCACTGGCCAAACTGCAATTTGTCAAGCAAACGTCACATGTAATAAACTGGCTGCACGTGAGCCGGGAGCGCTCAGAGAAGAATAATTCAATGCGCATGAGCACGCGCTCCGAACTGCGCGCTCTCAATTCACCTTATACTGTCGAACGCTTTGTATTACGTTGCCTAATTTAAATCATACAAAAATGTAACTCCGTAGATGTGGACGACAGGTCAATTAAATTTGATGATGCTACGACAATCAAATTAGAGATCTCTTCAGCACACTCATCAACAATGACCGACACTTAACGGTGGTCGTTTTTACCAAAGCAGAATGGAAAGCAGCAAAGATGAGCCACCGAGGACCCAAAAGGACAGCACGGACAAAAACTCGCAACAAACCAGCCGCTACTGACTTCGGACAGAGTCATGAACTTACTGGATATATTTCTAGAACTACTCATCGTTGTAATTGTAGTGGTGTCACTCGTGGCGAACTTGCTGGTGTTACTATGCTTCACCTGCAGCGCACAAGTTCGCGCGCAGGTGCCAGGGATCTTCATCATGAATCTCTCGTTCTGCAACATCCTCATCGCTGTTCTCAACATGCCTTCTACCCTGCTTGGGGTCGTAAAACACCAGAAGCCTTTCGGCGACCACTTCTGTTATACAGTGAGCTTTATGGATACTTTTCTGACTACCAACACGATGCTGAGCATGGCAGCTCTCAGCATAGACCGCTGGATAGCCGTGGTTTTTCCTTTGACTTATCCCAGCAAAATGAAACTCAAGAATGCCGCGCTAATGGTCAGCTATGCCTGGCTTCACTCGCTCGCGTTCTCGCTCACTGCTCTCCTGTTCTCCTGGGTCGATTACAGTCCCGCGTATGCGTCTTGCACCGTGCACCTGAGGGAAAATGCTGAGAGCCGCGGTCACTTCACGGTGTTCACCGCGGTCTTCCACGCGTGTACCTTCGCCCTCTCGCTTTTCATCCTATGCTTTGCCTACCTGAAAGTGCTACAAGTGGCGCGCTTCCACTGTAGGAGGATAGATGTCATAACGGTGCAGACACTTTTACTGCTTGTCGACATTCATCCGAGGTATACATTTAATACATTACATAGCAAAGATTACAATACTGTAGTACATATTATAAACATGTGTGTCCGTGACTTATTCTTTGAAACTTTTTAGTGTAAAACAACGATGCTTACAGGAGCAGAAGAAAAGGAGACAGAGGGCCACTAAGAAAATCTGCGTTTTCATCGGGTCGTTCGTCCTGTGCTTCGCCCCCTATGTTATAACACGGTATTGCATTATGATAATACATTTTAGTAGAATAGAAGGACAACATGAAATAATAAGCTACAAATACTAATTATCTGTTTGATTTAGTATTCTCTTGTTGACAGTCAAATAATGCACAAGAAATAATATGAAACCTCAATCATACAATACCAGTGTTGGGAAGGTTGTAAATGTAGCTAAAATAAGCTACAAATTAAGCTACTCTATTTAAAACGCAATAAGTAGTGTAACTATCGGTAACACTTGCTTATTAGAATGCACATTACTAGAATAGAATATACTAATATTAGCAATTTATTACTGCTAATTAAGCACATATACTACTCAATACCTAAACCTAACAACTACCTTACTAACTATTAATAAGCAGCAAATTAAGAATTATTTAAAAAGTCATAGTTAATAGTTAACAAGTGTTACCTATTCTAAAGTGTTACCAACAAAGGTAAGTTTTTATATGTGGGCCTATTTTGTCCCATTTTTTACTAGAGGGGATATTTCTCAGAGTAATAAAACTAGGCCTAAATAATAATTTAGAATACATAATAATTTACACATACTTTCCATGTGTAAACAGATATTACAGTACTTCAATCTCAATAGTAAGAGCACTGTAAAACAGTACAAAAGACACTTGGCCTAGTTGTCACAGTTTTTACTCCTGTGTTTTTGAAGACCAATATATGTATATTTACATGCCTTAAAGCACTGCATACAATAAAGCATTTGAACATTTACAAATTGCCGTTAAAAATTAAGAGTTCAGATGCAAAAGCCTCTAAAAACCCATCTTGGTCAAAAATGAGATATTGATACTGAGTGAATGCTCTTCACACAGTGTATGTTCATTAAGTACTTTCACTTCAAATAGGCTAAATGCCAGCCTCGAGCCATTGAGAAGTACCAGTACTTACATAGAAACCTATTCAAAGTAGCCAGAAAGAAATGCTAATTATAAAGAAAAACATCAGATGTACTTAGAGGATTTTGCATCTGAACTCTTTAAATACAATTTGTTGCAAGAAGGCTCTATTATATACTGTAATATGGTTATTAAATAAACCTCTTTATTAATCTGACTACTCGGTGCTAGAAAACACTAATGTATTGTATTTTGTTTACAACATCATCATAAATGTTCAATTTCCCATATTAAATGTTTCTTTATTAATATAGATGCTTCTTTTGTCCTAGACTGACTGAACTGGCTCCTTCAGTAAAAATCGACCGTTATTGGGGGATCATGAGCAAGTGCTTGGTGTACAGCAAAGCTGCGTCTGACCCTTTCGTCTACTCCCTCTTACGGCAACAATATAAGAAGGCCCTTTTTGGAATTTGCAACAGGATTATGGGACGGAATTTATACACACTTTCTGGTCAGAGCAGTCCCTCGGACATGGAAAATGAATGCTATTCACAAAGGGTTAACAAGCTGATGGAGGATAACTGTCACTAGAGCAGGTGAAAAAGGTTGACAGCTGACACCCTCAGAAATATGTGCTCAGCATTGGGCTGGTTAGTCAGTGGTTGAATGCCACACCAAACTACCTAGAATTTCTGAAATAATGGCACTGTATCATTTCTGTCTGTTAAAACCATGGTAGGTCAAAACGTTTGCCAATCACTGGATTTTCTTTTATTGAATTAAGGCCATGAAGTTTTGCACACTCAACTGTTCTAAATGTATGACTCTTTATTCACAGCATAGTACTGTAATGTGTATTATAATGTACAGTCTGAAATAAAATTATAGTAGAAGAGTAAGCATTGTATAGGTATTTATTGTAAGATATGATGACCTGCACTTACTTTAAAGAGCTAATTCAACCTATTTACATTTTTAACATTTAGTTATGTTGTGAATTAGATTCGGTGATTAGATTCAGTGCTAAAGTGCCTATTCGGTCCAGAACGCAATTTATTTATTTATTTTTTGAGGGGGACACTTCCACTCCCCTAAATAAAAAAAGAGAAAAAAGAAAATTAAAAAAGAAAAAGAAATAAAGAAAAAATACTGATATCTACTATCCTTGCGGGGACACTGTAGCATGAGGAACAGCAGGACCACACACAATCAGAAAGTACATTGAATAGAATGAAGACAAATCTCTCTCATGTAATTAAAAATGTACATATTTAAAACTTTACTCTACCAAATGCAGCCATTGGGTGGAAACGCAAGGTCATTAAAACTTGTCCTGCACTCCAGTGTTGTCTTGCCAAAAATGTTGACAGGTGACACTTAGCCCTAGTTTAAAAAGTATATTTCTGTTTGATTCTGTGTTCTTTTCATCTGTTGACTGCTATTTGGCAAAGTCAGGTTGCAACAGCCATTAGAAGAAGTTAAACAGCCCGTAGAAGTTAAATGTCTTTTAAAAGTAAATTACAGCTGTCGATGTGAAAGAAATACGATGAAACACTAAAATATAGTTGGTGTAACCAAATTCCAAGTTCTAATAAAAGTTTTAATGATATTCAAATTGTTAAATGACTGGGCACAAGCTGATTTGTTCATGTTACTTATGTAGCCAATGAGCTTACTGCTTTACATTTAAATGGATGGTTTGCATAGTTCCTCTTAAACCCACCACCTTCCCCAGCTCCACCTGTACAGATCTGCTACGGTTTATTTTATATGCTATTTGTGCAGCAGCAGTACATCTTCAATACTCACAGCACTGTATTGCCGTATGCATTGGCATTTAGCAAGTTCCTGTACTTGCTTGCAGCAGCAGAAGCAGCAATAAAAATCTACAACTACAGCAATAACCAGTAATAGCAGATCTATTCCCCCAAGGCCAAATACATTAACACTGTCATATCCATTACCATGCTAAAATCTTCAGACAGTTGTCACGATAAAAATACTGTCCGCTTGAATCAGTGATTCATACATTTAGGTTAATAGTTTTTACAGTTTATGGCATAGTTTTATAAAGATTAAGTCATAGAGAAATGTGGGCTATAAACACATTCCCAGACATACTACATCCATAGGCATTGCCCTTTGACCACTGTGTTCTTTGACCCACTACATGCTAACAACAAACAAGAAAATCTATGCAAGTCTTGTCCTTATAGAATTTAAACTTAAAAGCAGCTTTATAACAGCCCTAGTGAAAAATGAGTATATTATTATTCAAATAACTTTGAATATTGTGTTAAATTCCTACATGTTTAGGCTGCTACATGTCTTATATTTTGGTCTGAAACAGTGAAGAGTGGGGCTACATACAGCCAGGTGGACACAGGCCTTTCTGAAGACCATCCAGGCAAGTGTATTTACCTCAGACCGCGAGACTGGGAGTTCTTGAAGATGACAAGAAACATTAAAAAACCCTCAGTGGTTTTGAAGTAAGTCTATGCCACAAAGGGGTAAATGTGAAGTCAGGCTTTCCTAAAGGACTGTAATTACACTGAGTCCAGGACACAGAAGAGCGGCCGCCTACCGCGGAGAAACTTTCTGCTGTAATTTGATCATTTGGCAGCGGTGCTCGTACAGGCTCTCCTTAAAGCGATGGGGGTAGCGGGACTTTTCGGAAGATGATCAACTTTGTACGTCGTAGCCACTGCCACATCATTCAGTTCATGGACAGCAAAATGCTCCCGCTTTTAATACTTTTAAGCTCACTGGCGACATGCTGGAGCGTCCCAAGAAGATGTACTCCGGAAGAAGCAGCTTTAGGTAATGTTATTCATTCAGTGTTGCACCAGCTTTTGTAGACTACAGTTAACCAATGCTCAGAGGTTTACAATACAGCTTCACTACTTGCAAAGTCTTGAATGCTCTGTTAAAATAGGTTTCTCCGATTATAATTTTTTTTTTTTTTGTAATCTGTGTCTTGTTTAGATGCTTATACGTTATATGGCTAATATTTCGACGAATACAAATGATTATTATTGTTGCTATTATTATTATTACTACATGCTGCAACAATATTATTAATATATGATTTTACTCAGTGTTTTAAAATCGTTTATTTTATGAGTTAACTAAAAAAGTTCCCAGCTCTTTTGGTTGAATGGCCAGAAATGTAGTCTAGGCAACGGGTCGTTGCTTTAGCAAAATATTTTTTTCAATATTAATATTGGCAAAAAAACACTAAAAACAAAACAAAGCAACCCCCCCACACACACACACCATTAATGTAAAATATGGAAATAGTTTAATAAAGAAAGAGTGGGTGTGTACAAACGTTTAATTGACAATATAAATGCTCAGAGATCAAATAATGTTTGCTTGTTTACAAATGCATGCATCAAGTGTGTGATGATTTGAAACTGTCATGCAATATTCAAGCAAAAAGATGGCTTTCTTTCCACTGTGTACTCTACTGCCATCTAGCCTTGAGACACCAGAATTTGCTACTTTTCCCAAACATCCTATGTCAATAATTTATTTATTTATTTTTAGGAAGATGCAGAACACCTGCAGAAGAGAGGCGTAAGTATCTCTTTCTATTCTGTTGGGCGTACTGGGCCAGATTACGGACTACCGAATATGCAATTGTTATATACTGTTGCTTGGTTTTCTAAAATTTTGAGTGAAAACACTTAGTGTTTCACAGCTCTAGACTGTAAGGTATGGGGAGACAGGAGCTCTGAATACCAAACATCACAGCAAGATGGGACTTGTCTATACATCACTGTAGAAAGGGAAAGACATGATATATTCTAAAAGACTTTAGGCTAAATTGTGAAAGATTTGAGATAGCATATACAAAGGTACAGTCTATCATTAATTTTAAAGGGACTAATTAATTAATGTAATATATTGAACTAATAGTTCACTCAAACATGAAAATTTAGAGATGGACATTTTTTCTTAATTGAAACAGATTTGGAGAAATGTATTATTACATCCTCTGCAGTGAATGGGTGCAGTCAAAATGAGAGTCCAAACTGCTGATAAAAACCTCACAATAATACACAAGTAGTCCACATTACTCCAGTCCACTAATCTTGTGAAGGAAAAAGCTGTGTGTTTCTAGCAAACAAATACATACTTTATCAAGGCATTTTGAACTGTTGCTTCTGGACAAAATATGAGTCCATAATCCTTAATAATGTGCCCTCCATTGAAAAAGCCCATCCCTTGTTGTCCTCTTACATCAGACTCCACCAGTATGTTTGTTCAGAACCATTTTGGACTTTTTTCGCTTGTAAACAGTGCTTGATATGTGCAAATTTCTCTCCCCATTCAGATCAAATGACCTTTTTTTTTTAACTGAAGAAGGCAGTTTTATAGATAGAGGACTCATATTTTAGCTGAAAGCAATGGTTTGAAATAATAAAAAAAGTCTTAATGCATTTGTTTTTTAAAAACACACAGCATTTCACTTTAAAAGATGGTAATTGATGGACTGGAGTAATGTGGATTATGACGGCAACCGTTCACTGGACCCATTCTTTAAATCTGTTCTTATGAAACAACAAACTCATCATGGTCTGAGGGTAAATTT
This sequence comes from Enteromius mattozi, assembly GCA_032359235.1. Lineage (NCBI taxonomy): Eukaryota > Metazoa > Chordata > Actinopteri > Cypriniformes > Cyprinidae > Enteromius > Enteromius mattozi. Next base: position 8,654,255 of record JAUMHE010000042.1, read on the forward strand.
TCAGCTTTTTTTTTGGCAAACTGTTGCTTCAAATAAGCAATACTCATTATGAGTGCATACTGGTATTGTAAGGAGGTACTATATTTTTTACTAAACTGTTTCAAATAGGCTGAATAGGTGAAGAAATTGTGCATTTCTTTCTCGAAACTTCAATATATTTCATATATTTGATACATGAGGCCCTCCTTTCAAAATTTAGTATTAAAACATTCCTCTGCAGATGACATTTCACTAAATGTTCCAGTCCAAGACGTGGGTGCGGATATAATAAAATGTATGACTACTAGAGTTTCCATATTAAATTAAAGCCCTGCTAGACCACACTGTCTGCGACACATTCTTTCTAAATTCATTTCTCTCTCTCCCGTCCCTAGCACAGTGTATGGAGATGGTGCTTGGTTATTGCCAGGATGTGCCCTACCGCCACACCATATTCCCCAACATTGTGGGCCATCGTTCACGGCAAGATTTAGAGATGGGTGCAGAGTACCTGCTCTTGAGTGTGATCCACGGCCTGCTCAAAGGAGAGTGTTCTCCAGACATCCGACTGTTGGGCTGCTCAGTATTGGCTCCCCGTTGTCAAGACAACAAGCTAATGAAGCCATGCCGCAGCTCGTGTGAAACGGTGAAAAAGAGCTGTATTCATGCCTTTGAGGCCATCCAAATGGCATGGCCTTACTTTCTGGACTGCGACCGATTCTTTGTTGGTGATGAGGAGGGCTGTTATGACCCACTGTCAGAGTTAAAAGGTAAGACTTGTGAAGACATTAAAGTAAAATTAAAGTTAAAGTTGAAGATGCATAGGTTGATGTTACTTCATGATGTTTTATTAATTTGGTTTGAAAGACATATTTTAAATAAATATTGTTTTCATGTAATTTTCTCCCTTCAGAAAAGCAGGAAGTGGCCTTTTCCAACATATCTGATGGTGGTATTTTTACTATCATTCAGTTCACTTACCACACCAACTCTCAGATGTTCAGTATCCTGAAGAAGACAGCATCAAAATGCTCTCATATCTCACAAACATATAGTATTGGGCGCAGTGTAGAAGGAAAAGACTTACTGGCTATTGAATTCTCCAGTAACCCTGGACAACATGACCTATGTGAGTATGAAGAACATTATTGTTTGATAAAAAATGTTGGTGTTAATAAGATATTTTTTAGTTTGGAGTTAATAAGATATTTTTTAATGCAAAAGTAATACTTTTATTAGCAAGGATGCATTCAATTGATCAAAAGTGAAAGTAAAGACATTTATAATGTTAAAGTATTCATGTTCCTTTTGAACTTTCTGTGCACCAAAGTATAAAAAATAGTCACAACCATATTCAAAATTTATAATAATAGGAAATGTTTCTTGAGAAGCAAATCATAATATTAAAATAATTGGTAACACTTTACAATAAGGTGTCAACTAACACAAACAAACAATGAACAATGCATTTATTACACTATTTATTAATCGTAATGATATGTTGTTCATTGTTTATTCATGTTAGTTCACAGTGCATTAACTAATATTAACAAACATCACTTGTGATTTTAATAATTCATTAGTAAATGCTTAACTAAGATGAATAAAGGCTGTACAAGTATTGTTCATTCTTAGTTAATATTGACTAATGTTGTTAACAAATGAATATTTTTGTAAAGTTTTATCCAATCATTTCTGATGAATCACAAGGAACTGAAGAGAAAATTCAACTTTGCCATCATAGGAATAAAATAGATTTTGAAATATATTAACATTATATATTAACAGATTGTAATAATATTCAGCAATATTACTGTTTTACAGTGTTTTTGATCAGATTTATGCAGTCTTGGTAAGAAAGCCCTTTAAAAAATGACTGACAACAAACCTTTGAATGGTAGAGTTTATCTTAACAGTAGTTTTTACAAAAGATGTGTGAAAAACCCCTATTCACCTTCCTTGGTTCGAATTTGTAATGTCACACTAGCATACTTTTCTTGTTATGTCCGCCATACACATGAGTAGCTAAGTGTACTGGTCTATTATACTAAACTCACCATTTGTCTCTTCCCTGCCCTCTAGTGGAGCCAGAGATCAAATTAATTGGGAACATGCATGGAAATGAGGTTCTGGGCCGGCAGCTGCTGATTTACCTGGCTCAGTATCTGTGTTCTGAGTATCTGCTGGGCAATGAACGAATACAGACCATCATCAACACCACACGCATCCATATCCTACCCTCCATGAATCCTGACGGCTATGAGATTGCCGCTTCTGAGGTAGCCGATAGGAACGACCCCGAAAACATCAACCAGGAAGTAAATATTTTATTGTCTGAGTCTGTCTGCCTGTCTGTTTGTCGGCTGACTGACCATACCAAGCTCCCTGCACCAGAGAGTGTCCTCCGGAACAGGTCAGACCTCGGAGGAAGTCCATGTCAGGGCAACCACAGCCCTTGCTGCCTTGGAACAAGTTTTTACGGCCTATAATATCAAAACCAAAACAAAACAAGTATAAACAGTTACAATTGGTCCAGCGATACAGCTATGAACTGAAAAAGACAGCTGGTAGAGGGAGGCCTTGACTAACCACTCTAATAGACAATTGTGCGCATTTTCTTTGTCATGTAACACAGCAGTAACATTATCTTGCAAAACTAATAGTAGATTTGTCTAAATCCTCTAAAACTTACACTGATCACCACGGGTGATGTTCAAGAATATAATGGGTTGTGTTGGAAACATTGTACGACAATTGTTTATTTATAAAACATAAAAAGAGTTCAACCAAATTATGTTAGATTACATAAAAGAGGATAAAACCGTGTTGGTCCATTCATTTACCACTAACAACCATAACTTTGCCTGGTTCTGATGTCTTTTTATTGATTTATATGTAGTCTTAACACTTGCCTTCTTTTTGACATTCTTTCTTAATGTCTTCATTTTGCCTTTCTAATCCATCCGTTGTATTAAACTTGATGTGTAGCTAATGTTGTATATGTAACGTACAAAAGAATAATTAGTATGTACTCAAAAGTGAAAGTTCTGTCATCATTTACTCTCCCACATGTTGTTCCAAACCTGTATGCATTTCTTTCTTCATTTTGCTCTTTGACTTCCATGGTATTTTTGCCCATATAATGGAAGTCAATGGCAACTAAAACTGCTTGCTTACCAACATACTTCAAAAATATCTACCCTTACATTGCACTGAAGTGGCATATAAGTTTGAAATGACATGAGGGTGAGTGAACGATGACAGGATTTTCATGTTTGGGTGAGCTATCTCTTTAAATATTTAGTGACCCTTTTTGAAACCCTGTAAAAGTTTGTCAGTGGTTTCTGGCTTATGAGATTTGTAACATTTAGGGTCATGAGTACAACGGCTGGACCAGCGGTCGGGCCAATGCACAGAATCTCGATCTGAACCGCAACTTCCCTGACCTCACCTCTATCTTCTACAATCGCCGTCGCTTCAGACATTTCCGTAGTGACCACATCCCAATCCCTGAGTCTTACTGGTTAAATAAGGTATAGAAGTATGAATGCACATAATTTCTTTCAAACATAAAACTGGATTCATGTTCTGTGTGAATATTTGAATACTCTGAAAAAACAACATTGCACTGTAATGAAAAACCATATAGAATATGAAAGCATAGAGAAGCTTAATTTACAAATTTTGAAATCGTTTATGCATTTATTACACTTAACATGTATTTATTATGTATTTTATTCATATTTTTTTTTACAGGTAGTTGCACCAGAGACCTATGCTATAATGAAGTGGATAAGATCCCATCCTTTCGTTATATCTGCCAGTCTTCATGGTGGCGAACTGGTCATCTCATACCCTTTTGACTTCTCTAGACACCCAGAAGAAGAAAGGATGTACTCCCCCACACCAGATGAACAAGTGAGTAAATCAGTTTACATCCACCTGCACTTTATTCTTTTGCACTTTTTTCATTTTGCGAGTCATTTGGTGTGTGTAGATTTTTAGGCAGTTGGCTAGGACATATGCAGATGCCCATGCCACTATGTCCAACAATGACACAGAGAGATGCGGAGCCTCATTTGCCAATAAAGGAGGCATCACCAATGGAGCTCAGTGGTATAGCTTTGCTGGAGGTAAACACTTTTCCTTAAACGAGGAAGACATTTAGGTGTATTTTAGACCTAATTAAGTTAAATGTGCATATCCTGGCATCTTTTTATGTTGTGTTGTCCATACATGTCACTTTCTATTCACTTCCCTTATCTGTTATTGTATCAGGAATGTCCGACTTTAACTATCTGCACAGTAACTGTTATGAGATCACTGTGGAGTTGGGCTGTGATAAATATCCCTCTGAGGAGGAGCTCTACCCTGAGTGGCTCAGGAATAAGGAGGCGCTGATCAGCTTTATGGAGTTTGTGAGTTCATGTTTCTACAGGGTCACTGATCTAAGCATTAATCACAAAAAGCTGAACTTTTATCTATTTTTTATTTCTTCACATGCTGAATATATATTTATTTTCTATGGAGCTACACAGAACTCGGAAGTTTATTTTTACAGGGGAGTTTGTTGATATCCAAATCTCTTTCATGAAACTCAAATAAGTCACACTCAATCTGACGTAATGGCAATGAGGCAATGAGCTCGCTGCTCAACATTCATACTTGGCTCATGCTTGCTTTAGCAGTTGCAGTGCTTTAGAAACCCTTCACCTTCCCCAGCTCCACCTGTATAGATTTACTGCAGGGTAGTCATGGCTTCATGGATATGGGGTTTAAAACCAAACACATTAACATTGTCATGTTCATGTACCATGCCAATTCCTCTAAGAGTCTGGCTCTATTCTATTCTATAGTAGATTCTATTCTATTCTATACTCTTATTGTCAACAAAATGCAAAAAAAAAATAATTTGGAACTTGGCTTTGAGGCAATATTTAAGTATCTTCAGATTTTATGCAAATTAATTCATATTTAATTAGATAATGACTAATTACTATTTTTAAACATAACATTTCTTAAAACTTGTAATACAAATGCGTTTGTAATTCCTAATTTATTCAATCAACTAGGGAGGTATGATTATATCTATTAGTTATATTTTTACCTTATTTACACATGGTGTCTTGTGTTGGTTACATTTTATTATGCCTTGAATTGACCTTATTTTTTATATTCTTATTACATAAGAAGTTTTTTTTTTTTTTTTTACTTTTTTATTAGTACTTTTATAGTAATGAACATTACCTCTTGACACACACATTAGTGAAAGTAACATAACGTGTAAAAATTAAGTGACCCATACACACACACACAATTAACACACACCAGGAGCATTACTACTTATACTTGAGAGAAAGCATTATTTAAAAATACTAGTATGGTAATATATATAAGGTAAATAGCACCTTCATCACTCTGAGTTGTCAAATTACTTGCAGGTCCACAAAGGTTTAAAGGGCATTGTGAAAGATGAACATGGAAATGGCATAAAAGGAGCCACGATATCCGTTAGAGGGATGAGACATGACATCACCACAGGTAACCATTTATAATAAAGTCATAACATACTTTTACCATTCTCTTGAGACCTGAAATGGGCAATGCAGATGTCTCTCTCTGTAGCTGAGGATGGTGATTACTGGAGACTGTTGGGTCCCGGTGTCCACATTGTGACTGCAGCTGCCTCCGGCTACTCTAAAGTATCTAAGCGCGTTCAGCTGCCAAGGAGCATACAGGTGGGAAGGGTGGACTTTGTGCTGAAGAAGGTCCCACGAGAACCCTCTCTTGACTACTTTAACATCCCTGAGCTGGACCACTATGACCGTTTTGACCCATTTAATCAGTTTGAGCAGTCCAGCCGGAGGGATCTGGGAGAGAATGGGGAAGAGAGGACTGAGAAGCCCTGGTGGTGGGCTTATTTCAGCCAGCTGGGCATATCTGCACCTACCTGGCTCCTGCGCAACTACTAGGGACCCTCTGGAGAGCAACCTGATACCTAACTGTTGCACCCAGGCCTTACTTGATGATGGTCAATGTGATGATAACATTATCTCCTTATGACATGCAAAATGTGCAGCTAACCACTGGGTATGGGAAAGGCTTTACTGCTATTGCATTTTATAGACTAACATCAAAAGTTTAGAATAAGTACTTTGAAAGAAGTTTTTTTTATGTTCACCAAGGCTACATTTATTTGATCAAAATACATTAAAACAGCACAGTTGTGAAGAAATATTCAAGAAGCATTGTTGAAAACAGTTTGCTGCCTAATATTTTTGTGAGATCTATATGTTTGTTTGTTTTTTTTTTCATCTTTGATGAGTAAAAGAGTTAAAAAGAACAGCAGCTATTTTAAAAAAAAGAAAATAAATATTTTGATATAATTCCAAACTTAGTTTTAGGCTAATATAATAGTATCACAATTTACCTGCACAAGTATGAGAAAGGTTTATTGTTTTCTCTATTATTTGTATCCAGCACTAGATCAAACCTCCAACTGCAGCTATAAACTGCTTTTTCTGATAAAGTTTGGCAGCTAGACATGGGATGGATAGCATTGCATAATAAATAGTTAATGATAGCGTTGTTGTGGTTTTACAGTCTGTTATCTGTTATCAGGGCACATATGTATATGTATTAATCTTATTCTAGCACATCAGTGATGTTCAGTGACTTTAAGGCTGTCGTCAGATTGGCAAAAACAACAACAACAGCAAAAACAAACAAACAATTAAACCCCTGAGATATAGTCCTTTAAACATGGACTGAACATCAGGTGTGCAAGATAAATAAACAGCAAACTTCTGTGCAATATCTGACTTGTTTACTTATTTATTTTTATATCAGTGAACCGGAATTTCTAATTGCAGGAATTAATAAAAAAAAAGAGATAGGCCTAATAAAAAACTGAAGGGTTAGTTCACCTAAAATGAAAAATCACGTTGTGATGGTGGTGAGTAGGCCTACATTTTATTGAGTAAATAATATTCGTTCAAATTATGCAATTCATGGAGTACCATTACATACACTGCTGTGATTTGATTCATACATTGTAGGCTATAAAAATAAGTGTTGTTCATAAGCTTCTGTTGCAGTATTCAGTGTTTTTTTCTTTTAGTATTCGGGTCATTTTGTTACAAATGTAGTATTTTTTAACATTGTATTATTTTTTATTATGAGCAAAAACAATATATACAACAGTATACAACCAACAAATGTAGTATTACGCGAATCTTGGCCCGAATGATTTACGCAGTTAGGATTCTTCCTTTTTAAACCACTAGATGGCAACAAAGTCTGTATAATGTTGAATTTCAGCTCTATCTAACTGTAATGTCCAGCATAAGTGTAGGCCGCTAAAGAGTACACATTTGGTTTGAGTTTAATGTATTTTTTATAATACCTTAAACCAGGGGCAGAGCCAGACATTATAAACATTCGGGGCTTAGCCCAAATGTAGTTAGATTATTAGGGGGGTTGGGGGGCATATATACTTCCCCGAGAAAATTTAGATTTTCATGACTTAAATGTGTGCATCTTAAGATGTTTCAAGCTCCTAAATTGGATAATAATGTAGGTTTAAAACCAAGTCAGCAGGCAGTAGTAGCATAAATTATTTTCCAAGAAAACAGATTGTTTTACCTTTATAAAGTGATTTATATAATATACTCCATATAAGTGATTATATTTTGAGTCAAATTCTTATATTTAATCAGTGAAATAGAATAATAAAACACTGGGCTGTTACCAAGCAAATGAAATCAACACAAAAGCTGTATCTGAAGTGTCATTTAGATGTATTTCTCTGTTTAATCCAAAATGAATAAATTAATTTAACTGCAGTTACAAATGCTTAAATATTGTTTTGATTAATTAAATATAAAACGTTAAATACTGAAATCTGAAATGATTTAAAACATGAAAAAGTAATGAGTAATTAAAACCGCCAATAGATGGCAGCGAATCACTCTTAATAAGTGAGTCATTGTGATTGAACCGAGTCATTCGGTTGACTCATTCAGAAACGAAACAGCATCGTGTTGCTCAGAGACGCAAAACAGTGGCTGTTTGGGTTGATTTTTGTTGAAAGCAAAAGAGCAAAGATGGGCAATATTATATCTAAATGTCTCTTAATTAGCTTTTTGTTTAATGAGCTGTTATAAAATAAAAAGAACACACTGTAAATGCGCGCGTGCACTAGTCTAGACTTCATGTAATGTATGCGCGCGCTCTGTAGGAGTGTTTTGAATGGTTTTTGCAAAATTCTCGATTGCAGGCTATATATTGCACATCCCTACCGCTAAGGCATCTCAGATGAGAAGATTGGCTTTATCCTTGCAGCACCAAAGTAGACATAAATAACTATTTTACAATTTCTGTTATTGGAAAAATACCGTGGTCCTCAATGGTGTTATAATGTAAAAATGCTCGCGGAGAAGGAGATGAGACGAGTCGTGACGTGCAACAAAGTCATGTACATGCATATCCATATGGATTTATAAACGTACATTTTTGCTCATTATATAACCTTTGATACAGGGTCCATTGCATCAATCATGGCGTTACTGTAATTTTGCTACTAAGAAGTCAATGGTGAAGTGCGACTGATGTCGTAAGACCGCAGCTGCAGCAGTATTCTTTACAGCTGAGCAGGTGTCTGTCCCAGTGGCTTTGTAAAGAAAGTCTCTAATGGCCTGTAATATGACTGCATCACTACACAAGCTCCAAACACATGCTGATGGAATTTTATATTCAGCAAACATCATAACTCGCAGCTGTAAGTGCCCTGGATGCATATCACACTGCTCGTCCTTATTGCAGCAAACAATTTTGACACATTAGCCTGAAGAATAATCTGAGAGGGGTCAAAGTATAACAGCAAAGGCGCCTCTGTAAGTGCCTTTTCACACTGCTTTGTCAAGTTCTGCAGTCTACAGCCACTGCACGTCTTTCCTGCAGCCAGTTCATCTTCAGTGGTTTTTAGTTACACTTAGTAGTCTGACAGCACATCCTCGGGAATAATTACTTCACCTCTGAATTAGACTTGTCATCAGAACAAAAGAATGCCATCTGAACATGTGGCACCCCCTGTACTGCCATCACAAAAAAGCAATCTGGTGGCAAGATTTACTGCATATTTTTGCCTTACAAGATTCTTGGCTCCATATGCTTGTCAAGATTTGGTACATATATTTTCACATCTATTTGTTGATTTGGCAGGTCTTGCTTACTTTTTACTCATTTTTACAGCACACACTTTTTAAACAGATTTTCATGGTTAATTTTCCCCCCATCGCAACATTCCTGTGCAAAAACCTACATAGATAGATAGATAGATAGATAGATACTCAATAAGAAACAAAAACAGGAATAAGCTGAAGCTGCTGAGTGAGTAGCGAATGTAGCAGAAATGTAACATGTGACTCAAAAAGTTAGTAAGTTTGGAACTATTTCTCATATTACATAATCAGATTGTTTATTTTGTAGATTGCTAACTGAAGTTTTTTCAAAATAAGCAACGGACAATCAATTCTAACAGCTCAATATGGTTTTATTTAGTCATTCTCAATAGCCCATGAGTTTATACAAAGACACAAAAAAAACACCACTCACAGTGTAAAATGGCTATGTAATTTAAAA
>JAUMHE010000042.1:8669110-8712266 GCA_032359235.1 Enteromius mattozi
CTGTTTGTTCAACACCATAATTCAATCAATTAAAAGATTGCACTCTGTACAGAACAGATAATGTTTTACAAAACGGTTGCAGTGCGTCTAGTAACAAAGTTCCCTTTTAAAAAACTTAACAGGACACAGAAAAAAGCCTAAAATAGCATTGCCTGAAGTAGCAGTTGTTGCTGACCTCACAGTGGACTCACAGGTTTGGGATTTAGATGTTTGAATTTTGTTAAAATTGTGTGTAAAATAATGAGACCCACGCCAATGTTCTGGTCCTGTTATACAGTACATGCAAACAGTATTATGATAAGCTATAACATGAATATGTTTGACTACTTTGAAATTGATAACAGTATTTCTTTTGATAATTGACGCTAATAGCGCTCTGCTCTCATCCAGGAAAAGTTCTCCATGAAGTAGTGCCACTTGACCACGTAATCATGTGGCTTGCAACCCCTCGGTAACTACAAATAATCACTACATGACTGGACACCAAAACTCAGGGCTGTCCCCCACAAAAAACAGCAGTTTCTGGTTACCCTAATTTACAAAGTATGAATAAATGAACTAATTAAAGTGTTACATTCACAGCTTGCTTATATGCACATTATATTAAAAAAAAAAACTGTCAAAATGATGTTGTGAAGGTTAAGTATGGAAACACATACAAGCACCTGTAAATGGTCACTTTAACACAACCAACGAATAGAAATAGAACAACATGGTTCTGACCACACACACTGGTCTTGTATTGTTAAAACCTCCTGAGGCTTAACTGAGACAGGTTTAGTTATGCCGAGGCTTTGTTATGCTACTGTGTCTAACACAAAAGAGAGCAAGAGGTGCGTGTGATGGTTTCGGGTGGTGTGTATGTGTATGTGTGTGCAAGTCAATTTAGTCGAAAACACACTGGTGGTTACACATCCTTAAATCACAACGGCCATCAACGGTGCTTAGTGAAATTTCTCTGATTTCTCAGAAATGTGGGTATTGTTTTATTTGATTTTGTCTGTAGAGGCAGGACGTTCACAGGTCATCCAACACAAAGCATGTGTAGTTAAAGCTCTGACCCCTGAAGTAATCTGACAGCTTAAGGCTTTTCATAGTCGTAGTTTCAACCAGCAGTGTTTGTTTACATTTCCCCTTCTTTTTCCCTCTGTTTGTTATGATTTCTGTTTAACACTCTAGTCCTGTAGATATGGTTGGTTTAAGGAGGAAAAAAAGAAGTTCCTGGAATTTCTCCTTTTCTTTTGTTGTGGGATTATTTAACAGAGGCTCTGGTGATATTTTCCCAAGTAAGTTCAATTCAACCAGACACCGAATTATTGTGTTGTAAGCTGTCTTAAAGATTTATTGGCTGACTGATTGCACTTCTTGTGTTTTTATCTCATCCGTTCCCAGTAAGTAATGTATGATGTTATTGCTATTTTTAGTGGTATACACTGTTATATTTGTAACATGTTGTAAAATTTAGCATATTTCACATGACCTACATGTGTCTTATCACTGGATGTCCTAAAAACAAAGATATAGTAAACTGGTTGTATACATTGTGGTTGATTTATGGTGTCATCTGGGAGTTCATATAATGCTCAGCAGGTCCTGAATATTGGATGAATATGATACAGCCACACTTTACCCTATAGTTTGTTGGCTGCATTTTGACACTCTTATGAAATCCTTATGTAAATCCACCTGGTTTACAAGATGTAAAGACAGTGGAGCTCATGGTTGTTGTTTTTTTTTCATTAGCTTTAATTTGAGATATTATTAGGGACAATGAGTGCTCTGTGTTCTTGTATAATCTTTTGTTCTCCACCACAAAGTGCATTTGTCAAGTTAACTCAGATGAACAGTTTGTAAGGAAATGCAGTGACTCATTCTAGGTGCATTAACTCCTCTGAATAGCTTAATGGTTTAGATGCCCGAAGGCCACTGAAACCCAGTGAAACAAACGTAAAACCTAACTCAAGCTGCTGAGACGACAACAGCATGTAAAAGCTGAGTTTGAGAGGCCACTAAATAAATGTAAAAAATACCCTTGCCATGAAAAAAAAAAAAAAAAAAAAAAAATTTGTGGCACTGAGATGAGAGTAAATATTTCTGAGCAGTTGAAATGTCTTAAATATATGATTTATTGTACCTACAGTCCTTTTTATTATTATTTTGTTATATGCCTCAACTGGTTCTATGTGTTCTAATCTTTGCTCCAAAACAGATGTAGGGATTTCACGGATAGCTGGATGGCGATGAGAAGTGCTGTTTGAATGACTCCGAGTGTAAATGTCATATGACCTCAGTCTTTACAGATGAAGCATGGCTATTTCCCAAAAGGCCATTGCAGGAGCAGGACTCCATCCTCTGTGGCATTTCTCTGTCATTGGCCTTATAAAGCAGCAGGATTTGTGTGAAACCTCTATTTATTTCTCTCTCTGCCTTCTCTCTTTCTTCCTATCTTCCCTTCTCCATTGCATTCACTCCATCTCCATATAACTGCACCATTCGCTTAAAACATTTCAGATTTTTTTTTCTGAGTGTGTGTGTGTGTATTTGTGTATCTCAGGCATACGCCTGGACAAGTGAAGTAAATGCAATTCAATTAGATACTGCCCTCAGGCCTGTAGTGTTCCTGCGTCTCTCCATTGCACATATTTATCTTACATAACTCACAGGAACTAGTCCATCCATTACTGCACACTCACTTTTTAAGTGCTTCGGCCCAGAGAATAAGAAATAAAGATGGTCGAAGGCAGCGTGTTTGTAAAATAGCTCCCTGAAAGTATTGTTATGTTGGGGGATTTATATTTTCCTGTCAGCAAGGATTATGATTCTGGATTTAGTTGTCATCGTACGTCTAATGTTCAAACTAGCCTATCAAAAGAACTATTGATTGAGAGGCTTACCGGCTATTTAGTGATTAAATTGAATTATGATTTATTTTTCAACAAATAAGATGGTTTTAGGATATTAAAGTGAAGCGACAGACTGCCGTTTCTTCGTGAACCCATTGTCTATGCATCAGTGAACGATAGAGCGAATCAGTTATCTGATTGTTGTGTCCTTCAGGTGCACAATGCTATCTATTCAGGTCAGACTAGAGAAGACTCTCAGCTACGTCTTCAGCAGGATTCTGTTACCTTAAATATATAATACTTCCATGTTAGTAATGGGGGTAAGCTTTAAGCAAGGAATGTGTTCACTTTAATTGAGTCAACCCTGGCAATCTTTCACTCCGCTATGATTCGTATCACGTATGCATTTATTTCTTCTTTCTCTGGCCTGCAAATATTCTGATGATATTGAAAACAAGCCATTTTGTTGCCATATAGTACTCTATACTCTAGTCTCATCAGCTCAGGATATTACTTTTCTTATTTTTTTTTCTGTCTATAATTGTGTTAAATAGATATTAGTGTTCTACTTCCTCTTGTTTTTATTCTTTATATTTACATTGTACAGAAAAGTCGAAAGCAAGTTGATGAAGAAAGTTAGTAAAAGGAAAAGTTTCTGTGAGTGTACAAACCTCATTAATATTTAAATGAGGCGAGCGCTAGGAGAGTGTAAGATTGGTTGACTGTTGGTAAACAACTTGCTTTAGTTTTGCACTGTACCCCTTAGACGTCACAGTTTGTTGTGTGAACTAACCATGTTCCAGAATTGACACCGTATGACTGCGTAACTGTTTGCTGCTTTGTTTTATCTACTCTTTTTCAGGCTTCACATTCTCTTGCTCTGTCTGTTATATAGATGATTTAACTGATGAATCAAGCTGCATTGAACTGAGCAGTGTACAGGCAGCAGGGCTTTGTTCCCTCTCTTGCCGTTTTCTGTCTGTGTGCATCACATTGAGTTCCAGAAACAGTCCTGCCATGGATGTAGCAAGTCCCTCTCTGAGCTCCAAGACACTCAGCTGTCATACATCTGTCTGCCTGATTGCTCTGCTCTCTGGGTGAAAAGTGTAAAGTGTTTCCTCAAGCTGCTCTTTTGGATGTTAAAGTCAGCCTCTGTTTTGTAAATGCATGTTATAGATCTTATTGCGAACAGTTCGTCCATGCATGTTTCTTTCTTTCTTTTTTATTCTAATGTGACCTTGTAATGCTTAATCAAAATGACACAACTGGATCTGCAGGTGAAAATGAAAGACCGTATGTTGACGGACTTCTGCACAAACGTAGTCTGCTGAAACCATTCCTTCAAAATCGACTGTGAGCTCACTTTTATTTTGAGACCAATGCCAAAATTAAGTCTACAACCAACACATTTTTTTCTTTTTTGATAATGTTACACTTGGATGTATGTTGTTAAAGATCCGTTGTTACACTGTAAAAAAAATAAATCCAAAAGGTACTGGCAGCTCTTTACACATGACACTATTCATTTATTTCACAGACATTTATGTTAAAAAATACAATGCAAAGAAGTTAAAAAGTAAATACTGGTAAAACACCTCTAAAAAGTGAAATACGGAAAATTTTACAGTATATTACGCCCTGTTTTTACAGTTTTTTTTTTTTAGTGTACTTACATTTCATCACAACTTGCTGGGGTCTGATAGATTTGGACTCTTACTATCTCAAAATATATATATAAAAAAACATTTTATGCTATGTATAGTGTTTGTACTGCTGATTTAAAATTTAAAATAAATGTTTTGCTTGTCTCATGGATGGGGCAGAACGAAATGTCACTGTCCAGTGTTGTACCAAGAATAATGATCCTTGCATAAAATATCAATCTAAAATGTTTAAGCACTAAAAGTAACATATAATGAAAGTAGGATATAAATAATTTATCTTTACACTCATACAAAATAAAATAACTTGCTTAATAATGTGCTTACCAGAGGTCTTGACAGATCATCATCTGGAGTTTTTTCACACCAGTAATTAATGACCAAGCTAAATGTGACATTTAATGTTGGCTAGATTATCATAAGAAGTAGTATAATTTTTTTAATACTATGTCTATACAGTGTAAATTTAGTTTTTCATGTTAAATTCTATCCCTAAACTTTTTTTTTTAATTATTCGAGATACCGATATGGCAATACTTGTGTATTGGATTGGACAGAAAGTTGTGACAAACACAACACACAAAGTGGAAGCGTTGTAAAATAAGCATTTCTGCGTTAACACTGTAGTTCTGTAATATTACTGCAGATGCACAGTGTAGTGCAATTATAATACATTCCATCTCTTTACTGCCCAAACATTAAATAAAAGTACCAAATCACTGGCAGAACACAGAGCATGCAAAGCATATTCCAGCGCCTTTGAGACTCTAACCCCTCCAATCCCCTGCATGTGACCCGTAAGCTAGCAGAAAATCTCCAGATGATCTTCTGCTAGTACATAGTGAGCTAATTACACTGAAGTTGAAATTCATGTGGTGTAAAGTCAGCTTTGAAATGGAGAAAAGAGGGCGATTTAAACAAGTGTAAAGCTTTCCAGAGGTGCGGAGAGTGGAAGAGTGTTAAGAGAGTGAAATATACACAGTAAACCATTATGCTGTTTATGTGGCTTCTGAGAAAGAGTACAAATGCAATGCTCTTATGAGCGTTAACAATGGAAACATTTTGGGAATGCTTAACTCGGGCTTGGTACTTTAAATGTCCTGTTACTTTTGTCACCCTTAGCCGCTTTGACTTAGTCTGGTTGCACATATGTACTTCCAGGAAAGAGATGTTGATTTAGTTTTACACCAAAGCTTTTTAGTTCCAGTGCTTTGTATAAAGACAACAAAGAGCTCAACAATCAGCCAATCAGACTCCATTCTGCATAAACAAGCATATAATTACTACAACCCAGAGGGTTTCTGTAACGGGACCCCCCACTTTAGTGTAACCGTATGGCTGTGGGCCTGAAGTTGGCATCCTTTTAGGAACAAGTCGACGGCCACATGACCACACGGGGGTAAGGCAGTGCACCATCTGTGCATCTGGACCCAGCCGTACAGTTAGAGTGAGATTGTGGAAACACATGCTCTTTTTTTACATTAGGCTGAACATACACATTTATCTTTTTGGCTTTTACTACTAATGCATAATCTGTTTTGAAAGACAAAGCAGACTGTGTTTTTTTTTTTTCAGAGTTTACATTTAGACATCATTTGTGTAAAATGTGAAGTGATTTTAACATTTTTGATGGTATTTGCTGAACCATATTTCTCACTTTTACTCATTGCTCAGAAAATCGCTTAGTGCTTATGTCTTAGTAGAAACACCTTAGGATATGTTTACACCACAGTGATGTACTAAAAACGGATAAGTATTTTTATGTACACAGATCTGCAAAAATGACTTAAAACAGTGTTTTATGCTTGCCAGGCCAGTAGTTGGTGATGTTTCTTTGTAAAGAAACACTATGTGAACATTGGCACGTCCGGATTTTGCTGAGTTACATGTGTAATACAACGTATTTTGTTGACCCAAGAACAGCATTTTAATCCAAAAATTTAATCTTGACCATATCTCTACACCTAAACCTAACCTAACCCATGAGTAATCCCTAAAATCAGGGGAAATGATAGATGAATGATACTGATGAACAAGCAACATACAAACCTAAATTTCATAAAAACTGTAAACTGGTTCTTCAGATCTGAAGATTACAGTTTTGTTCCAGGGCCAACAAAGATTTTGATCCAGTAATATGCCACACTCAGCAAAATCAGGTTCTGCGTGAACATTACTCGTAACGTCACTGTTTTAACAAATGAAAACACATTCAAAATTTGCATTTCACAAGATTTCACAAAATGTAATTTAACTGAAAGGTCAAAATGCATAAAAAGTTTCCCGCTATTAGTCGAAAGTCATGTTTTATAAATATTCCCCTTAGAGTGTTTGTCTATACATGTGTGGTCAGATTTTGACTACTTTTAGTCATAGGAAGGATAGTAACATTTAAAATCATCTACATTGTGAGACCAGCTAATCGTCGGCATGAGAAAAATGTCTTATTAGACTTTTAAAAAATGTCTTAAAGCATGGTTCTGTCATTATTACAAACCTATATGACTTTCTTCTGTGAATCAGAAAAGAAGATACAGTATTTTGTAAAAAAAAAAAATATATATACATATCTTTTTATCCATAAATGAACGTTAATGAGTTGTTTATGTTATTGTGTTTTGTTTGGACTTAATATTATTTGGACTTAAACATTCTTTAAAATGTTCAGAAAGAAAGGTTTGGAAAGATATGAGGATAAGTAAATGAAGACAGAATTACATTTTTTAGGGTTAAGTGTCCCCTTTTTATGAAAATGTGACAATCTAGTTACAGCGTTTCTGTGAGGGTTCGGTTTAGGAATAGAAAATATCACCAGCTCATTATAAAATGTAGGAGTCAGTGGAAATTCTCCACCATCGTTGTAAAGCAAATGTGTGTGTATGAATAAGGCACAGATGCAGAGAGAGGGAAAGGGAGAGTCGGGCCCCAGCTGGAATAGAGATAATAACACACATTAACACGCTCTGTACCACCCAAACTCCTTGCAGTGAGAAGTGGGACCGGCCTCCGTCTTCTACCTCACTACACTCATCCCATTTAGCCCTAATCTCACTTTACCTCCCCTAAAATAACATTGTTAAATCCACTAATCACCCTAATCAACCATGAAAGCCGGGGCGGCATGGTATAGTTCACCAATATATGTTGAAGTTCATTTCTGTTTTTATTTCAAGTTACCATTTGAGGTTTGGTAGTGGATATGATTGGATCCATTTCGGCTGAATTGCTTTCTTCCTCCTTAAGTCTCGAAGGTTAGGCTTCTTAAATGGCACAAGTCAAAAGAAATACAGAATGTCATTTTCTAGGAATGGAACGGGCTAAAAATGGAGTGCCATAAGTGGCCAAAAAAGACACAGAGTGAGGCAAATATGTAAAATTAGCACTTTAAGTAGAACACATTTCTGTGTTGCACTCTGTGCTTGCCCAAACTCAGGCATGCATACGATATGCAATTGGTCATCCCCATGGCAACCCAGATTGGATGAAAAGGTTTAGTGAGTGAAAGTGGATCAGATTGGGATGATTTTTTATTTAGTGAGTTTATTCATGGCGTAACTCACACCAAGTGTCTGCTAGAAATGCTGCATGTGTCTCTGTGGGGAGAAAAAGCTGTAGACAGACATCGAGGTGGAGAGAGAGGGGTAACTGCTGCTTTTAAAATGGCTATTTGACTCCTAAAATGCACTGTAAAAATATTGCATTAAATGTAGGATAAAATTGGTAGCTCTGGTGGACAGAAATTCACTCCTAAAAATTACTGAGACGATGACACAAGCAAATATGCAATTATTTTCATACCCCAACACACAGCACAAACGATAACCCCACATACTGTACAGCAGAAGTGTTGCTGGCCACTGTTTTTATTTACGTACATTAAATGTAAACTACTTTTCTATGGATGCATTGGATAGTTATTTGGTGCCTTGACGAACATCGAAATGTGATAGCAATGCCGCTGCAACTGAGGTTGCTTGTGCTGCTATCGTGTTCTATACCGTCTCTGGATGAAAATAAGAAGCAGAGACTGATGCCAGTAAGCTGTGTTTATTAAAGTTTAGTGATTTAGAGTTGAAGAAAAAAAAGTTCATTCATGAAGTTGTATGAAAAGCACACATCACTTGTGTATGTCTGAGCACATGTGCACATTGGTCAGAGCAGAAATTGTGCCATTAAGACACTTACATGCCTGTTTATTGTGATTAAGATGTGGCATATGCTACATATTTTAATAGGGTTACCTATTAAAATATGATTATGAGCTTAAACACATCAGTTTGATTAAGGTTTTGTGTTTACATGCACAGTTTAATCAAAATATGGCCTAAATCTCCTTATAACCACATTATGAGGGTACATGTAAACATAGTCATTTTACTGGATTGTATATTTCATTAAGTGAAGTAATGTTTATAATCATATCTACAAACAACCAAAATCTGCTTTTTATCTTAAAATGTACTGATAAACACAATAAAAATAGTCGCATACAATACAAAACTACATGATGAGTTCATCGTAAGTGAGTAAAAGTAATGTAGTAAATATACAATGCACACATGACACTAAAATAATGTTAAATAAATACCACATTAAAATTGTACATTAGCCTACTGATCACAAAAATGAAAAGAAATAAAAATTATTTATATAAAACATGGTGAGTCACACAGAGACTTCTGGGAATCTCCTTTTATGTTTTTCACCGTACATTATATTCTTTACTTCCGAAAACCATACATTTAGCAGTGTTTTACAATAACATGACATTTAATAAAATATTCAACCATTTACAATTTTTCACAGTAGATGGTAACAGTAACAGTTAACCAATTAAATGGTTTTTACTTTTCTTTAATAAAGACACACCAGTGGGATAACTCCCAAAACTTTTTATCTTTTTTTATTTGTTTGCAGTTTTATGTCCTCCTTTTTGCAGACAACTTCATTTCTAAAGTGTCTCAAAGAAAATAAATTGCATATGCACATGGCACAAAATAAAAAAAAGAGCTGTTGACTCTTATTACGATGCATGTGCTGAGTTTGACCACAGCAGCTCAGATTCTGCTCTCTCATTCCAACTATGTCACTCGCCGGGTTTCCATTGCTTTTGCTTTTCATTGTCTCCACTGACTTATGATTCCATGCACAATATGTCTTTTTACCATCCTTATATATTTTTTTTCTCTCACTTTTTTTTTTACATAGTCAATATGCAACACATGTTTTCTATAATGGTGGTGACTTTCACATTGAACAAACTTATTTTCTATCCCTTAACCTTTTTGCATTTTTAGATTTTCATTAAGACATTATTTAATTTTCCGAATGGGAATCCAGCAATGTATCTGATTTCATGTTTTAGAATGTTTGTGGGCAAAAATTAACTCCTGATGCGTTTAGATATTTATGCATTGGCTTTAATTAAGCTTTCTCTTGCTGTAGCCTTTTTGTTTCATTGGCTGAAGCTGTGACTAAATGAAAAATTTAAACAGAGAGTGGAGCATCAGTTAAGCTATTAAACAAAAATGTAATATTGCTGTGCATCTACAATTCTGGCTTTTAGATTTTAGTTTATTTATTTTATACTTTTGTTAACTAAATTAATTAAAATTGGCAACATCAACGGAAATCAAACATAAAAGGTAAAATATAATAACTTAAATTTTTTGCTTTCCTACTAACAATTTTGTTACAGCAAACTTTATCGAGACATTATTTCATAACTGGTTTGTAGCAAAACCCAAGAACATGATCATCTAAAATATTAAATGAATTTTTAATCAGTGTGGCACCTTTGTAGTGATTGTTCTGTTCCTTTCTGTCTTTCTGAAGCCCAGGGAACACTAACCATATGTGCTATGATAAATGTAATTAAATGTTAACGGGCTGCATAAATATAAAGTCACAATAACTTAAATGAACTCACTCCAAAAGGACACAGCATTTGATTTTAAAGGGTTAGCAAGTATAGAATAATATTTCCTTTTTGGAAATTATAACTATATTTTAACTATGCACTGGGAAATTTGTGAAGCGATGTCTAATAAAAAAATGAAAGGGTTTCTTATTTTCACGCATTTAAAAAAAGTGTTAAATTTACCAGCATGTGCTTCAAACAGATTCCTCTGGAGTCAGATTCTGTCTTGTTGTTATGGCTTTAAACACAGTGATTAAGACTATCCATAGTTTCCATGAAATCCTAAGGGAATTACTGGCAACATGTTTATGATTTAGCGCAGTGCCTACCTTGAGCTCTGTAGTGTCAGCGATATGGCCAGGGGTTTGAAACCCTAACATTAGCCCACATGTTTCTGTTTTGACTGTGCAAGTGCTGGGAACCTCTCCGAGTTATTATGCTGCTTATTCAGTGCCTTAATCACCCCACACCGTACCTGCCCTCTGTCCTCATCCCATAATGCACTGCCTCCAGCAACTGGTGGCCATTTTGGCTTTGAACCAAGCCCTAATGAAGAGGCATCTGTTTCGATGGATGTTAAACACCGCTGTTGACTTTCATTTCTCTTCTTGTCCCTCCTCCCTCCCTGGAGAATGGAGGGATGATAATGGATGGATGCAGGGTGCCTGGTTTTCCACGAAATGTGAATTTGACGCCAGCCCTTTCTTTTCCTGGCTGCGGCCTAATCAATCATAACCGATCACAAATTTATCAGCTTGAATCAATTTCAGACCGTTAAGATTAAAAGCAGAGAAGTTAGCGGGAGGCTGTTTCTTCCTATGCCTAATTTGTTTAATTTAGGACAAATTAACCCGGTGCCTTTTAAAGGTAACCATAAGTCTAATCATTTCAGGTCTGTATAGTGTATGAGGTTGTTGAGAATGATCGTAAATTGCATTGCTTACTTTCACAGCCAAGTTGCATTCAGATTCTCATAAAATTCTCAAACACTAATATTTTTCAATTTACTTCATCAAACACACATGAAAGCATAGAAGACAACAGCAAAAAAGCAGTGTCAACTTCATGGCAATTACTCATGCGCTCTGCCTCCACATATTTAAACACTTTAGCGTCCAGCTCTACGTCCGGAGTAGTGTATCTGTTTTGTAAATATTGATTCCAACTCAATTGCCAATGACAACTCAAAGAAACCTTTGCATTCATCAGCATTAAAGGCCCTGGGACAAATACTGTGCCTTCAAAGGCCTTCACCCATCCAGCAATTAGGGCTAATAGTTACTGCGGGCCAAAATCTTCCCCTTCCTCCACTGCTTCTCTCTTGAGCAATTCGCTGCCCCCCTCCCTTCACCTTGGGGTGGTCACAACCAGGGGGCCAAGCACAGGAAGTTTGTCAGCTTTGAAGATCGGAATTGTAGGTCCAAGGAGCACTTTGAGGGGTGAGCTATGGTCAATTTGGTGTTTCATATTCATTTAAGGGGTGTGAAGGTGGAGATATCACTGCCGCAACCTCTGACCCCACTGAAAGTGGAAGGAAATATTTCTCTTTGTGAGAGATTTTCATTTCTTTTGCGATTTATATTATGCTGAAAAGTCTGACAGCGTTTGACCATCTTAAATGGTCAACTACAGTTAGCTGCATGGACACCAGCGTTTTTAGGTAAAGTACCCACTCACATTTTTTCCTTCCAAATCAACTCTTGTTTTCATACTCTGAGTTGTTAATGCTTCACAGCTTTATTCAATAAAATACATCAGTTTTACAGTTTGAAAGCCTTTCTCGCTAATCCACCTACGCTAGTTTTTGACATATTTGGCCCTTGACCACAAGCTCATGGTAAACCTATTTCATACTAAATGAAATATTAGCTCTTCAACCTGCTGCAATATTAAACCCAGGAATACACCGACGAGATTGTTTATTGTGTTTAAAACCTGATGTTGAATGGCCCGTAGGAAACCATAGCGGCGGTCTTCCAGACCAGAGTCACGCACAACCAGGTTTGTGAATCCGGTTGGCAGCGGTATGAGTTTCAGTGCCGCCTCCGTTGAGGTGAGCAGAGGTGTCAGTTTAAACTAACGTGAAAGGGCCTGGTCGCTTTCTCTCTGCTCCAGGCTCTTTCAGCCCCGTCAGGATCCCGTTTCCCCCTGGCGACCGACTCCTCCAGCACCAGACGCTCAAATCAGTCACAGATTGGCACGAAGAAGAGCAGAAAGCGCACGCAAGAAAGAGAAATGGGAGGAAAAGGAAAAATCCTAATGAATAACATTTGGGGTCCACACCTTGTCTGTCTAGACCCCCCCTCATTTTTTTTCCATTCAGGCTTAACACTTTGATCACACATTCAATTTGTAAATGTTACCAATGACCTCAATCCCTTTTTCTTTCCCAACTTCTCCTGCTCGGTTTCGCTCGCCTCCTTCCATAGCAGAGCTCAGCCCCCGGGCCGTCGATTAGGTTTCAAAGTGTTGATCCTCATCTGAAATCTATTGCTGTTATAAAGCGGAGGAGTCAGAGAATGTCCGTCACCATGTGATGCGTAATCTATGATCCCTTTGCTTTGGGAATATGATGGTATTTTGTTTCAGTCGGTGCCCTGCAAAAGGGCATCCAGCACACATTCGTGGGGGTACATATCAATTTTTCTTCGCTTTGATTTTTTCCGCTTTCCATTTTGAATGCATTTAAATCTTGAGGGTGTTTTTGAGTTAATACTCACAAATCATGAAGGCATTTCTAAATCTGTCATTCAGCTTTCCTTTGTAATGTTATGATGAAATGCATCATTTTTCAAAGAGAAGATGGTTTTATCTGTCAACCGTGTCTATAGAGATTGGTGTAATTTCTGGTCTGGGAGAACACAGCCCAGCTTGAGGGTCTTTTCAGTTCTCTCTCAGTGTCCGGTACCACAAAAGGCCGATAACATGAATATTGGCGTCGTCCCTCAACACTTCCAATGGAGAAATTCCTGGATAATAGTTGGTGAGGTCCACAGTGATTTTGACTAGATTAGTCCTTCCTTCTTATCCCCATTTAGATATACTTTAATGGATTTAGTTATTTCTAAGTGCTGACACATAACTTAGACATTGTCAGAACTTGCAGAGAGCTCATTTTTATTTTCAAATATGCTGCTTTCTGTGTCAGTGTTTCTGTTGTTTGATGAAACCCTGACTCAGAGCTTTTTTTTAATCATTGATATGGTGTTTGATGAATGAAAAACGAAAATATTTGGCACTTTAATTTAGGTATTCAGTGTTTAAAAAAAAAAAAAAGTACATCATGGAAGATTGCAGATCACAGTGGATACAGTTCAAGCCGATAGCTTAAGACGGGTTAGCCATGTTGTTAACAGAACTTAATCAGAAATCACTCACAAACCTCTTTACTGGAGTCTCTATGTCAGGTATTTCTGTGATCAGTGTTTTCCACAGCGAGCCAGGTGCTGAAAGAGAACTAAAGAAGGGGGTTTTGTACCGACCTTATCAACATCTAACCCCTGTCATATCACAGCCTTTAGAGTCACACACACATCTCAACACCAGGCCAATACACACACATAACACACAGACACTCATCAGCCAATACATGAAATCTGCCGCTCTTTTTTTTAGGTCATAATATTTAAACTATTTACAGAATGTACCTTATGCACTGTAAGATCCTCTGAGCAACTTTCAAAAATCCATACAACCTTTTTTCTGACAATGTGCATAGGCCTATATAAAATATTAAAATGTGTTTTAAAATGCTAAAATTGTATAATTCTGTTATTATTACCTATTAATTGTTCCAAAACCATAATATGATATTTGTACAGTGTAACACAAAAGATGAATTTATAAAAGAGAATGAGAAATATGGCAACTTATGTGATGTATTCCAATACACACTATTTTGTGGCTATATAAGTTTAAGTCTTATAGACTACTTTTATGATGCATTTAAGGTGTTTTTGCATTCTTTTAAACACTTGAAATACACATTTATTGTACTGCATAGAAAAAAATCTACCTGATTCAGAATATCTTTTTCTAAAGATTTTTCGTTGTTTGTTGTAAAATTTAAAATGATGATGCACTGTAAAATTACAGTGATTTTAATGGTAAAAAACTGTGAAAATGTTACAATAAAAACATTCACAGATTCCCTGCATTGCATTTCAAATTTTGTTTGATTTTGATGTTTTTTCTTTGAAATAACGATGTTTCTTCTGAGTTTTGATTATTAGGGTTGTATGTTACATGCAATGTTTTTAAATGATTGTTGTCTCACCATGATGGTGTTTAGTGTTTGTGTGAATGACACTGAGCACCTTCTATATATGTTCATATTTAAAAGCTGCTTGTGATGGGCTTTGGTTCATCATGTGACTTTCTCATCACCACTGATAAGCGTTTGGTGCTTATCAGTGTATTTCAAAGGTACAAAACAGATTTCAGTACTTTAAAAGGTTGATATATTAACATTATATCAGTTAATGAAATTACAGTATTTACCTGTAAATTAAGTTTAAAACCGTAAAACCTAAAATGTTGTTACCATATTTTTTACTGTCAAATTCAGGCAACCACGGCTGCTGTTTTTTCACCGTTAATGTAATTTTTTTTTTTTCACAGTGTACCCTTACTAAAGCAGTTATTACAACATGATACATTTCCATCACGTAGTCTCACATATGGGACGAGTAACCACCTCTGTGCTTTTCTATACCATAGTATCATTCACAGCAAGAAAACCCCGACAGAAATCCTGTCTCCTCTATTAAAAGCATTAAATGTGTCTCATATAAAGAGACAGAGATGGTGAACGCATTTCAAGTGAAACGTGCATGATTAATTAAAGAATCTGGTAAAAGGTTGCTCGTCTGTATATTAAATGAGTTTTCTGAGGGCAAGATCAATTTAGAATAAAGCAAATTATGGACAGCAACCGTTTCAGTGAAGCTACTACTGTATATCAACGTCCAAAAATATAATATGTTTGACAACTAGTCTTTCATTCCAGCCAATGCAAACACCTAATTGGGCACCATGGAGCAACTGTTTGCAAAAAGTAAATATAGCTACCACAGTGAGGTTTATGCAGAACATCCGCTCATATATGTGAGGCGAAAGACGCACATTTAGGGGGCAGCCCACTGGAGACGTTGCACACACTCAAACACTCCTCAAGATTGCCCCCAATAAACGCATTCACAGACATTCATGCGTTTCGGCATCTGCAATATTGATCATGTAGCAGAGGCGGGTTGGAGGTTTGAAAGCTTTTACAGTGTAGGCAGCTAAAAACGCCTTGTGGGCTCCTTAAGGTGAAATGCTGCACGTCGCTTCAAAAACGAGCCTTTCCCATCCCAGAGGCCCCAAGAGCCACAGCAGCAACTCTACACGAAATGCTCAATTAGAGCGGCACATCCAATATTTATCCAGTACACTGCCAAACTCGCAGCTCAATTTACTAGACACGACGATTTACAAGGCATGTCCTGGTTCAGGCATTCCTGGGGATTTTTGAAACCCGTTTATTTTTGTTTGTTTAAAAAGTGAATTTAGTTTGCTTTGCTGTTATTGTACATACTTGACTCATTGAATCAGTTCTTTTTGTAACTTAGTAACACTATCAGCTCTTTGGATTTTTATTATTATTAGTGTTAGGTTTTTGTCATAGTACCTTATTTTGTGTGTGTGTGTGTGGGGGGGGGGAATTGTCTTTAGTCATCTCCAATCTCTCGCCTATTCTTATTTCTTCTACACAGTCACATCTTCATCTGTTAAACCTAAATTGCACCTCTGTCCAATAAATGTTGCAGAGAGAAGAGGGGAGTAATTAGTTCTTTTAATAAGCAATAATTCATAGCTCACTCTGCACCCTGTCAGATGCAGAGATGGGGCAAGCCACCGTTTCGCCTCGGGGACTAAAGGCAGTCTCATTAAAAGTGCATTAAGTGCTCTCTCTCTTACACACACACACACATGTGAATATGGAGTTATTTACTATTTAATGCACTCTCTCATAGATACTAATAGAAGTATTATTCATTGCACGTATGTATTGTGACAGCGCAGTCACAGTTATAATTGTAGTCTGGGATGAGCTTGTGCACAAATGAACACATTTGTGTTTGAACCTCCTGAACATTATTCGATCGGTCTGTGGCCAAGAAAGAGTCTTTTGCACTCGCACACACGTTGGTGTGGAAGAGAATGCGGCAATCCAGGACTGTTCCACTGAGCGCAGTGCTGACGAGAGCTGAACAGACAGGCCAAAGCAGGAAGCCCTCAAGTCATGCAAAATGCAACACAAATGCTCCTCCATGAAAGCCCACTGATGGCACAGACACTAATACGCTCACGCAATCAGTGAGTCTCAAACACTCACAAATATTCTCCCTTTCCTGCAGATCTAAACACACATGAACAACATGAAGATTTTGATTAATTTTACACTGGTACGGAACTGAATCGAGCTGAATAATGACACTATTGTCTTTTTTGAGCTGCTTTACAGCAGAATCTGGGTTGTCTCCATAATTGAGTTTTCATAATTGATTCAGCAATTTCACTGTTTATTACTGTAAAGCTGCTTTTAAACAATCTGTATTAAGTGCTATAGAAATAATGGTGACTTGACTTCAGAATAAGTACAGACAAAGTGTATAAAGATTGTACTTAAGTGTACTTCATGTGTATCTGTGCTGTACACCTTATAGCTGCACCTTAGTTTGATTTAACCCATTAGTACAGAGCTTAAATACATGTAATACCTTTCTAATTACATTAAAATTACAGAATAATACGCAGGCATAAGCTACTGAAAATAAAGTGTACACTGTAAAAAATCTAAAGTTGACTTAACTTAAAATTTCAAGGCAACTTGCTGCACAGCTTTTTTGAGTTCACTCAACCCGAGTCACTGAGTGAAGTCACGTCTCTTTTTTGATCAGCTAACACACTTTATTATCTACATCAACTGATTGATTAATTGATTACATCAATTGATTTTTTTCTGTTTCTTTGAAGATGTTTTTTTTTTTTACAAATGACAAAAATTAATGGGTAAGTTAGTCTGATAAGACAACTTACAAGACTAAGTGGCCAGAAAAAGAACATAAGTAGTTGAACATAGTCTTGGCCTCAAAACTAGACACACTAACCTGTGATAATAGTGACAACCAACAAATATTAAAAAACGAGCTCTTTAAATCACAGTACAACAAATAACTAACAATAATGATAAAACAACAAAAAAGTTTTGTAAACAGCAAAACAATGCTGCTATAACAGTAACTGCATAATTTATTCATGGTGCAATGCATGCTGGGAACTCACAAAGCCTTAACATTTCAACAATGTGAAATTATTTGTTCAGACAACTGTGTTTGACTAGTTGGGACCATAGACATATATAGACTCCCCATAGGACCGCTCCAGGCACACAGATGCGGCCGCCATGTTGGAACAGTGAACTTGATGTCATTCACCAAACTGTAGGTTCACACAGAGCCATTGAGCCGTTCTGTGCAGGACTGTGGTATCTTTCGAATATTCAGTGATTACTATGGTGAATGGCGTCAAGTCAAGACCGCTACAATATGGCGGATGGCTTTCATATCGCGGCCTATAGAAACTGAGACATCTATGTATATATATCTATGGATGGGACAACATTTGGGGTAATTTTGTTGGTCTGACAAGGGTTTTTATGTCGTTTAAATGAAATAGATTTTTTTTTATTTGATGCTCAACAGGTTTTGTTAACTGGAAATGCGCAGTTCTTTTTTTTTTTACAGTGTATCAAGATTGTACTTAAGTGGAAGTGTAACAGACTCGGCCTGCAAAATATGTGTAACAGTAGCTGCCTGTTACATCTACAAAACTACAAACTGTAACTACAGGCTATCCCATAACTTAGTTATATGATAAGTACATTTTATTTCATGCAAGTACAATGGCTACTACTATGTACCTAATTAGGTAATTACTCTTATACCTTAAAATAAATTGTTACCAAAAATCTTTATCTTAACACATGGTAAAATACCTATTTAGACTGCTACACATCAAAGAAAGGTCAATATTCAACAGTTGAATGTTTCTGCAGAGCAGCTGCAGAAATGGTTATTCAGGCTGGAGAAATTCATTGAAAGACATATGAACAAAGCATATGCCTTTCAGCCCCATGGGTGTCAGATTGGATCTAGATTCAATTAGATTTTTTCAAGCAAT
Organism: Enteromius mattozi; assembly: GCA_032359235.1. NCBI lineage: Eukaryota > Metazoa > Chordata > Actinopteri > Cypriniformes > Cyprinidae > Enteromius > Enteromius mattozi. Next base: position 8,687,761 of record JAUMHE010000042.1, read on the forward strand.
TTATATTCATCATCTGTGAAGATTACAGTCTTGAGTTTACATAAAGCTGCTTGTTTATATCATTACAGGAATGTGTTAGTAATGTTTAAAAGGATAGTTCATCCAGTTCATCTGTCATTGTGTTTGTCGTTATATGACCTAAAAGACCTTTCATATACCATTCATATTCGGAACACAAATTAAGATACTTTTGATGAAATCCGAGAACTTTCTGACCCTTCACAGATAGCAACATAACTGACACGTTCCAGGCCCAGAAATGTAAGTAAGGACATTGTTAAAATAGTCCATGTGACATCAGTGGTTCAAGTTTAATTTTATGAAGCTACGAGAATACTTTTTATGTGCAAAGAAAACAAAAATAATGACTTTATTCAACAATTTATTTTCTTCCAGGTCAGTCTCCACCACCATTCATGACAGTTCCATGACACATGTTATTTAACGTTTCTGAGCCTTAAACATGTCAGTTTCATTGCTGAAGGGTCAGAAAGTTCTCAGATTTCATAAAAAATATCTTCATTTGTGATCCGAATATGAACAAATGTCTTACTGGTTTGGAACAACATGAGGGTGAGTAATTTATGACAGAATTTTCATTTTTGGGTGAACTAACCTTTTAAGGCATAGTAAAATCATTTGTTGAGTGTAACACAGACAGTTGTGCAGTATTTGGAATGCGAACAAAGTAAACTGGCATTTTACTTAAAAAGACAATAACTTAGTTTGAAAACCTAGCAAGCTACCTCATCCTATCATGAGGTCTCATAAGTGAATGATTTTGAATACTGAATGAGCAGTGACTCTGCAGACCGCATGCATTTGATCCCAAAAGCGTTTTATTGCCATGTTAGCATGTTGCTAAGCTAACGGCCCAATATTTTGTGCAAATGTAAATGATGGGTTAAATATATTATTTTTAATATAAATACAAATACTTTTATCAATACATTTCAGTGTTGAAGACTTGAAGATAAAAACACTATTTAGACTTGCCAGTCATCTTGGATTTATTTCTACACTGAGTTCGTGTCTTCTGAGTTTGCAGAACTCCTTCTCCTTCTGTCTCCTTCTCTGCAAAGAATACATGTGAAGCTGCCTTAAATTTTGACCAGAACGGGGTGTCGAGTTAGGAAATGCCTTAAAATGGTATGTATGCAATACAGTATATTATATAACTTAGCAAAAGTTTATTCCTTCATATATCACATTCATTACCCTCAGCCTCTGTCTCTCTCTCTCTCTCTCTTTTGCAAACACACACACACACACACACACACAAAGAACCACATATATTCACTTCTCCTCACACTTTCATTTGGCTGGAAGTTGTGGTTTCCACACATAAGTATCCGGTGGTGTCTGTTTGTGTGTCTGAAGGTGTTTGAGGACGTGTCCATTGTGTGCAGCCCGTAATGGAGAACATTAATGATTTAGACCCACAGAGAGGGAGAGAGAGTGGGTGGTTATGGCTTTATAGTTAGCACTGAAACACAGTGGGATATCTATAATCTCTATTGTAGATTTTGGTCAACTGATTGCGATGAATTATGCATTGCTAAAAGCCCCCAGCTTCCATGGTAAATCTCCTTTTTTTTCTTCTTCTGTTGTTGTTGTTAAAAGGCTGCACTTGCAACAGCCACTTTATCAAAATCCCTGAATCCCAACATTCTCCTCACTTATTCACTACAACATACAAACACAAAGACAAACAAACAAGAACCGGCCTACTCTTTTATTGTAAACTTAAGGTTCTTCAAGACAACCAGCAGAGAGCTCATGCTCTTCTATTCTTTTCTATACTTTTCTACATCCTATATACAGAGGTCAGGCTCAAGGCTTCTAGACGTCCGCTCCAGTCCTCAGTTTGCTCTGCAGTAGTTAGATGAACTGTGAAATGCAGCTGAAATCAAAAAGTTGGACAGAAACACTCACAATTGCTATTGTGTGGAATTTAGCATCTTCAATTCATCTAGCCCACATGCTTTTGGACTTTGAGCAGAGCACCTGTGGAGAACATGCAAACTCCACATTCTCAGAAAAAAGAAAGAAAAAAAAAACACTCAAGCCAGTGACCGTCCTGCTGTGAGCCAACACACTGGACACGGCATACTACTTTTTATTTGCATATAAAATGTATTCTAACAATAGTGTGCTACGTTTCATCACATGGTTATATGTTTGAAACATGAAACATAAGCAGAATGAATTTTGTGCAAATTGTTCATAAAACTGTTCTGATGTAAATGTTTGGTTTGTATTTTTTAAAATGTTAGTTGGTATGAAAATATGCTGCTTCCAGCAATGTGTAAATGTTAGGAAAAATAACAACAAAAACATCTGAAAGGACTCATCTTCTTTTAGACAAACTGATGACACTGCAGTGTTATAATGCTATTCAGATTACCATAATAATAATGAATACTTATGAAATTTAATAATAATAACAAAAAAAAAAAAAAAAGTAATTAATGAATTAAATTATTAAACAATAATAACAATAACAAATGAACTAACTAACCCTTTGGTTCAGTTTTTAAGTTAAGAATGTCTAAAAGCTTAGTTTTATTTTATTAAGATTATTATGACTATTTTAGATAGAGAATATTCTGACCACCGGTAGTATTTGTCAGCATAAGCTTAAGTAAAATAACAAATAAAAAAATAGAAAAAAAGAATGACTGAATAAGTTTAGGCATATGGCCAGAATGTTTATTTTATGCAATACACTGGAATTCATTAACACACACATTTAACTATCAAATCTAAGGTTAACAATGTCTCTGTGAACCTGGAGGAGAGTTTAGGAAAGGTTCAAACATTTACAAATGTTTCATGAATGAGGCCTATGTGCATGTTCAACTCAATAAAGTGGCATCCAATTATCATCATTTATTCAAATACATTTTTATACAATTATTAATATAGATGTATTAATATGCTTGATGGACTGGCCGTCTGTCCATGGTTGTTTCACTGCCTATTGCCTGAAACACTGTGAACCTGTGACCCTTCATTGGAGAATAAATTGATGGATGGTTAAATAAATACACTATTATATATACAGTGCATATAGTATGAGAATAAGTATGACATGTTCTTTCTTATGATACACAGTTGAATGAATGGTGCATTTATATACTGCATTTAATGTGTATTGCTGTACACTCAAAGCACTCCTTAACCACCACCGGTTGTCCTCAGGTTTGACGAACTGACAGTGAAGCTGCAGTGCCTCAAGAACTGAGACGCTTAGGAGAAAGGTTAAGCCTTCAAAGTTCGAACACAACCATTTAGCAGAGACCACTTCACCTCACACCAAATTAATATTTCAGCATTCAATCTATATTCATTATAGAACACACTGCCTCCGACCGCCTGTTCTGCGGCGCGTACACAAGCTTTTATTTCTTCGTCTTATTTATTTATTTCGTTCCCTGAAGCAAGTCGACATGCTGCAATTATTGCTGACTATTAAAGGGCACTTAAAACATCTCAACCGTTGCTACGGGCACAGCAGCGATGTGAATTGAAGAGACTCCTGGATAGGGGCAGGTGGGTCTGATGTGAAATGACAGGCAGAAGTGGGGAGCTTGTGCACTTCAATTTAACTCTTTAAATGTATCAGCTTGCTCACCTGATTTTCTCTGTCTCTTACTGATCAGGTTTAGATACGATTTATACACGGTTGACTTTCAGAGTCCAAAATGACCAATGTCAAAAAAAAAATATGTTTTTTATTTTTATAGTATTTCTAAAACATGACATCACAGTCACAGTTAAAATAAAATAAAAATATGAAAGAAAACTATTTGTGTGTGGGAAGTGTGCACATCCATCCTATAATGATAGAATAATAAAAAAATACATTTAATCATTCTTTTTTTCAAGTCCCCTTTCTCAAACCAGTCTGTTCTGAGATTCCTGCCAGAATGATGTAGTTCTGTACAAGCCCCTCCCATGATAGTTCATTGACAAGTCAACCTTAGACCTGCCCTGAGTGAGCTGTCATCAGTCCGACATTGTGTCTGTGCAGGGGAAGACAAGATGTCTCCAATTAAATGATTGAAATGTCTTTTATTTGGATGTAATAATGAATATAGCAGTCGTCATTTATTCCTGACATCTGAGCCACTGAAGACGCAGTGGATTACCGTTACGTTAGTTTTTAAGGGAATGCGGCAATCCCCAATCTGCCTAAATGCATCTATGTTTGTGCGAATCATTTATGATCCAGCTTCATCTACAGAAGAAGTGAGTATAAGAGTTTTTATGAATCTTTGCAAATCGCTTTTCCTAATAATGTGCTAGTTATCCAGTTCCATGATGCTTACAGTCTTCTTGACACCCCACAGAAAAGAAGGGCAGGGATAACAGAATTCATTAGCATTTAAAGCAACATGAACTAGAATGGCTCCCTAAAAACAGCTGATTTTGACAGGGTAAAGGTTTTTTTTTTTTACTACCATTGACAAATTTTAACCAAAGTTGTTGTTGTTATAGATATTTCATTAAGACCCTAGAATCATATCAGCTTGTGTAAAATGGGCACCCGATGACCCCTTTAAAGGCCTGTTTACACCAAAACAAATGTTCATGTGGAAAATTCAGTATGTTAAGCATTTTAATTTGAATTGACTGGTGTTAATGCATCTGTTCAGACCAAGCAAATTGGCCAGTCAGTGATATTTGCTCTGTCGGTTACATGCGCACATCCGCTGCTATTTTACATAAAATTACACTTTTATGAATCTCACAAACAGACTATTTTGTTTTTTTGATAAACAACATGATAAAAAATCTGAATGGCTAATTAAAAACTGGTAAGCCGTTTTCTTACTTTCTTCTCAGCATTCTTCTCCATAACAAACTGATGCATATTTTTGTTTATCTTTACAAATTTTGATGCATCCTTTCCATCTTCTTCACTTTAGCTTGCATTATTTTAATTCAGCTAAGAGGCAACACTGTATTCATCTTTTTTTGGTAACACATACAAATTCTCAGGTCAAAATGCGACAAAGTTTCTATGATCTTGTGTTTCCTGTCTCCTGGCCTGCATTTGCATCTGTATAAAGGGAAGTCAATGGAAAGAAAAGTATGGTGTGACTGCTCCTTTAAGGACCCTAACAAAACTGTATATGGGCATGAGTGATAGCTCAAATCATTGAGGGGAGATTTTTTTATTTTTATTTTATGGATTTTGTTTTTAAACATATATGTTTAAAATGTTTTAATGTACAGGCTTTTCTCTAATGACACCCCTAGTAAACATTCTGCAAGTCCTCAATGTTTGCCTGCACTTGTAAAATGAAACAGAAATTTCTCCTCAGCGTTGAACGTGTTGATGGATTATCAGGTTAAACAGCATAATTCAGAAACAATCTATGCTTGCTAAATATGACACCCTATCTTCTGTGTATAGAGGTGTCTCAGATCGGGCAGCAGAGAGTCTCTCACAGTTGAGCTAATCCCAGTGCAGCAGACAGTGACACAGTGCAGTGTAAGCTGTCTCTGGGGCCTCTTTCTGGAGCCTGTCACAGCTCTTGCATTTAGGTCACCTTTACTACATGCACATTTGCTTTGGCCATCACTTCTGCTCCACTGGCCACCCTAGTACAAGCCACAGCAAGCCGAGTTTAGTTGGCAACTCCCACTGGTTTATTGCTCTGTGTGTGATTGCACGTGTCCAAATTATGTGTGTGCATTTGTTCTCGGGTGTTATGATTTTTACATATGAATGCAGCGCATTATTCTCTTTAAATTAGTTAATGCATGGTTACAATAAATTGTAAAATAATATGCATCACTATATAGAAATATAAGCATTAAACTTCGTCCATGCTGTCAGAGTACATTTTCATCATAAGTTTATTTTTACATAGAATTCTGAGGCCTTTGCATTGAGAAAGCTTAGGGAAAGTTCACCCAAAAATGTTAATTCTGAAATAATTTACTCACCCTCAACTTGATTCAAACCTCTGTGAGTTTATTTATTCTGTTAAGCAACAAAAGATATTTTGAAGAATCATGCTAACCAAAAAGTTGACGATAACCAATGGCTTCCATATTATCATTATTATTTTTTCCATACAATATGCTTCCTTTCTAGGAATGGTTTGTAACTATTTGATGTTGTATTTGATTGATTTTTGTACAGTCTGTTAGTTGTTTCTTCAAAATATTTTCTTTTGAGATCACACAGAAGACAGTTATACTGGTTTGGAACAAAATGAATGAGAGTAAATGTTGAATTACATATTTTGTTACAATTGTTGTCAGTGCATTAAAATACTCGCAGTAAATATCTTTGGATAGATTTTTGAAATATTCCACAATGGTTTTCCAAGTAACTAAGGTTCAGCTGCTTACTGAATATGCCACTGTTTGTCTGTGTGAAGTGATTATGTTAACAATGAAATGCTAATAAACACTGATAAAATTGTTATAGCTATATAAATCACTCCCCACTCCATCTATCGCTTCTAAATTAAACACAGTCCCCACAAACCCAAGAAGCACACAAACACTCAGACACACACACACTGTGATATTGTGACTTTAAACGAGCTACTAAAAGCAGATTATTGATCAATGAGTGAGAGCAGAAGAGGACAGGAAGGGTGAGAGGAGACGGATTAGATGGTTAATCTCTAGAAAATAAAGAAGCCGCCGCCGGATCATCGACCAGGAATGGATGAGTGGAGGAATGAAGGACCTGTACTAATTATCATGTGAGTGAGAATAGCCATGCAGATCTATAAGTCCAGACACTGTCCAATGCCACTTGGGGCAGACTAATGCTAATATTCACTCAGAAAGAACAGCAGAGTCAATACACCTCCATTAGTACATAGACACCCCTTTACTCCTCTCCTCTTTTATCTTTCTCGCTCTCGCAAGGCCAAGGAGCCCCTTCTGCACCCGTATAAATTTCACCCCTGTCTCTCTGCTATTCACACACAGTCTTACTCACAAGCACGCTAGTCACTCAATTCATTCCCCCATTAGTCTCAAGTTTCAGCACTGCTGTGTGTGGAACATTGATTTTGTCTTTTCTGTCACACTAAGTGAGCAACAGACAGCGGTACTGCAATGGCTCTGCATACAGGTTCTTAGTATGAACATATTTGAAACATCAGACCGTAACTTTGTGGCTTCAGTTGATAGTTGATGTTTTTTTTTTTCTTTTTCTTTTTGAGAACATCAACATATTCTGTATATGAAAAAATATTTGGAAGACTGACATCCACTGCTGGTCATCACATATTTGTGTAGTAGAGAATTTATTTTTTAAGATCACCATTCGCCTCTACAAAGTGGTCACTAAATTCCTGAGGTTTGTATGTACATTTGATTTACATTTTATTCATTTTACATTAAAATTTAAAATAGGGATGAAGCTGCAATAACTCAAATCACACACACACACAAAAAACAAAACATTGTCTAATAGATATAGAATATTATTACAATAAATAATTGAAATAGATGCATCAAAACAAAAATAATTAAACCGTAACAATATTGAATAACATAAAATATAATAATCTTTGCAAAAAAAAAAAAATCTACTTCAACTTTAAAATTTAAATTTTTGATCATTTCAAACTTTAAATATCTTAAACTTAAAAAAATTTAAATAAATCTTTCTTCTTTCCAAGTGTATTCATTTGTAACATATATCTAGACTAGGAGTATCTTTTTTTGACACTATCAAGCCAAATGTTCCATACTCACTTGACATTTTTATACATCAGTGTGTTATATCTATCAAACTAATTATGAATATTAAAAATCTAAGTGCACTGAATATTTGGATGATGTCATGTAATTTCCTGACATCTTTGGTGGAACCTAATGCATAAATCAGAGACCCGAGCTCCCCAGATAGTCTAAACACATTTAGCTTTTCACCCTCTCCACTTTCAACTAACACACACACGTGCACATAGTAGCAGATAACTTACAATCGGACAGAGAAGCTGTGCTGCTGGTGTTCATGAACACGTGCTCCTCCTCTCTCTCTGTCTTACAGATCTTCTTTTCCAAAAGGCTCATTGTCCACTAACCCCCATTCAATTTCCTTAAGCGCCAAGCATCGCCCAGGCCACAGAAGTCTACTAAATTAGTAGATCAATAAGCTATCTGAAACTCTTTGGGGGGTATTGAAAAGCCCTGTTCTCTTCTCCAGTTGCTCGTCCTAACGAATAGGATGTTGTTTATGTTGTAATGTGCTGTGTCATGGAGTTCTTGTTACAAGTGTCCCCCTGGACCACTGGCCACTTCAGGGACTCGCTGGCTCACTCTCAAATTCAAATTCATATTGGTTTATTGGCGTAACATACTTTTTTATATATTGCCAAAGAGAAAGATAATAATGATGAAAAAGCAAAACAATAACAGGAAGCAAAGGAGAAACAAGAAAACAAAGACAAATTGTGCGATTGTGTTTAAAACATAAGGGTTGAGATGTAGGCTTAATATTTTTACGAAGTTGATGTCCTGAGTTAGGAATTTGAGGTCCTCAAAGTGTTTCACAAACAAAATAAACTCATTCTTATAAATTCATTTGAGACCTAGTGAAAGCAAAATGTTTGTGAAATTGTGTAAAGCTACTCTTCTAAACCTCATTTACTTCATATGACTTCTTTAAGGAATAGGCTAAATATTTTGGGTTTCAGTGAGTTTAAATCTCACATAGCTTAATAACTAGAATCACGTGATCATAAATGATAACCTTGCTACCTCTATCGCATGTAGTAGATAAGCCTACGCTTTTGCTAATGGCCTTGTGAATTGAGCTAATGAGTTTGCTCACTGGCGTTTGGAACAACTTCCCGCCGCGTTTATGTGAGACGCTTGAAACTAGTTGTCTTAACTTGTAAATGTCTATAAAGTCAAGTTCATCGAACAATTGAAGTACCATATCACACGCTTCATGTAGGCTATATAAACTAACAAATATAGATGAGGAGGCACTAACTGTGGAAGAAAAGAAACATTGGATACTATTAGGCCTATTTGACAAGTTCTACGAGGAGTACCTTAAAAAGGAAGCCGTTTGGAAAAGCACCACGAAATAAAATAAGGTAACGTTAGGCCTATGTTTTAAGTGCCATGAATTGCGTTGCGAATGCATGAGAGCACACAAAGACAGATTTGTGATTGACTGTGTGTTGTTATTCATTGTGTTCTTATGACCCATTGTCACGTGTAGTGTAGACCAACGGTTGATTGGTCATAAGTGGACTTTGTATGATTAATTGCCACTTTGAATGATTACATCCTTAATTTGTAATTATGATTAGAAAATCGATTATTTGTGCAGCTTTAATCATATCTTCCTCTCTTTATCCAATAGGTTTTGTTATACTTTGTTCTTCTCAACTGTAAGTCTTTGCTTTGTCCTGTTTCTAATGTTATACCTTTCTTATTGTCTTATCCTCCCCCAGCACCATATTAGGGGCCCTTTGTATAATGAGTGGTCTTACCCTCAGGCCAGAGACACAACCTCTACTCTCTGTGGACCCAAACTCCTGCACACACTCTGTCCCGGAAAGTCTGTCAACCCTTTTTCATCTTCTTCAAATCACATTATTTTCAATTCATTTTGACAATTGTTTTTGTTATAATTAATCAAAAATTACACCCATTGCTGTGAAGTTAAATATGATGGAGTATGTGCTTACATAAGCTTCAAACTCAGTTAACGATTATGTTAAAGTGAATATTTGATTATTCTTGGTTGATGACTATTTTACGCAGCCGAATGAGTTAAACAATGTATGTTCTTGTGGAGGTAAATATATGTCTGATGGTGCAATATGCATACACATTGTAGAATTAGTATGAAAGTTACATTTATAACAATGTTAACCTACCGTGAGTTTAAAATATAGGGAAGTAATTGCCTCAGCAAAATAAATGGCTAAAGGGACATTGCTTGCCTACAGTATCTAGGGTGCTTTCCTTCAGATCTTCTGCTTTTTCTGCTGCTTGCCTTCCAGTTGCCAATGACAACGACCTCTGTTAGAAAACTGAGAAAGGTCTTGAGGTCAAAGTACTTGGAGGACCCCCAGAAACACAGGCCACTTCCTAGTCAGGCAGAACGGTACATACACACACACGCACACATAAAGTGGAACGATGAAGACAGATGTACAAAGACATGACCACTACCCCCAATTGAGGCTACTTGACCCAGAACTGTGCAGAACAATGTGGACAATGGAAGTTCATAACAGAACTGCTGTCCACACTTCTGTCCACTTTAAGTTTTTTTTTGTGTATGCATGCTTACCAGTATGTGTGTATATGAGGTAATAATTATATATATATATCAAAACCGTTTTTTTGTAAATTTCTTATGCAAATCATACATGACATTTTCTGAAAGTTCATTTTGGTTCGATTTGGCAAGTGACTACATAATCACTTCTAAATAGTCAGCCACACCTCTTCCTGTATCAGCTGTCAATCATGCAGACAGCATGTCTGCTTCCAGAGCTCAGGTGCCTTGTGGACTGCTGTTGTCAAGCGCAAGCATCAGAGCACTCGGAAATGTGAGAGTCTCTGGCGGCCGACAGGAGGCCACTTTAGGAGATGCTATCTCGAGGACCCAAACACCCGACACACTCACTAACACACACACACACCTTTATACAGACACTGACACATTTGCACCTATGCGCACACACATAAATGCTTTTGGATGCATACCTGGATGATTCAGCATAAGTTTTAAGGGTTAAAGGCAATAATTTCATACTTGAACACAAGACCAGAACTTGAAAATAGAATGTTATAGCCTCAGTTTCTTTCAGATTTTGTCTTTTTAAAATGCTGTTTTGTGTAACAATTGTATATTGGCTTAGAGAATAAATGTAACCCTTAATGAAATGGAGATTAACCTGTGTTTTTAATAGATATCAAAAAAAAAAAAAAAAAAAAAAAATATATATATATATATTTAAATATGTGTGTCTAATATATCTGTTTCACATGAAAATGTCGTGAAACTCAAGACCATCATTTATTCTGAAGTTAAAGGTGCCATCAATCAATACTCTAGTACAGAGACATCCATAACCCGTTGAAGTCATTGATACCCTTAAACCTGTACATATGGCATGTTTGTGTTGTGGCTTCTTTGATCAGGCCTTGGTTTTAATGGATTTTTCTCCTCCTTTTGGCCATGGGACTAGAGAGGGCAGGGATATAAAATGTAGGGGTGGAAGGTCATTTGAACCTTGTGGTTTTGGAGCAAAGTGCAGGACGACAGAAGGTGTTCTCCCTGTATTGAGACATCACTCTCTCACAGAGACAGGAAGTCTGCTCTCCCCCCTCCCACTTACACATATATGCAGACTCTAGACCATTAACAGATCCCATGCGTTAATGGACAGTATTGTAGCAATTGATGGATGGAGTTAGGTATCCAATACTGAAATCACAGTGATTAGCTCGCCACCTCAGAACCGAATTGGAGTGAAGTGGACAGCATCACTACGGTCCTAAAGGCCCCAAGTGTTTGGTTACTTCAGAACCTTATATGCAGAAATATCAATGTGTTTACGAGCTTGACAGTGGTGGTCTAATAAATTACTACTGGCCAAGATGAAAAGTTTTAATAAAGTTTCTATGTCTAATACATCAAAACTAAAATATCCTAAGCAGTGGTCAACCAGTTACGACTTTTTCCATATAATGTCGTTTTCAAAACCACAATTTGATTATGTGGTTACATTGACAAAAAGCATTCAAGCCATTAATGCTTGAGATATTAAGACCTATATAAAGATTGAATTATTAAGTGCTTTTCCATGTGTGTGAAATGGTTGCATACTGTAAAAGAAATACTGTCACAATATCCAACAAATTGTCAAAAGTTTCCAAAGTTTTACTGTCTCCAAAAATATGTTCAAATGGGGTATTGCGCCTTCAGTAACTTTATTTTTCCACATTTTAAAATTCATAATAAATGACACAATATTCATTCTTAATTGAAATCCACATATACAGTAATGCAACATATTTAGGTTTAAGTATATAAAGCAATATTTCAGTATTAACTTTAGGCTAGTCATGTTTTCTTCTTTTCAATTTGGAAAACTACTTGAATTAGTTGTTTTTCAACGTTGCATTGCTTTACTGTTTCATACTGTTTAGACATGTTTTGTGAGAACTATCGGTGACAGAAAACATCAAAAACTTTTTTTTTATTAGTGAACTAATCATCCAAATATCTGTGCAAGTTTTAAAAATGCTCATGTCGTTTGAGAACCTATAATCGGTTTGTCTTATGAATAAAGCAACATTCGAGACGTTTTTTTTTTTCTAACGTTTAATGTTAAAGTCAATTTACATGTGTTGTTTATCGTTTAATTTTTCTAGAAACAATTTTTGTAATTACTATGTTTTGGTATTATTATAAGAGTGAATTATTTTTCTTATTGCTGCAATCGAGAGACTATGGCAGAATGCTAGAATCTGCAATAGTTTGTGCGTGTAAAAGGAGATCATCCTACAGCGCTTAGCTTGTTTACAAACAGATCGTTTAGCTCTTATCTAGTAGGCTGCTGTTAACTATCTTTAATGTTATATAATGTTTAAGAAAATTAAACACTTAACCCTAAGGTAGTCTCTCCTCGCTTCGAGCAAACAGAGCTAGTGAACTCTATTCCACTTCGGAAGAACAATCAAGCTTTATAAAATGTTCATAATTACTTTTCTTACTTCTTAAATTATTTAGTAGTTATTAGCTGTTTACCACTGCGAGAGAGAGAGAATAGAAGGACCTCGTTTCCCACGATTTCAACTCGCGGCTGAAAGAAATAAATTAGGTCAAGAATCTGTGAATCACAGAGCTGACGAGCAGGACCCAAATGACAACAGACACCTTCTTAAGTTTCATTCTTTCAGTGGAAGCTGTACCCTGGCCTAACATGACCTCACTAGAAATAAGAATTTGTAACCACTGTAATGGCAAAATTATTATTTTCAGAGTACAGCTCTAACATCGCTGTTTAAAGTATTTATTACACTCGTCTACACGCAAAATTTTGAGATTGTTTAGGCCACAAAACAAAAAAATTGTAAAAAGTGGGACTATTGCTGTTGAGCTCTCACACAGACACGTAAATTAATATCAGCTATTCATTTTAAAATATATTAATGAACACTGAGTAAAGTTTACTCCTAGATTATGACGTGAACATTTAACCGGGCCTATAGACCTTAAAAGAAAGCACCAAAACTGCGTGTAAAATGCACATTTTTAGAACTTTATAATGCCTTTTTGCGCGAACGTTTATTGACACTTTAGTTCACTGTTAAGCAATGAATGTCCGAGTTTTTATTTAGAGGATATAGGTTATCCACGGGTGGAATAAGCCGCTCGGTGGGGTCTGTAACCCTGAGACTTATTACATCGGAATTTACTTTGTTTTCCGGTAAGATTTTGTTGGCTTGCTATAGATAATTCCTCAAGAGCATGCGACTCTTAACACTGTTTAATGAGACTCACGTGTTTAATAAACACCCGTGAGACTGATCTAGGTTGCAATGATATTTATAACTGATAATTTATCAAAACACGTTTAACGTTCTCAAATGGATAAAACCCAACAAGTTACTACAAAAAAAGCAAGGACGCAAAAGTTTTCTTTTGAAGCAAGTGTAAAACAGAATATTTAATGACACTCTGGTAGTATAGCCTACGCAATTGGCCAGGTTATGCTGAAAACGATAAAAAGGAATAAACATACAAACATGCGTTAAATGCAAAATAACCAATACATTCACTTAAATACGTTTTAACTGCTCATTTTGAAATTAGAGGGCCATTTAAAATACAAATGCATGCATCAATAATCGATCTTTGGCGGAGATGTAATAAAAATAATAATAAAAATAACAATAGCCTAATAATAATGTAAACAGTAAAACATTTGTGTTATAATGTCCTGCCATGTGAAGACAGTGTGATTGGCACTGGCATTTCTGCCAGTATGCTATGGCTGCTGACTCTGATGCACTGTAATAGGGGTATGATGTGCAGGGTGTTATTATTTAGGCCTGTATAAAATTTTCTACAGCATACAATAAATAAAATAGGCTTTTGCATAGAAATACAAGCCAGCTTCTTTACTGACCAATAGCTGAACAGTGTTCTCAGCAAAACACACAAAAAGGCCGATAATGCTTGTTATCAAAGTTTGAGTTGGGCCACGTTGATGGTTTTTGTTATAAGAGCTACTGCGTCCCCCGTGCGAGGGTCTTTTCTAAGTCATATATCTCCATCAAACAGGCTGAAATACTTGCTGGCGTTCGAGAAATAAAAGTAAGGCGCGCTACCTCCAGGATACACGACTGGCAGAGGCATTGGAAGCATGCACCTTCCGAGCAGATTATTCTCTTTAGTGTATAAAGCTGGCAGCGGTACCGTCTTTCCAACATCACTGAAATCGCTAGTCGGTCCCTCCAGTTCAGTAGACAGTTGTCTTTTTAATTTATTCCGTCGATTCTGAAACCAGATTTTGACTTGAGTCTCGGTGAGCTGCAAAGAGTTTGCCAGACACGCGCGCTCCGCGCTGCTCAGATACCGTTTCATGTCAAACGTAGATTCCAGTTGGAAGATCTGTCTCTTTGAAAATATAGTGCGCGTTTTCTTTTTCGTCATTAGTTTATTCTTCTTGCCGTTGTTCTTTTGTTGCCCGTCATCGCAGCTGTCCGCGCTCTCGCTGCGCGTGTCCACTGTTTTGAGCGCGTCCGCCACAGGGCCATCTCCGTCTCTGTTGACTTTATCTGAAAGCCAGTCAAATGCTATTGATATTCGCTCAAAAATATACAGTACAGCTAATAATGCATTATTGCAGATTTGTGCCACAGTTAAAAGCAATATCTTACCAACGGTGTGCAATCTTGCACCTGACCCTTCTTTGCATGGACCCTCGCTCTCTTCTGGATGATGCAGACAGCCATCCTGACACACTACAAGCGATGTCTTTGAATGACAGCTGTCAAAGTTTCTGCTGCTCGACTTGGAGTTGAGGATATTGTCAATGGTGAACTTCAAAGAAGCCGGTCGACATGACGCGTCCTCCTTGCTCATATTCTCCGTTAGATGCGGGGTCTTTGTTGTCCGTGTCTCCTTTTTGCCGTTTCATAAACTAACGTCTCGATTCTCCGAACACCATCGCTCCACGACGTGTAGTGCTGCTGCGCTCGCCTAGACTGTTAGTCCACTGACCGGAAGAACACTGTTCTCCATCGTTTATTGGTCACGAGAATCAGACTGCGCGGCAGCCAATGGCAGAGGAGGGTGGGAGCTAGAGCTCAGACCTATCCAGACATCTGGCACACATACTTCGATATGTGAACAGCACTGCTTACTATTTTTAATGAGAGCTCTTAAGGAAAGGAAAGAGATTTCAGCTTTTAGTAAGAGGCGCGTATTTTGCCTCTTTGGCCCTCTCCAGCTCCTTTGATGACGCTTGCGGGGTGTCAATTCGAGAACAAAGGGAGGTCAATGTAGCTTAGGCTATGACTTTTTTTTCCCCCCGAGATGAGCTTTTAGTTCCCAATTAAGTTAATTATAGCAAATTCATCGTTCAAATTATGATGCACTTTATGTGTGCGCGAAATTATTTAGAATTAAGAATGTGTATATATATGTAAATTATTTTTTGGTGTTTGTGGCAGAAACAGTGTGTAGGCTATTATTATTTTCTTATTTTGAAATATCTTGGCCGTGCAATGACTAGTTATTAGGCTTAGAAAAAATTAACGATGATGACATTAACGTTTCCATTAGTGATTTTTCCAGTAAAGTTGTTATTTCGGGGGCATTTAATAATTGATCTAATTATTGAACACTGAAAGCATTCATGGATGATAATTATGTAATAAATATGATTTTTTACTGAACCTTTAGTCCGTCACCACAATTAAGATTTCATTGTCTTTTAAGCATCATGCAGGACTTGCAAATGGACCCTAAAATACATCCGAACTCATTCTAAAGTATTATTATATGATTTTGTATGTCTGAATGTAATAAAATAATGTCCTAAAATTTCAAATCTCATTATTATTTTTCTGCTGTTAAATAGGGAAGTAAATATGCCTGGTATAGTTGCGGGCCTAGATGAGTATATTATACGCTTTTCATGGGATTTATTTGTATATGTAGCTTATACATTTGATATATAAAGTGTATTCGTTTAAATGAAGTTATTGGTGTTAATTTTACATGTTGTTTTCTTTATCGTTCTGCACTCGGACTCTTCATGCTTTACTTGAAACACACGCAGCCTATCCATTTCAAGAGTGTTTGAATTTAGTACCACATTTTCTGTTGTGTTCTGTGTGTAGATAGTGCTGCACTGATTTACTGTGAAGTAACAATATAAAATTAGAAAAGTAAACAAGATAATCTTGACAAAAGTGGAAATGTTTTAGGCCTATGGTTCTCCTCTGTCCCGTAAAGTCTTGACGTCTTCTTCTAAGTATATAGCCTATAAGTAGAACCATATACAGGAAAACAATATTTGCTTTAAAGTGATTTGTTTATTTAAATTTATAATGTGAAAAAGTGACACAACTTACAAATCGGTGGTTCTGAATAAAAATATATTTGCACAAAGCAAGTGTTGCCCTTATATTTACATACAGGTGAGGGCCCCCATGCATAGAAGACTATTGTAGACATGTAACAGTGACAATTAACACAAAAGTGTCATTTCTCTTGTGATTTTGTGATAGGTGTTTTCTTTTCTTTGGAAGCAGGAGACATCAGTACTGCAGTTTCCAGCAGGATATGTATAGGCTATATCAGTTATTGCACCTCTGTTATTTTGAACTGTCCTTGGATCACTTCACGTCAAATAATCAGACAAGGCCTGTCATTTGCGATGTCATTAAATTCACTGAATGAGCGAAAGGTAGAGGATAGTTCACGGAATTTGAGAAGCCAATGATTGGTGGCGAGACTTGACACACGTTAAAACTGAGAGTCGACATGGGTGTCGTTTTGTCGTGGTACAAGATGGGCACCCGTACAATCCGTTGGGAGCTGTGGTTAAAATTAACAGCCTCTAAATCCGCGGTCAGTTGTCTTTTCCATTTGTTTCTGCGGTTCTGGAACCAGATTTTCACCTGTGTCTCGGTTAGGTGCAGGGAGGCCGCGAGGCCGGCGCGCTCAGAGCTGCTGAGGTATCTCTTCATGTCGAAAGTGGACTCTAGCTGGAAGACTTGGCTTCTACTGAACACAGTTCGGGTCTTTTTCTTCCGGGCCGAGCCTGGCTCCGAGGTGTCGGGACCAGAGCGCTCGTTGAAAAGCTGTCGAGCGTCCTCACCCTCATCACCCACACACTCGCTCGTTTTTCGGTCCACTGCTCCATCAGGAAGCTCAGAGGCCACGGGGCTGTTCCTGTCGCTGCGGCAGTTTTCACTGGAATGGTGGATTTCTCCTTTTGGACCTGATAAAGCAATGATCAAACAAATGTGTAAGTGTTTGAGAAATGCATGTTTATTATAATCGATCAGATGTTTGCCAAAGTCATAAAAAAAATCTGCTCTGAATGTAGGCACGTTCCCATTATGTGCAATATTGTGTGTCTTCGCAGCCAACTCTCTCCTTGTGGCTTTCACAGCTTTACAGAGAATCAGACAGACCGATTGCACTCTTAAGCCTTTAACGAGTTTGGGAAGTCTTTTACTGAGACTCGGCTGCTCCGCACTTTCGAGTTGCTTTTGTTGGTTTTACTTAATGAGGCTTAAAACTAATGTGAACCTGCCAGTAGGCTAGCCTAATTGATGATATACCAACACGGAAAATAATTATTCTGGGAAGCATAATGAGCAAGTCAGCACAGTCCATTGGAGATTGTGCTCTCATTTAAATTAAATGTTTAATGTAGACATCACAGTTCAAAGTAAAAATATATACCATTGTATATTGTTTAACATAATGAGGAGTTCTGTACAATATCGCGCAACTTACTCTCTGAGGTTTCCCGTTCATACCAATCCAGAGGCCTCTGTGTGCTCCGACAAATGTCTGTCTTGAAGCCTGTGCTGAATGCTTGACTGCACATTTCCTTGCGACGCGCTTTAGTGCCGCCCTTAAGAGCTATCTCTCGCTCCATGCCATCGTTATCCTTTAAAGGACGGGCGGACTTTTCTGTCCTACAAGAGCCAAGTAAATTCTCGATAAAAAACGACGAGCCCCTGGATGTGGTGGAAGTATGCCGTTGTTGGCTTTTGTCATGCATTTCTCGTACAAGTATACCAGTCACAGCAATAGCCGGTTGATTCGCGAATAGCCAACTTCTAAGCAAAAAGTACCGAATCCTTCCTCTCCGGATATCCCAGCTCAACCATCGCTTCAGCAGGACGAAATCCTTCGTGCGTCCACGGCTCCAGTCCAGAGAGAAGCAGGGCTGTAGTAAAGAAAAATCCAAGTCAAGTAAAATGCTTAACGAGCGGAGGGCATTCTGCTATTGGACGAGCACAATAGCAAATGGGATTACTCGTGAAAGGGTATTACCGGCTCCAATTCGACTTCGCTTTTGATCGTGCCTCAGGGTCGGTGGAACCCCTGTCACAGAGGGCTTTATTTGGGTCAATTAGGGAGCAAATCAAAATACAGACAGTGGTTCAGCGCATCGCGTCAGCCGGGGATCTCGTAGAATCGGATGCTGCTCCGTCTATTGGTTGGATCGGTCGCTACATCACAACGACGTTACAGCAAACGCCACTGTTTGGCAATGAGACAGCCTTCCTCGGGACATCCCAGGATATGTTGTGTTTGCTTAATGCATTTAAATATGTCAAATAATATGTTAAGCCACGGTTAAAATATTCTGGATTTTTGGAGCTCATCTGTAAAACACCGAGCTTTATAAACCAAGATTATTTAGGCTATTTACCGACCCATGAAATTCATTTTAAAATAGGCTGTTTTTCAGAGTAGGCTCTTAACAGTAGGCTAAACTGCAATTAAAACGTGCCTGGCCCTGACAGCACCCTAATTGGACAAATACACTGTTGCATTTGGTTTTAATCGGAGATTTGAGAGCATATGCCTATTTGGCATTTTCAAGCCTTGTCGTTATAAAAAATATAAAAATAGAACAGTTTGAAATAATTTGGATTGGGGGAAAACCATTGATTAGCCTATTAGTTATAAATATATTTTAGGACCCCAAACTGGCACGAAAAAGTAATATCGAGTTGTTTGGCCTTAAGCGCTAAAGCATGAAAACATTAGGCTATGTAAAATCCATTTCTTTTTCTTTAAAATGTAAATGGGTAGCTGCTACCTGATTCTTAAAAACGAGACTACTTTCATTTGGTGTAACGTGATAATTTTCTCGCTTTAGTTATATTAAATATATTTATCTTAAACTTGGTTTTAAAAATCATATTTTGCAGTTATTCGACTAAACATTTTACAACATCGTTTGTGGATGGCAAAAAAATATAGAATAATAAAATTGCCTACTGCATGAAAATAAAATAGAATTATAAAATATATATATTATTTTGTATTTAATATTAGTAGTAATTTAATCTAAAATAGGCTATCTGTGATTTGACGTCTGTGATCGTTACCGTTTCTGAAGTGCAAATCCTGCGTGTGCTAAATATACCAAATAACGTTCTGGCTTAAATCCCTAACATAAACTTTGGCTATTTCAGCAATCATTTAGCGGATATACACGGATTAATCCTCTCCCGTACTTTTTAATAGCGAGAAATTGAGAACTGTAATGTAATTTGAAATGTGTTAAAAGAGAAGGAGGCTAAACCTTTACAAACACACAAACTTCTATCCTACATATCCTATTTAGCCTAAATATATATTTTTCGATTCCAGATTTTTAAAAGTGAGTTTATGGACGATTTCTTGAAATCTGTGACGTTTTTCCCGCTGCTGCCTTATTCTGAGACCTGTTAAACTAATTTTATAATAACTTTTTCAGATTATTTGGAAAGGCATCGTATAGTTTCAGATTTATTTCAGGAGTCTTTTTGCTTTCTTTTTTCTTAAAGACATTGCATACATTAAGTTAAATGTTAATAATAATAATATTAATAATACAAAAGCACTAAGCACAGAAATAAGATAGCGGTGCCAGCCATTGCCTATTATGTCAGTTATAGTTTTAACTATAGTTTAATTATAGTTACATGACGCAATTATTTCGACTGATGGCCAAAAAAAAAAAAAAAAAGTATGAAAAAAGTGTACACAAGCATTTTAAGATTTTCGTTTACATGGACACACAAACCTGGCATCATCGTTTTCAGTCCCTTAAACTGAAGCGCTATATATTCTTTTTTCTTTACGTCCCTGCTATTCATTAATGCTTTTTTTTTAATTCAGATTTTCAAAATTTGCCGAACTTTATATGTACTAGTTCTAAAAAATAAACGTGTCAACGCAGTGGCGTATATTCCTGCTTGTCTTTTACAAACGAATATATATCACAGAAATAAAAGCAGCTGTTGTATTAGTTAACAGTTTGTAGTCGTAGTAAATATCATAGTCGAGTAAATGAAGCAGCCTTTTTAGTTTTTACATTATGTATTTTTCTTAAGTATTGTTATTATTACTGGAAGATTAAATTTAGTCCAATAGAAAGACTTAGATCTTGTACAATATGCTTGGCATGATATCCTGCAACAGCCAACAACAGCAAAAGCAATATCAGAGGCACTTACTGTAATAAAATAGGCTTCAAGTTTGAAAGTCCACAGTGTGATACTTAACTGTAAATTGATTCTATTACTTTGTGTACAGTGATGTCTGTTTGCCTTTTAAACCATTAACAAAAAACTAACCCGCTTACTGAGGTTTTGATGCATTGACTGTGGTCAACTTTTTACGTCTCTTCTTTCCCTTCTTTTTGCTTCTTCTTTAGCTTGTGAGTGAGAGGCAGAGATTATTTAGCTCATGTTACTGTGTGTACTTCGGCACTCTCTCTGATATGGCACCAAGTCCGACCCCCTGTATGTGAGGGCAGACAGCCCCTGGCCTCATGGGCATGTAACCCCACTGATCCTTATCCAGACTGGCATGGCCTTTTCACACTGGTGACCAGTATCAAGACCTTTAATGCTCTCCTCTCCCTCTCTTTTTTTCTCTCTTTTTAATGTTTTTTTTTCTTAATACATCTTTCTTCCATTTATTTAACTACCCTTTGCCCTCGTTGTCATTCACTATATGTCACATTTCTTTCCCATCACATGAACTCATCCGTCCCCCATTTGTTAACTGAGGGAGAGAAAGAACAGAGAGAACACACTGTCTCGGCCTGTTTACACCTGTGTACTTCATGCGCTTTCTCAGAGTAAATGCCTTCCGAAACGCTTTTGATGTGGATTTAAATCTGATCGCTCAGAGCCCTTCAGGAGGTGACTGGGTTGTTTACAGGTTATATGATATTACAGTCAGATATAACTGAGCTAATGCTAGACACATCACCGCGGATTCAGGCGGCAAGACGACGCGCAAACTTCAGCAAATGAAACAAAGTCGCAGACCCTTAACACAGTCTTCTTTGGATTAAGTCATGCTAATTTATTTTTTCCAGTGCTGATGACGCTCTCTCTCCTGTTGCTAACTTCGATTTTGCAATTTGCCGATGATTAATAAATGGCAGCATATCTGTTGATTTCATTGACGTGGCCTCTGTTAATTTTGTATATAACGCGAGAGATACATATTTTGCAGAGACACATTTATGCGGTCAAGTGTAAAAGGAAACGTTTTAACAAATCAGATTGTTATCTGAAAAGAGAAAACGCATAAAGTGACCGTGTGTAAACAGGCTCTCTGTTGAGAAGTTTTGTGTTCCTAAGCCGCACCCTTAAAGTACTGCCACACCCCTATTAGCATGTTTAGTTCTACCTCAGCTCTAAGCTCCACCTACCCAACCTCATGCCAATTAGAAACAGACTTTATTAGCTTCACCTGTGCCCACAGCTTGCCCTTTTTGTTGTATGTGGCTAAGCTGTGGAGAGGACTGAGTTTACTGCTTGCCTTGTTTTCCCTGCTTGTGCGTAGTTGACCGTGTAAGTGATTTATTTTGTGACTTAAGTTTGGCCTAAATGTTTATTTTCATGTTTTCCTTAGTTCATGTTTAGGCATGTGTTTTACATGGTGTGCAATTAATATGTTGTGGTTGCCATGTACCTTTTGTTTATTACCTTTTATTTAGCATTGTTTATGATAAATGAAAACTCTGCACCACAAGCACACATGCACATCTATATGCATAAAACCTCCTTGGATGTACAAATAAACTTCCTAAACCTGGTTTGACTAGACTGGACCTGTTCTTACAGACAGCCCCACTGGCTTCAAGCTAGCTACCTAACCAACCTGTTACCTTATTTTCACTCTCTCTCTGTCTTTACTCTCCATCCCTCACATAATGCAACTAACATGAACACTTTCAGTAAAAGAAAGAAAAAAATCATATGCAGTGATTTAAGTGGTGTTGATACACATCTTTTGCGACGTACTAACAACCGAGATCAGCACATGTCCACTAACAATCGAGTCGCACTTTAACGACCCAATTGAACCGATTCATTTAAATGGTTAAAACAACTGGCTAACACTCAACTCACAAGGCGTCACTGTCTTAAATAGGCCTGATTTACTCCGAACACCTCAGATGTGAGACCATAATTTTGATTTTTAGCCTTGATTTAACCTTCATAATAAAGATTTGGCCTTAATCCAGTCATTTCAGGTCTCATATGATATGATTATAGCTACCAAAATAATTATCGTGTCTGGCAAAGGATCCTACAAAAACATAAAAGCTACTTTTAATATATGCCCTGACAGTGACAGTTTTTTTTTCTTTAAGTAGCCTATAATAAGCAGAAATCACAAACTATTTCTTTGCATTATGTTTTAGTTGTGGTCAATATTGGGTTCGTAGATCAAGTTGAGGGTGGGGGGTTTGGTTGATGACCGTCAGCCACTACTGAAGACCTTTTTTGACCAAGGAAAAACCCTGGTAAATGTAATGTTGTCTCAGCTACAGTATAAATTAGACTTATCTCTCGTGGTGTACGAGGTCCTTTACTTTCCCTTCTGTTTTGTGAATGTGTGTAACGTTAATGCTTTATAAACTTATGCCAACCGTTCTGTATAATATTGCATCGTATCATAATTAAAACATCAAATTTCATTCTAGGTATGTGCGATTCTTTATGGTGCAGATGGACAAGGAAAGGCAGCTTGACACCCTGGCTGACACCTTTAAAGGTTATATATATTTTATAAAATCTTTATATTTATGTATACATGAGTTTCTCTTGTTTTCTTTCGTAACACGTGCTTACTATCAAGCCCATGTGATAAACACTTATGGTTACATTTGTTTTTTTGTTTTAAAATTTTATCAGATTTCATGAGACTTTCGGAAGCTATATCCAGAGGCAGAAAAAAACTTTTTGAAGACTGGGCTACAATTGCAGACTGAATTCTTGACGATGACCAGTGAGATGGAAAGGTGCATTTAGAGCTGGGTGACATGACTCCAGGTAAGCTATTTCTTACAATATGTCAAACTATAAAAACAAAATTCAACTGTATTTGACAAATATCAACTGGTTATACTTTGTATAAGACTTTAGTATAAGAACACTAAACTTGTAAATTGGCTGTTAATTCTGCATGAGCATATTCTACATCCCTGAATCCTACCACCTAAAATCACTAAAACAATGCTGAAACACAAAAGTCTTAGTTAATAGTGAATATGTGTTCTTCATACTAAAGTGTAACCAATGCAGATTATTTAACAATACTGCATGTACAGGCACACATGTGTAGTTACATCCAGTAACTTCTTTAGAGGAATAAAGACATTTTCACAGGAAAAAGTGTTTCAATGTGTAATGTAGATTATGAGATCAGTTCCACAGTTTGTACTGAATTGTACTCAGTGCTTTCAAAGTCCTGCCCACCCTGCTTCCCCCATCAATATACAAGAAAGGCGGTGAGGTCTTCAGCCCCGCAACCACAGAATCCCAGAAGTCATTCAGTTGATGTAAGTTTTGTTTTACTTTTTCTACTCTAAGGGTGGATATATATACACTACCATATTTTTCATGTTTATTAAAGAAGTCTCTTCTGCTCATCAAGCCTGCGTTTATTTGATAGAAAGAACAGCAAAACAGTGAAATTTTGACTCTTTATATATTTTATTATTCACAATACCATAACTGTCGTCTATTTGAGTATATTTTAAAATGTATTTTATTCTTGTGATGTCAAAGCTGAATTTTTAGTATCATTACTCCAGTAACATGGTCCTAAATAGATCTATATACACATGATCCTATACATACAATATATACAGTTGGTACGGAAAGTATTCGGACCCCCTTAAATTGTTTACTCTTTGTTATATTGCAGCCATTTGCTAAAATCATTTAAGTTCATTTTTTTCCTCATTAATGTACACACAGCA
>JAUMHE010000042.1:8729874-8767096 GCA_032359235.1 Enteromius mattozi
AAAGTGTAACATTCTGGACACCAACCACAATTTATATGTAAAGCCTAACTTACTGCCCGCTGCTGTGTAACATCAGATTAATTACATGATAAATCCATAGCAATTGTCTATTTACTATAAAAAGTTACTATGGAAGTACACAGGTATTAGGGACACTTAATATAAAGTGGGACCTTTTTTTTTCCAACAAGAGCTGGCATTTTCTGGCATGATTTTCTCCCCCCTAAACAGTTAAGCACAAACACCACCCCTGAGTCTACTCTAAAGATTTCATTGGCCATGTCACTTACAATGCTAATTGCCTACAATCTAAAGAAAAGAAGAAAAAAAAAACAGTAATAAATGAAAAAATGCTAATCCCTAACCCTACCCTAAACCATAACCTTAACGTTACTGTGGCATGGTAGCACATGGCAATAGATTGCATTACTGTTTGTCACAATTTTATCTATGAATTTGTTATTTTCTTGAAAGGTGATTGGGTGATTGATTTAACCAATAAAATCTGTTATGGCAAAGGGTTTGTGCTTAACCGCTTAACCAGTGACCTTTGGCAACACTGAATATGACTGGTGACAAATTATTATTGTTATCGGCTTACGAATTATTAACTTAATTTAAATGAGCAGCAATTCAGTGTGGCAGCTAATGTTAGTAAAGCTCATCAACAACTCTTCTATATGATTTTGATGTCAATGTGAAAAAAACTATGCATGGAAAACTGTCAAATTATCATCTTTCTGACTGAGTTTGATACATGCATTCGTAATTGTTTGTCTAGTTAATGATATGATGTATTTGCGCTGCTGCAAGATAAAGCTAATTATTTCTATTTTTTTAAACAGCAATACATCTCCTGTCACGCTCACACAAGCGGCTGATCCAGGATCAGTCGCTTGCAGCCACTCACAATCACCAGCTAGTTAATCACCGCCACCTGGATCTCATTAGGTGAGCTTGTATATAAGCTCAGCTCACCAGTGAATCCACAGCTGAGATCAAGGTAACTACCTTAATACTTACCTGCCGTTTTGTGTTCCTTCTCATGTCTATTGATCTTCTAAGTTGATGTTTTGAAGTGGAATTGAACACTGTCTTCATGCTAACTGCTGTGTGTGTGCTGAGCTCAAGATAGCTGGAGTGTTACCTCACTACTCACCTGGGAAGTCCTCAATCAGGAGCGATCATTGGATACTTACCTCGCTACTCACCACGGAAGCCCTCAGTTTGGAGCGATGGCGATCACATCATCATTGTGAGAGCTCCCTTCATTACTTACCTGTTGACACTTACCTTCTATTACTCACCCGTCTCCACAGTACGCCACCAGAACGCCTGGAAAGGAAGCACGAGCACCATTCAGAGAATCAAAGTCACGAGCTAGAGACTGAAATTAATTGAATATCACTACTAGTTTCATTCTATTAATAAACTACATTGAACTGTTTACTGTGGTCTCGCCTCCTCCATGCTCTGAGCGTTACAGTAGTGAACAACTGACAACTGGTATGGATTTTTAACTTGTGGAAAAATCTTTTGGGGCCAAACAGAGAATACCTATCCAATTTTCTACCAGTGTGTGTGTGTGAGAGAGAGAATTGTTTGCCCAGCAGGATCTATGGTTTTCTGTCCTTGGCATGTATAGGTGTGGAAGAAATAATGGAATTGTACTGGTTGATTCACACTATGGCGGCCCATATTTGAGATATGGAAAAGAAAAGGAGTGAAAAGAGAGAACGGCAGTGTGAGAGGGAAAATGTTTGAGCGACCTGAAGCCAGGGGAGGTAGTGCCTTTCATTGAAAGTTCTCAGAGAAGTTCTTTTGATCTCTCCCTCACTCCCCCCTTGCCATGGTGACCTTGCTGAGACGCTTTTAGCACTCGGTGGCTTTGATAATATTGTACATTATGTCCAAAAGCCAGGTACTGATAATATTTCATAATGCGACGCTGACACATAATTACACCAAATTACAAAGTGCAGGAATAAGTGAGATTTTAGTCCAACTATCATTAGCATTCATACTGTTGTCATAATTATATATACTTTTACATGCTCTTTGCAAGCAGCTCCAATTAAGTCATTTATTCAGATGTCATAATATTTAAATGAGAATAAATAACAATGAGAAAATGAAATGCTACACAGATGTTTTGTCTGTATGCTGTATTCCTATGAAGGCACATTATAGCCTATGCAACAATGTAATATACAGCTTTAATCACACACATTTCATCACTTGCTCCTAAAACTTTCCCTTATGATAGAATAAGAACTAAATGATCACTAAATCAAATTAAGTAAAAAAGCTTATAAAGCGTAATTAATGACCTTGTGTAAAATAAGCACTGAGAAGGCTTTGAAGCATCTTTTTCACAGAATAAACATTGTCTATTAAACAGAGTATATTTACAGTATAGTATAATCACAGGGCAGCAGCTAATCAATTCTTTGAGTTATTTTAACCTGAAACATAATGCGTCCCCTGATGAAGCAGACGGGATGGGTGCACAAACAAGTTGTAAACACGCACACGCTCAAAGCAAGGACTCCTGCATGACCCAAATCTGTGAGATCAGAGATTCTCAGCTTCTGTTTTAATTACACCTACAGCAATTAATCAGTAAAGAGTTCAACGTGAAATTCACACTACTTCGGGTTAAAAAAATCTTCAAAAAGATATTAAGAAACACACCCCAGCTGGAAAACTTTTGAGAAATATAGTTGAAATTATTCATGATTGCCTTTTAGCTCCATGATGGCTTATTGGTTTTATGGTTTTTTGTGGAATAACTTTAGTGTTTTAATGGCTATTTACAAGGTTTCTAAGAGTACAGAAATGCTATGTATAATATGCTATTATAGATTAACTGCGGCAAAATAGCCTGTTTTTTGGCCATGACTTGACATTAACAACATAATTTCATGTGTAATATAGTGTCAATTAAATTTTGCAACCATACAAGTATGCATAGTTTTTCAAAAGAGTTTTTTGTTTAATTAGTTTTTATATGTATTTTTAATTGTTGGATTTAATTGCATTAGTCTCTGAAATTTGGCAGTATAAATGGTTAAAATAACAGCATGTTGAGTTGCAGGACACATAAGTAAATAAATAAACAATGTTCCTGCATAATCCCACATTCAAGCTGTTTTTATTGGACTATCCAGATTTTTGAGAAAAGCATGAAAACATTAGAAATTCAGTCGTGATTCGCAGACAGGATAAGCTGCCCGAGTCCAGAGGGACATTTTAGCATGTCACAGTCAGTGTTGAAGTGGGTGAAATTGAATCAGCTCTCTGCTAGGCTGATGGCAGGTGGCCCCTGCCGCGCCATCGTGATTCCCTTATTTCCCATCTCTGGTACCCGAGAGGCATTAAGCTTGTGGGAGAAAGGAAAAAAAAAAAAACTGAGACGGAATCCTTCTTCAAAGCAGCTGGCACAAACTACTGCCAGGAACATCTCACAAAGAACATGGGCACAGCAGCATGTGTGAGAGAAAACCCACTAACTCACTCACCAAACTTCATCCTGTGGCAAGAGCTGTTGACACATACACCCAGACACCGTGCAGCCTGCTGGATCTGACTATGGCATGATGCTAAAGTTTAATATGAAACATACACGTCATCTACACACTGTTTAAGGAGTGGCGGCTTTTGTTTATTGAATTGTCTTTTGGCATTGCTATTCCTTCTGCACTCATACTGATTGCAAGAGTAATTTCGTTGGCAAGGGTCTTTCTTTACTTAATGTCATTTATCAACACGTTTGTGTGTTTTGTGTGTGTGTGAATAATAATCAATATTTGTGTATAGTTCCTGGAATGGCAATATGACACCATCATATAAGACTCAATAATGACGGTGCATATACATTACAGTTCTAGTAATACAGGGTTGTTTCAATGGCTCTTTGTTTGTTTACAGCACAATAAGCACTCATTCAGTCAGTTCAATGACAAAAAGGAAACATTATGCTAATTAACTGTTTCAAACACACATTTAAAAGAGAAAAAGAGAGAGAGACATCTGTATTTATTCAGAAGAGCTATCTTTTGAAAGCAGCCCATTATTATTATAATTCGTGAATACTATCAATCTTGTTCTGAATTTCACAGATTGAATGAAATCCTTTTGTACATCACCTTATTTAGTCAATGAAAAGAAATCCTCAAATGTAGTCTGTGTGAGAGCAACCTTACATTTGTGTTGTGTTTTACTTTCTTTATTTTATATCCATTTATTCAATTTTAATCATTTATTATTTAGTCATAATCATTTATCATCATAGCATTTATATACTGATTGATTTATTAATTGATTATTCATGTATATTTTATTAGTAATTTACATTATATGATATTGTTGTTTTTTATATTATTATTTTTCATTATTGTTTACTCTTATGACTGTGTGGTTCCAAGGGCTGTTTCAAGGGAGATACAAGGGAATATTTGTGGAAACCCAAGGTTTATGGGATGCCGTTTTGAAGCAGTTTTGGTATAACAATACTTGTTGAAGGTCTGTTCTTCAGACAAAGTCTGAGCATTGAAACATATGCAACTAAGACTATTCTTATCATCATCACTTTGTCTTCTGCCTCTGCTCTTCACAGGCTTTTTCCTCAGTCAATTTCTTGTCTTATAGAAGACTGTTAATAGAGTTTTGGGTATTTGGGTACCAGACAAGACCTCCTGTTAACAGGGTTTTGGGTATTAGACTATTTTGTGGACGAGTTGTTCTGTTACCAGACAAAACTGATATTTTCTGACAGGATCTGGCATCCGGGGCTGGATCTTAATTATCTGACATGGAGGCATGATCTAACAGGAGGATTGATGTCTCATTCTTTAAATACGAATATATTTAATGCCATATTATCAGGTTATGTCTGAAATTCACAATAGACATTCACCAGACTGACTAGACTCTTCCAAAGTGTATGAAATGCATCTTCTTCAGAGAAAAATGCATGATGAACAAACACTTATAAATCCAAGGCACTCAAATTAAGTGAGAAAAATCAAAAAGCCTTAATTAAGCCTTAATTTTTCGCTTAATTCGGGTGTTTTGGATTTATAAGTGTTTTTCATGTTAAAGAATCCCATATCCAAAGAGCACCGATCTATGACTTTTTATACCCCAGCAGAAAGTTTTTTTTGCATATTTTTGAATCTAAAAATGCAGCATTCTTTTAATTCTGCACATTTAATAATATTGTAATGTAAATATAGATCCCTGCATTTCTCGCCTGGGAGACCAATCAGCTCTGATCTTTGAGAACAAGCCAATCGGGATTGGCCGGTAAGAGCACTTCAGCCACTCCCAGTGTATACAGGTATATAAAATGGCAGCGCACCTAACAATTCAGCTTTTGGCTTTGGTTCTTGCGTAACAAGCTCTCAGTCACTCTGAGATGGCATTCAAGGATGGTTCATGCTCTCATTGCGAGCGCATGTCCATGGCTTTGCTTTGGTCATGGCATTCTTTCATTAGAAGGCTAGCTTCGTCCGCTACCCCTTCTGGTTCGGCGAGCTGTAAAGCTCCCCGGCTGCATCGGCTAGTGGCTTGGCAGACCTTAGAGTGATGACTAGGAATATCCGTCTGGCAAGTCCCCGCGGACACGAAGCTCTGTGGTGCGTTCGAATGAAGGCACCAGTTCGTCCCGCCGCGATCCCAGCATCTCTTTTGATGCTCCGGAAGAGGATGAGATGTCTCTCGCCGTGTCAGAGGAGGGGCTTTCGTCAGCTTTGGCTGAGGAGGAAACTAAGCAGCTCCCCGCCGTGGCGGCTGCCCAGAAAGAATCCGACGCCGTCAATTATGGTGCACTTGTGCCTGCAAAATGCCGCTGCCTGGACAATCACCCTGATGCAGATGAGTGACGCCGACAAAGTACACTATCTCGATGCCCCCGTCTCTCAGGTCGGCCTTGTTCTCAACCTCCGCATAGATCCCGTGTCCTCCCGTGTATTGTGTAATAACAGGTAATTCCGAGAGGACTTGGAAGGTGTTGGCTTGCTGCGCCATTCCTCCGGGAGTGCTTTTCTCCAGTGTTTCCGGAAGGTTCACTGGCTCCTCCTTCCCTCTCAGTTAAGGTTAGCCGGAGTAGCCTTGACAGTTCCCGTTTCTAGCCGCCCAGTTCTTGGTGCTCCGTCCCCAACTTGCGTATCTAGGCCCCCTGCTGGGCCCACTTTTGGCCCCCAGGACGTTGGGTTGATCATGTTTGACATCCTCTGATCGGTCCCGCCTATGTTGTGGCGCTTTCCATAGGGACCCCATGATATCATTCAATGATGTAACGTCATAGTGACTGACTGAAAGGGAACGTCTTGGTTACGTATGTAACCCTCGTTCCCTGAAGGAGGGAAGGGAGACGTTATGTCCCTCCTGCCACGAACCTGAAGCCTGTGCTGAAGTGGCCGATTATGATCGGCTCCTCAACAAGAACCTGAATGGTGGGGTGTGCCGCCAACTTATATAACCGTATGCACTGGGAGTGGCTGGCGTGCTCTCACCGGCCAATCCCAATTGGCTTGTTCTCAAAGATCAGACTGGATTGGTCTCCCAGGCGAGACCCCATGAGGTCAGTCAATGACATAACGTCTCCTTTCCCTCCTTCAGGGAACGAGGGTTACATACATAACCAAGACGTTTTCTCTTGTACATCAAAGGTTAGTGTGCTGCCCCCTG
The DNA here is from genome assembly GCA_032359235.1 of Enteromius mattozi. Taxonomy (NCBI): domain Eukaryota; kingdom Metazoa; phylum Chordata; class Actinopteri; order Cypriniformes; family Cyprinidae; genus Enteromius; species Enteromius mattozi. Next base: position 8,736,568 of record JAUMHE010000042.1, read on the forward strand.
CTGCACAGGAGTGTTGGTAACGGCTCTTTAAATTGTGCAGTTTTAAATCACTAAAAGATTCAAAATGGAAATGAAAAAAATAATAACATCATGAGTCATTCCAAGGTGCTAAGACTTTCTTTGCCACATATCGAGAGCACTCAGCAGGAGTCAGACTGGCTATCATCACATCTCTACTGAAAAAAAAAAAAAATCTTGGAATAAAATGAGCATTTAATGTGATCATGCAAATGTCAGTACAATTTGTCAAAATTATTTTTTTCATACTTTTTTCATACTTTATAGCCTTCAAGAAGACTAAAGAAGACTGTGAGAAGATCATCCTCAATAATAAAGTGCAAGACATACTCACTGCTGTTTTCTTTTGATTTTGAAATAGTAGTAGGCCTATTGCAAGTTTTATTTATACAAATAGCAGCATGCTCATTGAATGTTTAGATTTTAAATGTTATCATTAGATAATACCAGTAGCCTCAGGTGATATTCTTTTACTGCTTCTTTCAACATGCAAATTTATTTTAAAAGGGTTTTTCTGTCTCTAAATATCTGAAACAATAGCTCCACCGTAAGCAGTAAACTAATAACTTGAAATACAGTCCTCTCGCATTTCTACCGCTTTGTGATTACACAGTATTGCACGTTTAGAGTCTGTGACACTGCTAATATTGCTGACTCTACATGATTTATTGCTTGTGTTTGAATTTTTCATCATTTCTAAGTCAACTTGAAAAGTGTCTGCCAAATGAATGTAAATTTATTTATACTGTTCTGCATTCTTACTACTTGTCAAAAAGGGTTCGTGTCATTTTTCACACATTGCATAGAAGTGAAAAGAAAATGTGGCTTTTATAAAAAATGTCAAGGCATTTTATAGTAACACTGTGAAGTGTAGACCTATACAAGTTAATACATTTAAAAAATTTATTTAACACATACTGTATGGCTGACCTTGTATATAATGCTGCTGCAGAAAGACATATCCTTTAAAGGTTGAGGGAAAATAACATCAATTAGTTTTACAATAGAGTGTGAATACATATTGCTTACTTTAAAGAAAAAAAGTTTATTCTCAATAGTTAATAGTTTCTGAAAAGGTACGCCCATAAGTTACATGGGATGTAGGAATAAGGTGGTTTGAAACATTGATTGGAGCAAGTTGATAAATCTAGAGCCATAACATTGGCAATCTCACTCTGCTATATTCAACCACCCGTGGGCAAATCTTTGTGTACAGCTGAAAGCATTTACTGAACACTCTCTTCGGCTTTGTTTTTACAAGGACAGTAATTTACCACCTCCCTTTCTAGGCTCTTGCCTCCTCAATACACTCACTCGCTCGCATACCTCCCTCTTCGCCATGGCCAATATCTTGTTCCAAGCTTCCCCTGATCTGACACTTCCTCCTCTTCAGTCATGGAATGATGTCTTCAAATAACCCTTCCACTCAGACTTGGCACATACATGTTCTCATATGTGTAAATAGAGCCTCCGCTAATGTGAGTACTTGCCGCAGGCACTGTGATTACAAATATGCAGCTTTCTTGTTTCTGTGATTATAGAAAATGCATTAGTATAGGCTGAACATGACATCTGCTTAGTCTCATCTGGCTGCCTATGGGAGCAATTTTGGCCGGACTAAATGAAGTACGCACACACAAGTGTATGTTCCCACGATTTAACACACTGCGTTACTCACCTAAGCTTTTCTTGCTTACAGCTTCTCACTCTCTCACACACCTGATATTCTGTTACTCGAAGGTGTTGCTCGACACATTGTGGGATCTCTTTACAAAACACTGAACGTCATGCAGAAGATGTTTTCTTCCACAGATTATTCTTTGAAAAATCTGATTATATGATCCTCAGACTGTCTCACATGACTTTGGTTTCTTGCGTAACAAGCTCTCAGATTTGATTAGACTGAATCTAATGCTGTCTTCTCAGATTTTCTTTCCACTGAACTGTCTGCTCATGGGACAGAAGGATCTCAGTTCAGTGCCCTTTTGATTGGACTGCTGCTCTGTCCCCTGTATTTCCAGCTCCTCTGGGCTTAGAGGAAGTGATTAGCCCACTTTATCTAAATACATGAAATTAAAGGGGAAGGATATCATGTTTTGGGGGCGTAATGTCAGATAGGAAATTAAATATGAGCATTTGTACAGTCTATGTGATTGATATATGCGACAACGAGCGCCGGTGACCAAAGTAATTGACGGTCAGAGTAGCTTTCCTCTGACTCAGACTTTACTTATGGCACAATGGTAAAAAAGTCACTTTATTTATGACCATGTCTGCACACTGAAAGTGGCTAGGGCTGATTTAACACAGAAACCCAAAGAAAAGTGCTTGAGTAAATCAATTGTGGCCATTACCGCTGTATGCCGACCTTGTTGTTTGAACTAAGGGATTATGGTTAGCTATTGTTTTATCTGGTTAGGCTACTGCAATGATTATGGCTACAGAGGGAATGTGCTGAGAGAACACTGAGAAAGAGAGGCATGTAAAGATACAGTCCAATTTTCTTACTTGTTAGAATCACCTCCTGGTATGATTTTGAAGCAATATGACACAGATTCTGAGTCTGTCAGTGTTTCATACCATGTATCCTAATAAGGGAAATAGAATGTCAACCAGAGGAGCTATTTCCACACTAATAAAAAAATACAATCCCAGTAGTTGTTGAGTTAATGACTACAAATATTTGTTGAGATTCTTCCCTTTTTTATTCTTTTTTTAAAAACAGTGAGATGTACAAATGTATAGTTTTTAGAGGCTTTAAAAGCAGAAATTTGAAGCTCTCCCATCATTTCTGTTAAAACTCATTCTATCAGTTATGCAGTTGTTTAAAATAAGCATGTTTACATTACTTGAAAGGGTTTACAATATTGCAGTGTTATGTTAAAAGGTATTGTTAAAGGAAAGCTCCACCGTTTTTCCATTTTCCACTATATTCTTCCCTCAACTTAGTCGAGCTGATACATATCTCTCCCATCTCAGTGCGTGCATTTAATCACTCTAGCACACGGCGCCACTATATTAGCATTTAGCTTAGCTCCATTAATTTCTTAGGATCCAAACAGGGATGAATTTAGAAGCCACCACACAGTTCCCCGTTTTCCCTATTTAAAGAGGGTAACATGACTAGTTACACAAGTATGGTGACACAAAATAAAATGTGGTGATTGCGACGAAGGAGACGAGGGCGAGCAGATCCATTTGCGAGCTTTTATTCAGGGTTGTGGTACAACAGGCAGGGTCAGAATACAGCAGACAGGTGTGGTGGAGGCAAGACATAAGAATAATCCAGAAGGGTAGCAAAGGTCAGGCGATCAGCAAACAACAATATCCAAAGGGCAAAGACAAAGAGAATAGTACACAGTACACAGGAACAATTCACAGAAAACACAACTAGGAAGAAAACAGGGGAAATGCTTCGTACAAGAAAACCTTAATACTCGGCGGTTTGACTAACAAACAACTTTTAAAGGGTTAACAAGGGAGCGGAGCTGATTAATTGCTATGGGAACAAGCAATGCACAATGTAGAAACACAGACAGGGGTAACACACGTAACTGTCCGGGGTGGAGTGCCCTCTGGTGGAGCTCGAGGGCACTCTGGCTGGTGATCGTAACAGTGATTTTTTTAAGCGGATAAAAAAAAGATAACTATAATGTATGGCAGAATTACACCTCGGCACAGTAATATCATCACTGCTTGGTTGTATTGATGGAAGGGAGAGGGGGAGTTTTCAGGAGTGATGATATTACTGAGCTGAGGTCAAAGTGCTGCAAAGTGTATGCTCTTCCGCCATACATTATAGTTATCTTTTTTATCCGCTTAAAAAATCACCATGTTTTATTTTGTGTCACCATACTTACTTGTGTAGCTAGTCATGTAACCATCTTTAAAGAGGGAAAACATGGAATTGTTTGGTGGCTTAAAAATTCATTCCTGTTTGGATTCTAAGAAATGAATGGAGCTAAGGTAAATGCTAACATAGTGGTGCGACGCACTAGAGCGATTAAGTGCATGCACTGAGACGGGACGGGAGAGATATGTATCAACTCCTTTAAGTTGAGAGAAGAACATAGTGGAATATGGAAAAACGGTGTAGTTTTCCCCTTAAATTGGATATGACTTTACACAGTAAAGACATATCCAATTACACAGTAAAGTCATATAGTAAGCAATTATCACACAGAAGTCATATATTTGACTTAAAGCATTTTCACATTTAAAAATAAGCCATATTCACTTCCATTTTGCCTCACTGCTAATAGTAAAAAAAGGTGACAAAATGTGTTTAAGTAATAAAAATTAAGCCACAAATGCTATTGATTGAGCTTATCACATAATAAACCAGAAATATTATTTCTAGCTGCAATTTAGCAGCAATACTGCATCTGAAATTATTACTGGTACTGAGAATGTGTGGGGGGAAAAGCATTAATAAGAACAAAACTGTGGGCAAGCTTGTGATATTGCTTGGATTGATAGTTCTGTGTATTGAAAGTCATAAAATGTCTTTTACAATCTTTAAATTATGTTTCTTTTCTCTCTCTCTCTCTCTCTCTATGGGTTTGTTTTCTGTGATAAAACTTAAGCAAGAACAGTGGAAACATGGCTCAGAATCGGGCCAGATATGAAGAATGTCATCTTTGTTGGATTTGTACGTGCGCACCTTCATGGATTTCTGCACTGATATGATCCCTGAGGCAAGACAGGAATAAAACTGTGGTTGTAAAACATTCCCTTTATTTTGTAGCCACCAGCTGTGCAATGCCACACTGTCTACCATGCATGCATATGAATCGTGACTAACAGATATAAAGGCAAGTAGTTTCCCCCCAAAATCTAACATTGTCAAGCTGCTTACCCTTAATTTAAAATCTTTAATGATCAGTCATTTAAGTAGAATAGGGTTTTTTGTTTCTTTCATCTGCTGTTCTTTGTGTCATTGAGCATGCAGAGAGAGTTCCACCAATTTAAAACTCAAGCAGCATGTTACAAAGCACTAGAAGTTAACACCCACTCTTGCTTCTTACACAATCACCAACAGTGATTTTCTCTCCTGTAGTGTTCGTGAGGCAGTTTCGTGAGAGGTTCTGATCTACAAGTTGACAAGTTACACAGATCAGAGAATCCCACAGCTTACTAATGAGGGGGAGAAATTAGCAGGAGAGGAACGATTTCAGATTGGACTCATAATGTGCTGAGAGAGAGAGAGAGAAGGACAGACTAAGCTTTTCTCAGTTACAAAGTCTGCCTAAGCTCTCAGAAGATGTCAAGTGCTAAAAAGATGTTTTGTGCATGAGTTTGGTGATATGCACAGAAAGTAGATCCTTATATATTTAGTTAGCATTTCAGTGTTGTTCATATGATTTCAGTGTCCAGAACTGGACTCGTCCATTTTGTTTGTTTTCTTATGTTTTAGTCGAAAATTTAAAATGCTGGATTTTATAAACAGTCCACCCTTCGCTTGATCTTCAAACAGTTATTAAACATAACATATTTGTAAGTTTGGAAATGTAATATGTTACACTCTTAAAATGTAATTTTGATTAGTTTTCTAAATTTCTAATAAATGTTTTCAAATGTTAATCATTTTCAAACATTTAAAGCAGGCAACGTTAACGGTAATACTCAAGACTGATTACTGTTAGACTTTCAAAATACTTCATGGCTTGAATTAAGATTATAATAATTAAATTTTGAAGCACAGCCATTATAAAATCATGTATGCATGTGACCTATTCATTTTCCTAAACTCCTGAAACATTGATGTCTCATATTTTAAAGCAGTCAATGCTGTTTGGGAAATAAATCAATTAAGTGTGTGTGTGTGTGTGCGTGTGTGAAATTATTCAGATAACGTTATTTGTTAACATATTCATAAGTGAAATTATCCAGTTCCGTTACATGCAATTAGTTACTCCCCAACACTGTTTGTGAGTATGTGTTTAAGTATGTACTGTATATGTATATTTCTAAATCCACACCTTTGCAGACATGATGGTTGTGGGGAAGGAATATACAGTCTTTCAAATGTATCATGACATTTCATGAGAAAAAAAAAAAAAAAGCATTCAGTACTTCAGGGGCTCTCTGTCACAGATCTTTAGGTTTTTATTTAAAGCCTGTTGGTTTCTTTGCAGGAAGTTTGTGAGCCTTGAAGCAAAAATGGCAAAGCGTTTTTCCTTTTCTTTTTTTCTATGCCACTTTAGTTATCAGAATCCCCTCCTGCAGAGTTTAATTCTAACTTAGCTAATCAAGTATTCATGCAGAATTGAAAATTCCATCAGGTGTTGAAGCTAAAATCAGGATGGCAGAATTCTGGGATCATCTATGTTTTATATTTCTCCCATTGCATATACAGTTTCAAATATACTTGTGTATGCAGAGGGCATCAGTTCATATCATTCTAGAGTTCTAGGATCATAATTCTCTGTGCTGAGCTCTAGATTTTGCCATATCTTGGATCCTTTGACAAAGGTTTCTGCCTTCTTTTCTGTATTATGCTTTAGGAGAAAATACATTTGTGCACCTGCGGTTCAAAAAAAAAAAGTTTTAAGTAGTCTAGTCTGTCAATATGCCTGCTGAGCCTTTGAGGGCCACTGGGTATGAAAGGATGAGTAACTGTGTAAAAGTGTTTTTTCCCCTATAATCTCTCATGCTCTAAGGTGTTCATGGTAATATTTGGACTGAAAAAAATGGCTTTTTTAATGATTCACACTCACATACACCTGTGAAGCCCCTGCTCGGAGACATACAAGCTTTATGGCATTAATTGTGTTCTAAGCTTGATAGGCTATTTTAGACAATAAGAAACCAAAATAAACCCTCTGCAGTGTTGGCTAAACCACTTTCTCCATTTTGTTAAAACATCCTTGATTAGATGCGAGTACAAACTGAAAATGATTAATGACCTTAAAAATAGAGGGTTAAAAAACCCACACTACCATTCAAAAGAGGATTTTTTTAAATAAATGAATACGCTTATTAATCAAAGATGCAAATTGAGCAAAAGTGACAGTTAATATAATACTAAGAACCACACCTCAGGAAAGCACCACTTACTTTTTTTTATTTTTTTTAAGTAAAAATCAATTTTCTACAGTATGTTATGCTCAATATTGAGTGTAAACTGCTTCCTGAATCAACATATTTATGGTTTGTTGAAATTCAGAGCGTCATTTGTAAGTGGCTGTGTATGGGTTCTTAACAGTCTATAATGACAGCTCATTTTAGAGAGACTAGTCTTTGAAAATATCATGCCATGAGTCACAGGATTTTTAGGCTTTTGCTATCTTTTTGAATCCCATGAATCAGTCAAGTTTGGTGACAATACAATTCATCACACTAGTCTCTATAGCAACAATCATACTAGGTTCACTAGGCTTGGTTTGATTCCCAAGTATTTTCTTCAGCTGACAAAATGCCATTACCGATTTAATATCGAATTATTAATGCACATTTATGCATGTGGTGGAAAATTCCATCCAAAGCAACTTATATTGCATTCAAGCTTTGTCATGCATTCCCTAGGAATCAAGCCCATAACCTTGGCGTTGCTAGTGACAAAGCTCTACTGTTTGAAAGGCTCAATGTTAATGCTAAATGACTTGCTGACAGTATAAATATTTGTTGTTGTGTTGACTGAAGTGCTAATTTCTAACTGTTTAAAAAAATATCAACATAGGAATTTCTAGTATCACACTGTGAGTATTTTGTTAGGTACATTTGAGGAAATTATTAAGTGCTAAATAGGATCACTACATCACTAAAGCATATAATTGAAAACAGTGAAACGATGGTACAAGGACAGAGTGTTGTGTTATTCAGCGAGGTCAAAGAACCATTCAAACTGAAAGGCCATAAATACTCAAGCATCTTTTACTTAACCTGGCATGAAGATGTGTCTCTCTGAACTTACAGCAAATTGAACCTTGCAAAATGAGCAGCAAAAGACACTGCTAGGGTCAGCTAAGGTTAAGACTTTAGACATAATCAATAGTAAGGGAGGTTTGCAATATACTGTATGCAGTCCATTTTAAAAGAAGGAAGATGCAAATAAATACAAACAGCAACTTGTTTGCACTAAGTGCAAATAGACAGATGAATTGCTCAGACAAAAGCATCAGCTAGACAAAACCAACAAAAGATTATTCAGTCTCAGATGGAGAAATGCAATACACCATCAGAGTAGTTTTATTGAATAATGGAAAAGGATGATTGAAGTCACTACAGAGCAAATAAGTCTATATAGAGTTAATTATTTTAGATTTTTTGACATATGGCAGTTCTAATTGGCAGGCAAGAAGGCAGAAATGCTTTGGGCTTTGCGTACACATTCCCAGCACAGCCACTGGTATAAGGAGAATCTAATCATTCACATCGGTCAAAGGCTTTCCACTCTGATCCTCCTAAAGCTTGGACTGCACTAACAGTAACACAGCACCAAAGGCACAGCAATCCTTTCCTTTCCCTTCCTTGATTTTGACAAAACATTCAGAGCCCAGTACAAATCAATAGATTCTGCATAATGTTCAGAAAAGCTTGAAGGTGTGTTGTTTTCTATCTAAACTAATCTCAGCCGCATAATATTAAGCAGAGCTTTTGACACTGAATGTTTTAGTAATCTGTTTGTGGTGGAACATGATGCGTTCTCCTTCTGACATAATGAGTTTGAATCAATTACAAGTATTTTCAAAAAAGCTTAAAGCATCAATTCAATTCAGTCTGGTCCGTATGATGGCGAAACAAATCACCCAGCATTGGTTTGGAAATCATTTTATCCACTTTCAAAAAATGAAACACTCGCAGACCTGCAATTACAAAATATAAAACTTGACACTTCTATCACCAAGACATCCTTCCAGTGGGTGAATAATGAGTGAATGTATGCCATTTTGAATTTGTAAGTATGTCAAACTCAATTTATTTTCCACATTTATCTGGTCCAAGAGGCACCCATCATCCAGCAGGCTCAAAAAAATGAGGAGGAGACTGCTTCAATTGCACTACTTATGCTCTGACTGGCATTGAAATTCTCAGCCTTTATCTCTCTTGGACTCATGGGGGAAGATTGGTGTTAAATATCTCATGGAGCTTCGGTGTGGGTGAAGATAGATTCCTTGTTCATTCCTCTTTCACAAGAATCTTTGAATGATTTGAATAGAAACTCTTCAGTTCTGAACCGGCTCTCTGACAAACAGCTTTAGATTCTCAATCGCTCTTTAGAATGCAATTGATTTGTTTATAATCTCAAAAAAATAGCTATACTGAAAACACAAATATAGTATTTGAAATCTTTTGAACATGAAGGTAGGGATGCGGTACGTTATGTGGTTAGAAAATAGTTTGAGTAGCCTATAAACAATTCAAAAGTGCACCCAATGCCACTAAACAGTCATCCCTAGGGGCTTACATAACCTAGTTTAAAACAATACTTACAAGCCAGACCCCTCTTTCTCTGTGATCAGACAAAGTCAGCAGCTGCTCCTGTTCTATTTGAATTTTACAAGCAGAGACGCTGTGAACTGAAAGCTGTGACCCCAAGAATATATTTATTATGTCTCTTTGAAAACACAAAAGAATCTTTTCTAAATTCATCTGTATACAAAATATAAAATGTTATTTTTCTCCATAATGGTTTCTGAATTACCCTGATAAAGACATCCAGTCTCACGTAGGACCATAGATTTTAAAACATTATGAATATTTGACAGTACCTAAATATTGCATTTTCTTACACTGATATATCATATATCTTCAAAAAAAGTGGCTTTACCACTAAAACTGTGCAATCTTTAGTTTTTTTTTCCCCCCTCAGTGTGCAACAGTGTTTAATGCTATCACTAAATGTTGAACTAACAATAATGTGCAGCACTGCATAGTCATCTGAGTCACGTTGAAGCATCAATGAGAAAATCATTCCAACTGTTGCAAACAGTCTGAGACAATTAGATTCAATTAGTTCAGAATCTCCCTTTATTTTGTTCTGAGCTGAATGGAGTATTGTACCTGAAAAATGACAAAACCTCAAAACAATATTTAATCACAGTCATTTGTAATTATGACAAACCCATGATAGAGACATGAAGAGTAAAATATAAAGCCTAGACTCACAGTAAAAAGCGAATCCAAGAGAAGTACAATCCATTTATTTGTTCATTTTTGTTTGATCATCAGCTGTGCTTGTAGTGACCTGTCAGTCATTTTGGAGATATCACAAGTATATGGAATAGAAAAGGAGAGAAGCCCAACATCCATAAAGACAGATGTTTCATAATATATAAAAACAACCAAAAAAAAGTTGTTTTGCTTTTAAAAATGTACAACAGCCTTATATATTATATTTGCATTATATCACTATGATATTTTGAACAAATGGGATACACTGTACAAGCATAGCCACAAAGCTTAAATAGTTTATAATCTGATAAATAAATCCTGTAGATAAATAAATGTATCATTATTTATCATCATCAATGCAAAACCACTTACAGTTTCTCTTAACTCTCCAGTATATACCTCTTCTATATACTCTTTATGGCATGTTAGAGAGCAGCAGTACAGTGATTAATTTCACTGAAGGACAGTTAAGTACAGTTTGTAATAGAGCTCTGTTCATTCAGGACTTTGCACCCTTAGGACGAACAACGCAATACCCAAGCACATCAGGGCAACACTATTCTTCTATCTGTCATCCGGTGACAACCTTCTCATACTCCATAATCATCGCTGTCCGTTTTGTATCTCTCCGCTGGAAAAAAACAGCACACTTTTTGGTAATTCACTTCCCTTTTTTGTCTTTTTTTGTGACCATATAAAAGGAGACAGCCTTTCATGTTACATAGCTCTCTAGTCACAATGACACAAGCCATATGTGCAAACTCATCATAAAAATATCTCTTGATAACTTCAGAGTGCCTGCAGCCATAATAAAGACAAGCCTGTTTCCTCTAATGCAGTGCAGTGCTTCTCAATTCAGGTGGGTTTTCTTTTTTTTTTTTTTTTAAGCATTTTTAGCTTATGGTACCACCTATGTGACCAGCATCTGTTGTCCTCACAGACTCATGAAGAGCATTACACAACAAAGTAGGAAAAAAAATATCAATGTCATTGTTGTGTACAGATTGTCAATGCAAAGAGAGAGAGGCAGTGGTGTTTCTGAAAACGTCTCTTCCTTGTCAACCACCTGTAAATGGCACTGGATGCTGCAAATAGCTGCCCATGTCCTCTAAAAAGACCTCTTCCAGGACTTGCACAGGATCTTCTGAAAAGCTCTCCGGAAGTCCTGGTTGAAGATGGTGTAGATGACGGGATTAAGGGAGCTGTTGCAGTAACCGATCCAGAAGAAAAACTTGAAAAGGGTGTCATGGATGGCGCAGGGCTCCCGGCAGATCCCATACAGGCTGTAGCTGAAGAAGAACGGAAACCAGCAGACCACGAACACCCCCATGACCACGGCCAGCACAAAGGTGAACCGCTTCTCTCGTGCCTGGGAGATTTTTTTTCTCGAAATGGTGTTTCTCCTTTTCCTGCGGGAGGAAAACAAGTCCAGGGACTTGCTGCTGGCTCGGGACTTCCGGCTGGAATGCTTGGAGCTGGAGCTGTTCTTGCGGCTGGACCGGCGGTCTTTACGTGAGGGCGCCGTCTCGTTTTGCGTCCGCTTGGCCTTCTCATCAGATGAGCTGCTGTCCTCCAGATCGGCATCTGGGTCATCCTCGCCTGTTTTGTGCTCCCCTGGTGGCGAAGAGGCACAGTGCCCGTTTTCCCGCCTGGAATCCTCACGGCTCAAGCCGTTCTCCAGCCGTGGCGTTCCTGGTCCTCCATCCGGATCGCGCCGCTTTTCAGACATATTTCGGGTTCTCGTCTTAGCCACCTGGTAGATTCGAATGTAAACAAGGATCATGATGACACACGGGGCAAAGAACGACCCGATGCTGGAGTACAGGATGTACCACGTGTGGTCGTTCAGCTGGCATTGTGGTTCGCTGCTGTCACCCTCATTATTCCGGTCCATGGAGATGAGCGGTGGGAAGGAGATTACAGCTGCGATCAACCACACCACCACAATCATGCCCTTTACCCTGCGTGGCGTCCGCTTCAGGTTATACTCGACCGCCTGTGTTACAGACCAGTACCTGTCCAGACTTATGGCACACAGGTGAACAATAGAAGATGTGCAGAAAAGAACATCTAGCGCTAGATAGATGTCGCACCAAACTTTCCCAAAAAACCAGTAGCCCATTAATTCATTGGCCAGAGAGAAAGGGATTATTAGGGTGGCCACAAGAATGTCCGCACTGGCCAGAGACACAAGAAAAAGGTTTTGCGGTGGCTTGAGCGCTCTGCTCGTTAAAACGGCGATAACGACCAACACGTTCCCCACTATCGTAAACAAGATGAGGAAGCTCACCAGCCCCGCGAGCCCTATAATGGTTGCCGGAGAATAGCGACTTGTAGAATTCCCAGAGGATGTTAAACCAATGCCAATGTAAGTGTCCACTTCGCTTGCAAAGCTTAAGTTATGCATATTGATTTAGAAAAAGCTCTGCCGTCCAAGAAATCGTCCACGCGCGTCTTCGCGAATATTTCTCTTTTTAAATGTCACTATAAGTTATGTGCAGGTTCCGCTATGTTTCTTCTTACCTCGTGTTCTTATTTTAATCCCGTTCGCGTCTTTTTCTTTTCCGCACAATTCCTCTCACGGCTCATTTGGTTGCAGCTTTGAAAAAGACACCCATCCCGTGGTGAGTTTAAAGTAAGCATCACCGTCTCTTACATCCGTGCGACCTGCTCGTCCTCTCGCGGGCGTCTCTCTCAGCATCCACCCGAGCGAAACACCGCCGGGACTCAACTATCCACGTGCTGACAGCATTAAACTGATGGAGCGCCGCCCCGCCCCTGGAGAGAACTACTGACTGCTGAAGTACCCTACCACCGTTTAGCGTCGTTCTCTATGTTACAGTGAATATTTTTACATAGCGAGATTTTATGCGTTTCAGTATTTCATCATCACGCGTCTCTGAACAGACAACGAGAGCTATAACTTGGGCAAGCATGCGATATGCATTACGCGTTAGGTACGCTAACGTTACTCTGAAAGGAAAATAATACATGTATTTTATTTTATTGCACTAGGCGTTGTCAGGAATAACGTTGTTAAGAGCTGGAAAAGCACCATGAACTGTGAAGAAACTATGGCTTTCGGCATCTTTGCTCGCTGGGTGTCACTGTTGTAACAATGCCATTGTGGCTTTGATTAATGTGAAACCCCGTCAAATTCAATATAAGCATATAGGCTACTGTCCACATAATCTATTTGAACTTGGCTTTATTTTTTTTTAATTAGCTTTGTTATTATTTTGACAAGTAAGGGTTGAAGTATAATCTACTGATCTCAAAACAGATTATCAATGCAGCTTTCCCACAAACATTTTAGCATATTTTAAAGAAATATTTAATCACAAAGTGCTTTTTTTTCAACAGATGTGCCTTATCTAGACTAACCTTTGGTTTTAATTAATTGTGCTTCATAATTAAGTTGAAATAAAATATTTAACTGGCATCTGTACTCATTTTAATATATACAGTAGTACAAATTATTTGATGTATACCGATTTGAAACTGGTTCATTTTGTTTTATTTTGTAAATTATGTTCAAAGAAGGATATAAAATGAGACTTTCCTATAGTATTAAAATGAGATTAGTCTAATTGCCATTTTTTCTTATATAGCAAGTTGGCTATATTGTCTACTGTACTATATAGAGCACATTCATTGTGTGTGTGTGTGTGTGAGAGAGAGAGAGAGAGAGAGAGAGAGAGCACTTGCAATTTGTCAACATATTGTAGCATGATAGACTGCAATGGAGAGGAACTAATCAATGATTCTGTAAAAAGCCCATCAGAGAGGTCATAGAGGTGGCCGTTGGTCCCGTTAAAGAGGGGGACACCTGAGAGAGAGACGCAGAAGGCCGGAAGCTCATCAATAATGTCCAATGAAGTTCAAATAAAGTCCAGGCCTTTTTTTATAAAAGTGTCACGTGGCAGAGGCTGCTAAATTACTGTAACTCACCCCGATCTGAAAAAAACAAGTTCATTCATACTGTAAGAGCATGTTTTTTGTTTTTGTTTTTTTAAGAGAACCAGTATGTTGTTGCCATGGTAAGTGGTATGTGTTAATCTATGCAGGTACATAAAGTAATTAGGCTACTGTCTGAATAGCAGTGTCAAATCTCCATTGATTACACTAACATTTGATTTATGGACATTATGTCAGTTTAGTTTGTATGTCAGTTTTAGTTTTTCTTAATGTAGACTGAATGTTGTAAGATGTTTTCCCAAATAAAATATTAAACGTGAAACTTGCATGGTTTGCTGTTAAATGAAATAATTCTTAGAACTACCAATTTGAAAAAGGCCATTCTGTTTTGTTTTGCTGATTAAACCAAATGTTCTCATTACATGTCAAAATGAAATGTTTTAAAAGAGTGGTTGTGTGAAAGGTAAAATGTACTTTACAGTCCTAATAAAAGCATCTAGCTTAATATGTACTAATCTGCATACTTTAAAATTGGCACAGTGTACAACAGTTATTGTTGTCTCTTATGACACATTGCTTGCAATGTGCCTCATTTGTAAGTTTCTTTGTTTAAGAGCATCTGCCAAATGATAAAAATGCAAATTATATAATTTAAATGGATGACATGTTGCCAGTTTGAACTTTTGTGTAGGCTATATTTAATCTTTTTTATGAATATTCTAAATAATAAATGTAATTAATACCATATTTACCATATATATGGTAAGTCAGTGGTGGAGATGATTGATGGTCTTCTCTGACCTATGAGGGGTCCCCAGTAAAATACTGTTCTTGACATTTCATTTTTTTTAACTTACCTGTCATCTAGCAGATTGTAGTCAGTGAAACAAAGGGACATTTTTTCATTTAACATTACAAAATGAAATCTGCTAATGAGATTAGCATGTGATATATTTGCTCAGCTTGAAGTGAAATTAGTCTACTACTGAAAGACAATTAGTTTAACTCATTCATAGCACTGATACTTCAGAGAGTAATGTGGCTGAGTCTTATTGAGTAGTGCTTGTCACATGTCTGCAATATTAAGTTGGAGCCAAATAACAGATTTATATTACAGAACCCAGAAATGAGTTTGCAAATCTCAAAAGTTAATTCTTATGTAAACCTGGTGACTTAAAGTTATGCTTTTAATGCAGACTGAGTGACAGCTGGTATTTAATTCGAGTGATGAGTTTGAGGATTGGATTCCTGTATAATATGTTGAGACTGATTTTGTCATTTTATTTGATCAATAAAAAAAATGAATAATAATTTTTCCTGTCCTGTATCTTACAGATCCTGTATCTACATATATACAGTATGTGTTTGTCAAACAAAGCTTTTGTCAGTTCATGAAGCAAACTTTTCTTTCTTGTTAAAATTACATGTATTGCACTTATTGTAAAGTATATTTGGCGTCATTTTTATTAAGTTTCAACGAAATAAAAAATCTGGAATTAAACTGGAATTTAAAAACATATTCTATTCAATCCTAAATGCTGCGCAACCTTGATAGAAGACAAACACAAATAAATGTAATAAATATTGATTTTTGTTGAGAGCTCAGCATGTATTCTCATCAGCTGAACCGTCCAATTCTAGGAAGTTTTGTTTATGGGCACTTGAGGTAGAATTGTGTGGGGCTGTATGTTTGCATATCCATTCATGTTGCTGAATACCTAGTGACACATCACATTTGTGTTTGCCGAACAGATTTATGTGCATGAGTGTGTGAACAATCGATTTTGTGCTACACCCCTATCTGACTGCGTTGGCTTCCTCTTGCTCTGTTTCTGTTGTGAGTTGTTTGCGTGTGTAGGTGGGATGGCGGGTGGGCCTACGATTCAATGCTGTTAAGAACAGCAGAAGTTGACCCTCAGGCTCTGCTCTTCTCAAAGCTGATTTGTATTGAGTCTTCCTGGCTTGTGATCATTAAAGGTTCCCCTTGGGCCACACTTGTGTCTGTTTAATTGAAGCGTGTGTGTGTGTGACTGATCCATATCATTACCTTGAGTTGATCCGTCCTTTCTTCCCTCGCCCCGTGTTTTATTTACACGTGAGTTATACAAATGTAAAAAAAAAAAAGGCACAATTTTAGTACATGAACAGTCTTGTAGAAATCTGAGATATCATGTGTGGTTGCTGTTTACATTTTCTTTTCTTTTTGACGACATTTTGCAGTAATAGAAAAATGGATCTGAGGATCTAATTGATTGATTGATTGATTCATTCATTATTTATTTAATTGTGATTATCTTTTTTTTTTTTTTTGAAAGACATTTACACTGAACTAATCAAAAGTTCATGACACTGAAAACTGAATTGCTTGTTGCTGCTAAAATTCAGCTTCTTTCATCACAGGAATACATTTTAAATTAAAGCTGTAAGTAGCTTTGAAGGGGCCCTCGCACCCGGACTCACCACCCCTGGTGACTTTAGGACAGAACAGCAAACTCTGAGCAATGTGCATTTAAACATGGTAAATATAGGAGGAATACTGTATGTTAAAATCAGTTATATGTGGTTAACTTCCTGCTGACAGCTGGTGGCGCTATGATTAGAATTTGGCCTTTAGATGTCTTTAGAACATGTGAAGTCTAGCATTCTAGACTGGACATTGCATGTTTAAGTTAGTGTAAAACAAATAATTTCCTGATGGCAGTTGATGGCTCTTAATAACTGAATATGGGTATGTAGATCTGTTCGGGTCAGGAGTCATATCAAACTTTTCCAAAGTTTGGAGCAGGTTGGACATTGTATGTCTGAGTTCTAGCTCCACGTATAAAATTTCATGCATGTCACATACTAATACCTACAAAAGGTCTTCCGATATGAAGTCCGAAACACAACAGGAACTCTGTTATTTAGAATTTTGTATAGCATCATATAAATCACATTAATCTAAATATCGAATTACTTTTTTAAATAAGGTCCTGTTAGGTAACATGAATTAATGGATGATGTAAATGAACATCAATATTAACACATATTAACATAATACAGCTTTTGATTTTAATGATGCATTAGTAAATGCTGGTTAATTAACATTAAGATACAAATTTAGAAGTATTTAGAAGTATTTGTGTTCATGGTGAAACATCGAAGTTTGTCAGGCCATCATGGACATGCCCTTAAAAGAAAACTCAAAATCTTCACAATTTAACATCACAAAGAGCTTTGGATTAAACTGACCAAATTTGGTGTTGATATGTTTAAATCTGTAGGAGGAGCTTGTTTACAATGCATACAATTACAATTGTATACAATGACTGAATATGGTAATAACAGCACAACACTTGCCGAGAAAATTCTAAATAACAGACTTCCTATTTTGTTTTGGACTTCATACCGGAAGACCTTTTGTAGGTATTAGTATGTAACATGTATGAAATATTATAGGTGGTGCTATTGAGCCATTTTGCCGCACCCACTACTGAAACCCATATCAGATGTAAATTTTCACGACTTTTGGCCCGTGTGTAATGTTTCATGAGTTTTCAAATATGTGATACATTTTGGAGACGAAGAAGAAGAAACTATGCCATGTCAATAGGGTCCTCGCACCACTTGTGCTCCTACCCTAAAAATATATTTAAATGGAAAAAGGAAATGACTGAAAATGAGGAAACTATGAAAAAAGGGGTGAAAGTGAGAAAGGCAAGTAGAAACATTGCCTGGGTTTTAAGTAAAGGGTAACACATATGAGGATTGATTGAAAGTTCATTCTAGCAACACTGTAATTGCATGTCACCGTAACTGATGACAGCTACAGAGGCAAGTGTAAGGGAGTGTGTGTGTGTGTTCATAGGCCCACACAGTCGGATGCCATGAGACACTGTGGCGGGTTTGATTTTAATTCCCTAGTCAGCGGGTGCACAGGGTGAATTGTAATTGCCCTCAACAGCAGGACTTAATACAATAGAATTTCACTGCAGCAACCACAGTTATTTGACTGTTTTATGCAATGTTTTATTGGGTAATATAGTCAACGAATTAAGTATATCATGCAGTTTACACTTCATCCAAAGCAACAGTAAATATAAGTACAGTAAATGAAGTCACTCCTAAAGGAATTAGTGAGGGAACAATGTGAGCTGAAGTATTGTTTCAGAAAATCTCTAGGGTATATTGTCCCTCCCATGAAAATGCTGAACAGGGCAGACATTATTGACCATTAATTGACCTTGCTGCGGATCACTGCTGGACAGATTTTGATACAGGTGAGACTGGCTGTTAATAAGCTAAATCAGCTGAAGACAGATGGCTGATGTGAGTTAGAGAGAAGGAGAGATGGGAGGGAAAGGCAGTCATGTTTATGTCTTGGAGGATAATGGGTCAGAATGTCCTCTTGTTGTTCAGTGGCTGAAATGGCTTATCATGCACCACAGATCATGGGTGACTCTCACAAAATCTCAACATCACAAAACAGCATAAGAAAAAGAAGAATGTGTTTTCCTTAAACAATATGTTTCTTTCAATTTGGCATGGTTTTCATTATTTTCAATCCAATTGTCATTACAGTGATGCAAAATAAAGATGAAATATTTAATATTTTATTTATTTAAATAATTTATATCATGTTATATCGCTATTGAGTTAACCTGATTTTGAATGAAAAATGTACAATATTTCATTTGTGAACATTAGTTAACTATATTAGTTTACCAATGCATTATTAAAATCAAAAGCTGTATTATGTTAATATTATTTAATATTACATTACTTGATCTAACAATACAAATTTGTAATTCTATTAACTAGCGTTAACAAATATGAATAAATAATGTAATAAATGTATTTATTATTGTTCATTTATGTCATCCATTAACTCATGTTACCTAATAGGACCTTATTTTAAAAAGTAATTCAATATTTAAAATAATGTGGTTTATATGATGATATATAATATATATGATATTCCATTATTATATATTATTTTTACTATCTTTTTTTTATATTGTGATGAATTATGAACTTAACATCCTGGATAATATAAATTTAGTAACTTAAATTTTAAACTGCTCCTGCCGTTCTCCAGTGATTTTACACTTTTTCCTTTCTTTTCTTACTGTATTTAATCAGTTTTTCTATTAGCAAAATGAAGGACATAAACAGCATGATTTATTTATTTTTTACCATTTTAAAATGGCACTATCAAGCATGTGTTGTAAAACTTTTTACCTAGAAGTTGTGTTTTGTGCGCGATGTGCAATTTCATTAGAACTGTACACAACTAATCATGTCTCTAACTGACCAATTCCAGTCTCTTTGCAAACCGCACTGACCGTTGCAATTTGGGAAAAAAACAACTGCTGCTTCATACACTAAATTTTTCCCACCCTTGGTGAACGATCTCATTTCACATCAGGAAAGGTTTTCAAATTAGGGTTTTCAAATACTTGAATTATGGATCCTGGTTCCTCTCACATCTCCAGTCCATTTTACATTGGCAGTCACAGATGAAACTCTTCAGGATACACAGCTTGCCTTGAAGTTAGACATTCCCCTACTGAGACTGCTGTCCCTCATTGCTAGTCTATTATATACTGCACAGAAACTCCCACCTGGATACTCACTAAGACGTCTCTGCTGTTGTTTTGAAGAACATATTACTTTTCCAAAATCAGAAATGTCATGTGAATAAGATGCATGCATATTGTTAGCCTGATGCACAATAAGGAGCAGTAAGATTGAGCCGAGATGAAAGCAGCAGGGTAGAAGTACGGGTAGATATGAATAACCAGTTCATTAGAATGCTCTGGAGGACTGACAAGGGCAATGTGTGAAAAAGAGAGGCCTTTTAATGATGGAGAGAGCATGCATGGAATCAGACCCATGTGTGAGTTTGTGCTTTCTTTCCTTTTCTTGCAAGTTAATGGGTGATGACAGCATAGACGATGAAAGAGAAGATGGGAGAGAGGAAGAGAGAAATAATGTCAAAGGGAGCAATTCTCCATGTTCCCATAGGGACTGGTAACTTGGGTCTGACAAATTCTTTAAAACTTCCAGTACAGAATTTTTGTTTTATTGCACCTTTATGCCAGATGAAAAGGAAATAGAATTAATATATGTCAATATTTCAATTTCTGATGCATAAATTTGAGTCTTTTGATTCTTTTTTTGTCCAAAGTCATGCATGTGTTTAATTGCACATCAAAAACAAGCAGTTAATTCACTGATATAATTAAGAATATAATTATAGGAAGTCACAGATGGTTATTTTAAGTCCTCACCATGTTAGCGACATGGAGTTGATTGGAAAGCACCAGACTCAGTGTGACTTTGCCTCGGGTTTGCTGGCTGATAATTTGAAGTGGTTGATTGCTGATCTTCTTGCAGCTAGAATATTTATTGGCATATTCATGATGCTGGACTGATGCTGAGGATCAGAATTCAGTTCAGTGTGCACTAAATGAAAAATATGTCACATATTTCACAGCCTTCTTTGATCACATTTACCAAGGGTGCCAATATGTTTGGCCATGACTGTATATTGCAATGCAATGACAAATGCCATAGCAAATTTGTCTGCCACCATATCACAATAACTCAGTATCTGAAATGCATTCCGTTTATTGTAACAAATTGTAATAAATATTGAAATAGATCTGTTTCATTCTACCATAAATATTGCTGCACTGCCATCTGGATATTACGAGGTCATTATTAATGCCTCAAATAAATTCTGCATCAGCAAAAGCCAAATCTAAAAAAATCAAAAAGCCTGTTATACCTCTAATTGGTCAGTTTGGAAATAAGGTTTTCTTGATCCCAGTGATTGTGTGAGCCATTTGACTGATTTTGTGAACATTGACAGATCCTGAATGTTATATGCATGAGCTGTTCTGTGGAGAAGTTCATCATGTCACTCACGCTTCCTCTCCTTATTGTTCAGATCAATACCCACAATTCTTCATCACGCTCGGCTTGTACTAACCCTTTTATAACCCTCCAACTTCTTTAATTACACAGACAGGACTGCTGTTTATATTGCATGTGCTTGGTGCTGAAATTGCAGCACTTTAACGCCGATGCTTAAGCACCTACTTGAATCTGCTTGATCTGAGTTGAGTGTTTGTTACTGCTGCATGACAAACCGCTTCTTGAAGTCTGTTGTTTTCACTCTGAGAGGTTTAAGCATGTTACTGGAGTATATGTGTGGTGGTGCATTACACCCCAAAAGATACTTGATTTCTAAATAGGATGTCAATTTTTATTTGTTGTTCAAAGACATGCCATGCAAATCTTTAAGAGTCATATGGTGTGATTTCAAATGTTCCTTTCTCTTTAGAGCATTACAAGCTTTTGGTTCATAAAGAAGATCTGTAAAGTTTCAAAAACTAAAGTCTCAAAATCAAAGAGATTCTTTATAAAAGTTTAAACACGCCCCCAATTTGTGATATCACAAAATGAGGTGTGCTTTCATAACACCGGCCAAATGTTTACACAAAGATGCAACGCGACATGTAAAAAGATAGTACTTAGTCATGATAATCAGTAATTTATATCTCCACTGGATGCAACAAATGCCTTGTTTGTAATATGTTTTATTGTTTTGGTGTCATGGCGCTGGGACGCGGATTTGGAGAAATTTAGTGTTATATCAGCAGTGAATGGGTGCCGTCAGAATAAAAGTCAAACATTGCATCCAATTTCACCACATTTACTTTCTAATCCACATATCTTGTGTTTTGTAAAGCTGCGTGTTTCAAAGAAACAAATAAATTATTTAAATATTTGAACTTCAAACTGTTGTCTAGAGGAAATATGAATGCAGAGGGTTCATTGGTGAGCAGGTTATGCAATGCTAATTTTCCCCAAACTGTTGCTATGAAGACCAAACATATCTACATCTTGGATGGCCTGAGAGTGAGTAAAATTTCAGCAGATTTTCATATTTGGGGTGAACTGTTCCTTTAAATACACGAAACAGACAGGTGGTATGACTCAAACATACATTTACTCTCATGCTCTTCCAGTCTTACATCCCAGGTGGTAGGAGTGGAGAATGTAAAATATGGAAAAGAGGGTCAAGGATATGCCACTTTACTCTTTCCCTTGCTGTCACTGTTGTCAGAAGTAGCCACCCAGTTTGAGCATATGCTGTGCTCTGTGTGTGTGTGTGTGTCTGCATGCATATGTATTATGTGCGTACACTGTAAAATTAACCATTTCTACCTGATCCAATCCTTAAGTTTAGTATCATTTAATGTTGTTAAATATTATTTCTGTGTAGAGTAGAATTAATCATTTAGATGTTACCACATGAAGCACATTTTCTTTGTCTCACATGAAATCGTTTGTTTGCAACTCAAGGTAAAATTGTATCTACATGTAAATTTTCACTTTTTAATTCTTTCTTTGTTACAATTAACTGACATCACAGCGACAAGGTTACTCCATGCTTCATGAATTTATATTAATCCTATATACAGCAAGTTCACATTGATGTACTTGGTTGGTGCCTGCATCTGTTTCTTGGATCACTTGAATGAGGGGAAGCAGCTGAATGCCGCTGTCCTTGGTGCTGACATTCGTTTGCCTGGCAGTTTTAGCTCAATGTGAAATTCTATTATGCTGTTACTGCATTTTCAGCTGCAGGGAGCTGTTTGGCTTATTAAAATTAATGTATTTTCCAGCATGCATGCCGAAGTTTTAATAGTTGTAGGATACAGTTTGAAGGTTTACTTTTGTAATTTCTTTACGTTTAGGGCAAGTGTTTGACTGCTCTTATAACATGGTAAATGAGTTTATTACAAAATATATCACCCAATGATGAATCAATTTTCTAGTGCATACCTTTGTATGCATTAAATGATCTATTCATTACTCAGGGAACATTGACGGCATATAAATATGCTTGTAGAAAGGCAGGTTGCTGATAAGGAAATGGTTTGTAGAAATTTATGCAAAGCTATGGTACATTCTGGATGGAATTTAATCAGTAATCTAAATTCAGACTACTCTGCTTTACAGATTATTAGTGTCAGAAGAGTTGGATGGATGTCCTTTTATTAAATAGCATGAAATGTTTGTCTCGTAATGCCTTTGGCTTTATCAGAAAGGATTTAGACTATTATAAAATATACATTTAAATGGTGGCAAAGGTTATTCCAACATATATATGGTTAAATGTTGTGTTTACACAAGGTTATTGGATCTTGCTTCTGATGATTATTTTGTTTCATTGTAGCACTGATCCATTATTCCATGAGTACCATGATAAGTAACTGGCTCAAGACTGCAGACACAGTTACTGTAAAATCTACTTTCCTACGTCTAAACTTACATATAATTTGCATATTCTACATATCCTTTCAATTAATTAAACATGTTTTGCCAAGAATGCCAAATGAGATGTTAAAAAAGTAGAATAAGGATTATATAGATAATTATTTCTTAGTTTATTCTAAATATAAAATTTAAGTTATATCTGGTTTTAAATTATGAAACCAAATGGCTAAAGTCTTCTAAATTCTTTCTCATCACTCTTAGTTCACAGTGTTACAGGCAGTTCAGCTCTACTGGGCACAAAATACACCTTCATTTTATATTTGTGGAAGAAAACAACTAGCCAGGCTACCCAAAAACAATATAAATACAAATGTTAATTCACTCTCACGGCAAAAATGCAGTTATCAATTTTCCTGACCTTTCAGCAATTGTCAACACATCAAGCTACCCTGGAGTCTCTGTTTGTTTTCTGTCTGCTCCCCTTTTCCATCATTAAATGATCTGAAAACACACATTGCTTTACCCCAGCAGGAGCTGCTATTGAACACTGCCTCCATGTAAATACTCATTATTGTTTGCTTGAATATTCGCCAGTTTTTTTTCCACACATATAGCTTTTGTGGTTTATTTGTGTTCTTGGTTTCAGACCTGGCAGAGAACATACTTTGGAAGCAGATACTTCAATTTCTGACATGTATTTGCTATGTTTAAATTTGACCACTTGCTGTCAGGCTTTGATATAAATTTCTCACCAGGTCAAACCGTGTCATGTTTGAGTCAGTGTTTCTGCACACGTTCACTCTTCTTTGATGTTTTGGGAACAACTATGGATCACAAAAATACGGTTGTGCCAGGTTTGGGTAATTATGAAGGTTTTATCATTGAGCTTCTGCAAACTTTATATTTGCATATGCAAAGCGTTGAATTTTCTTGCTGGATGGAATGGATGAATTAATGTTTTGGCAGACAGAATGAAAAGATGATTAACAGACAGATAGGGAAAAATCTGCATAAGCTCATCGTGTTTGCTGTTAATTAGACATGTTTTTAGCTAAAACTACTGTACTTTATATAATTACAAATCCGTGTTATGATTATGTTACATAAATTCAGTGTCACTCTGTTTGTAAGCATCTCATTATGTGTTCATTTATAGATTTAATGTTTTTGCGCAGACACTGACGATGTACAACCTCATGGAAAACACACAAAGTGTGCCTAAGTGTGCCTAAACTTTCATTTGAAAAGCCCACCCTTTCAGTTCACTAGAAAATGACCCAAACGCTTCAGCAGTTTAACACTAACTTCAGACTTGATTTAATGGTACAATCTCATTTAAAGTTACTGTAGAGTTCCTGTCTGTTCAGTTGAGCGAGAAGCCTCTCACGGTACTCAGCATTAACTAACTGTCTTTCCAGAGAGGAGAGAATTACAGAACAGATCAGATAAAACAGATAGAAAGGAAACTCCATAGTGGCTCTTCACATCCATTGATCTTACAGAGAACTGCAGATCTCCAGCAAGCATCTAAATCAATAATTATTAGCACGACTTTGGAACACGAATTGGAACGTTTTCAGCGCTTCTATCAATGAATGTCTGTCAGAGTTCAAATTTCCATCCTATGGGTTTATTTCGAAGTTTCAATGTGGTATTAAATTTCACCACATTTACTTTCTTAATGCACATTCTTGTGAGTGATTCACTGGTGCACATTATTCCAAAGAAAAAATAGCTCGTCTTCGTAATCATAATTTAATGACTTCCTCTTCCACTGAAATGACATTCCATTTCCGCTGACATCACTTTTCTCCGAGGACTAAAGTAACAGCAGCTGTTTTGCTTCAGTTGTGATCTGAAAGAAAAATGACAGTTGCATTAAAAATTTGCACAGCTCTATCAGTGTAATGGTGCTCTTTCCTGACCCGTTTGGCTATAGAATGACCAGGACAGGCAGATGGCAGCCTGATAAAAGGTAGATATCCTTCCGGGAATTCAGTCTCAAAGTTTCAGTCTCTGTGTAATAGGCTACATACAAAATTGGATTGCATCACTCTCTCAGCAGGTCTGAAGTGGCACATAAGGGCCATTCAGTTGTTTGTTTCTGCAGAGAACTCTGAAAAAGTGATGCGGAAAATGACAGCAGCAGCTGGGGCTAAAAAGGCGGATATCTTTATCAGAATGTGTTAATGTTTTAGAGGAATATCCAAGCCAAGTTAGTGAAATGACAAGAGTTCCCCTGTGTCAACCAGCCATTTGTCCTTTATTCTTTGGCTTTCACATGTTATTACATTTTTGTCTTATGCCTGTTAGTTTATAAATCCCATGAATGAACCCAGAATGTTAAACTGAAGGCACTGAATTTAATGTATATTACATCCACATCAAATATTTGTAGAAAATTGTGCAATCTTCAAACTGTTTTTTTTTTTTTTTACACAATAATGGACAGACATAATCAGAAAATATGCATAATCAGAATCTGCAAACTGAGGAATTCTGAGGAATGAATTTAAACATAGTAAAAAAAGCTAAATGAAATGTGCTAAAATATTTCATACGAGTCGGTGTAGACTAATATAATTGCTGTCATTCTATTATTTAGATGTCTAAAATGAACAGTTGCCTTTAATATATATTTTACTCTCTTTCTCTTTTTCTCTGCATAATAAAATGGCAGTCCGTGTATTCCCCCTCTCTCTAATAATCTGTCCTCTCATTTGCTTTCTGCAGAGATGTGGTTCCCCTGCTGGAAATGAAATAAAAGACAGAGATCTGGGCCATGGGCATGATGTGTTTTTTCCCTCTCTTTTTTTCTTTCCTTGCTCTCTCTATCATTACCCCCAGGTCCTCTTCTCACATCACCATCTCTTTACACTCTCAGACTCACTAGCACTCTCAGGGTTTCTCAATTTACCCATAATTCTCTTTTACTTACCTTTCACTGTGCTGCACACTCTCCTTCTCCTCTTATCTTATGTGGTCTTTACAAAACTGATTGTGTGAAGAGATTGGGGGAAATAAGAGGCATGCTGCAGTGTGAAGGAGTGACTCTGTGGTTCATCCACTTATCACTTCTGTCAGACAGAGATTCTTGATAAGAGTCCTACTACCAGTTTTAATATTAATTTCTGTCTTTTAACCAACATCTTAAAGAGTTAGTTAACATTTCATCATGTCATATTTATATTTTTTATATGTTTCAGACTAAAGTGGCATCCGAATATGAAATTAAACAAAATATTCAAACACTTTATAGATAATTTATCCATGAGGAAACAATCAACAAAAACAAGTGTAAGCTGTAGGCGATAGAAATATCTGAGCTCCTTAAATTACATTATACTGAATAGGATTACACTATTGCAATACAATGTTGTGAATCCTTTATGCCTTAGTTTTTTTTTTTTTATTGCCTGTATGTGCCTTCTTGCCTTCAACTGGAGCCATCCTGCATCTCTGTTATCAACTGTAGTGAGAATGACCTTGGAGGACTCTAGCTTTAATATTACAGTAATATTTTTACAGTGTTCATCTTGTTTGCTAAGCCAGTTGTTTTGAATTATGTAGTGGACAATTTTTTTTCAAGCTAGGCTCATTGTAAAAACATGCCTGTAGCAGCATTTCTGCAAAATGATATTATGTTGCATCTTGCACATTTTGCAACACTTTCAAAGTGAAATGTCCAGATAGTGGCGCTAAAAGCAAGCTCGGTTTAACAGATAAACGTTAATCTGGCTGTGTTTTAAAGTGCCCCTATTATGGGTTTTAAGTATAAGTATGAGTATAAGCTCTAAGCGAATGAAAACATTCTGCAAAGTTTTAAATCTGAAAGTGCATCATTACTGTCTCTCAAAATCACTTAAATGAGTCATTTCTAAAATGAATCCCAAGCCGTTGGATGCTGACGTCAAAATTAAATATTAGCAGACCCACTTGTTGGTCTTGTTGGCCAGAATGAAAATGCTAATTCATTTTTGCCACTATATGTGCTGCTTTTGGAGCAGTAAAAACACTGTAAAGCTGGACACAAAGCAGCACTGCACTCACAAACGCTGCTTTACCAATCGAATCAATAACCCCAGATTAGCGTCTCGCAAAAAAAGGGGTTTGGAAAAACGAATCGTTTGGGAATAGTTGAGCAAGTAAGATAAGATTAAATGCATATTATAAGACATTGAAAGTGTTTTTTGACCTTGCATCCATGTTGAACAGTTGTTGGGGACTCCCAAAACCAAAATATGAACCTTTCAATAGGGACACTTTAATATATTGGCTGTTGTATGGACTTATTTCAGCAGTTCATTAGCAGCAGTAAAACAACCACTTTTATTCCAGTTCACATGATTTCTGAAGATAGGAACAGATTAATAGACTTATATGTTTATGACCTCTAAAAACTTTTGCTAGTTTGTAAATAATACATTTTGAGCATGCACACAACATCATAAGATGTAGAATTTTGGTTATATTTCATTTGCGACGTCGGGTGACCAAAATTCAACGTAACTCAACTTCATTTTTTTTTAACTGCAGCAATACAGGCAACAACCAATTGAATAAAATTGTAACACTACCTGTTTTGGATGATGCTGAATGCTATTCACTGGACATTTTACTTTGAATGTGTTGCGACTTGTGCAAGAAGCAATGCAATACCATTTTGCAAAAATTTTGCCATGGGCACTATTTTAGTTGGAAAATAACACTCAGCCTACCCTAAACCTAACCAACAGTGTTAAATAAACAAACAAGATATGCAAACATATTTCCACAGGCCATTTCTTGTAATTATGATTTGGCATATAAATTGTTGACAATATTTACCTTGCTTATAGCATGTGTCACAGTCCAATGAAGCACATCCTTTTACAAGTAAAGCTACTAAAATAAAGAATATTCTAAATCTACGTCTGCCATTGCTCAGTCTATAGACCCTTAAGCAGATGTGACCCTAAAATGGCATATCGCACAGGGAGGTTTTAGCTCACACATGGCTGCACCCACACCGGTTCTCACACACCGTAAATCTTGCAGCATTACCTGCTCCAGTGGGCCAAAGCTACGTTTGGCGAAATTAAATTGGCACAGAATGACCAACAAAATTCTTTAGACCTTCATCCACAGCATTGGGAGGTCTTACTGTACAGCTGCAGATCAGAGCATGTCCTTCAATCTCACACGCTGTGGTTTGATTGACAACCGGAGTACAGCACACCTGGATGTCTGTGAAGTGGGAATAAGCCTGCAGTTTCATCGACTCTTGCAGCTTTTACAGTCATGGATGGTGAGAGGGAGAGAATTGGAGAGAGAGAAATGGATAAAACTAGAGACAGAAGATGCAGGTGGACTTGTTTTTAGAAATAGGATGAAAAGCTTTATGTGAAAAAAGGAAAATGGCATGGATTAACTGGGATTGAGGGAGAAGATGATGATTCAAGGGAAATGAAAAGAGGATAGAGATATATGTGCATTTCTAAAATGGCTTTGGACGTCAAAATTGGTAAAACAAACAGATATTACAGCTGCTTATTTGTTTTCTGAATTGCTTCAGTCATTGTGTGCGTATTTGTCCTCCAAGGTTGATTTGTGCAGGCTGCATTAGAATAACTGATAAAACCAACACTGTTTTTGACCCTGCTTTAACAGCTCTCTTTAGGCCACCCACGAGTGTGAACACTTTTCACGATTTTTCCAAATGGAGTTATTCATAGCCTCTTGGAGCAGTTTGGCCATCACTTATTGATGCATAGCTAATAAACACCTCCCCTCAGTTATTTTTTTCTTCTGTGAAACCAAAGAGAGCATATGTATTGTATTCTCAGAGCTACGGTCTTCTGAGCAGGCACTGAAGATGATGAGATAATGAGCTAATGAGCCGAATGTCATGATGTTAAGTTCATGTCAGTCACCTCCAAAGAGACAAGTGGGTGATAATTGCAAAAAACTTTGCAGTGCAGGGCTTCTAATTAGAGTAATTTCAAAACAAGTCTAAGAAATGATTTGTGTGAGTCTGACACTAGTTATAACTCTATGTGGTGCACTTAATACTGCGTCAGTACTAATGGATATTAAGTATTTTCTTTCATTAATTAAAAATAACTGCTTTACCACAATTATAGCACATTATCTCTCAGTTAAGTTCTTATCTCCTACTTCCTTTTATCACTTATTCTTTTTATGCTCCAAGTAAGGCTTTAAAATGTCTGCTTTTCTTGTCCTCACTCAGGGTTCTGTGGAATTCTGTTTCAACCTTAGAGTAAAAAATAAAAGGTACACCATTCAAACTGTGTCAGTAGAAATTTTTATGTTTTTGAGAGAGTCTTTTGTGCACACCATTAATTTATTTGATCAAAAATCAAGTGTGAATATTTTATTACAGTTTAAACTGTTTTACATTTAATATGTTAATATACTGTGAATTGAGTCCTGTGATGGCAAAGTATTTTTCTCAAGTGTTAGTCAAGGTTATCACACACACACACACACACACATTTTACATTACATATTTCTGTTCTTAGCATTAACCAGGCTATTTTACACCATTTTCACATTTTCTAACCCTTCAATAATTTTTCTCAAAGCCTTAAGTTAGTCACAGGTTCACTAAATCCAAGTATTCTGTTCAAACTGAAGAAAATGATCAAGGACATTTTTTAAATAACCTTAAGCGTTTATTGTAAAGTTTCACAGTTCCACAACCATGATGTTTGGTAGACATATTGTTATTTCCTTTTCAGTCAGTCACTCTGAGTCACGTCACATTGGACATGACTGATGAATTGGGATCCCAATTTGTCGGTTATATCCTACATGACATCTCTGTTCCCTTTTTCAATGATAATATTGATCTGGTCTTCATAATAGGGATTCTATCCTCATTTCACATTCACTTTGTTATAATGTGTGAATGTGCAGTTTATTATTCTTTTTTTGTTATGAGATCAAATATTTTTTGACTGGAGAGGCAGTTGTGAGCTCTGTGAGTTGGCTTTACATATGGCTAATTATTTTTTTTACAATTAACGTTACATATATTTTTTTTTCTAGACATAACTACGGTGGCCGAGAGAGCTCAACGCGCTGCAACTTACAAATAACACATGCAAACAGTAAAAAACGGCTGAAACTTAAAAAAGCATCTTCATCAGTTTGACAACACAGGCGCTGCAAACGCACGAACGCGCTGCAAACACAGAAACGC
>JAUMHE010000042.1:8767154-8780314 GCA_032359235.1 Enteromius mattozi
CGTCACTTTTTGAGGTCCCCCTGAAACATTTCCGTTGTGGTCCATGCTATTTGCAGCGCGTTTCTGTGTTTGCAGCGAGTTCGTGAGTTTGCAGCGAGTTTGTGAGTTTGCAGCGCCTGTGTTGTCAAACTGATGAAGATGCATTTTTAAGTTGCAGCCGTTTTTTTCTGTTTGCATGTGTTATTTGTAAGTTGCAGCGCGTTGAGCTCTCTTGGCCACCGTACATAACTCTCTAAAAAGACTTCATTGTGGTTAATGTGTTAATTTATGCTATCTGCTTATTCAGAGTCTTTTGTTTAAAGCATTCAATGTGAACATGTTCAGATTAAAAATGATCTGGGTTGACTTTAATGGATAAAAAGATTCGTGTTTACTGTGTTCACAAAATAACTCTGCTTTGAGAAAACAACAAAGCCATGGGAAGTGATTCACAAAAACAAACAAACATACCTGTCAAAATAACTGCAAGGAAACATTTTTTTTTTAATTCAGCACACTATTATTTGAATAACCATTAATCATAATTGTTATAAGAAAGGCTGTGGTTTAGTGGACCTAAATTATAAATGATAATTTAAAACATAAATGTGAATTATAAATATTCAAGTACACCAATTCACATGCATGTTAATAGCACCTGCTGAGTGATCTTGCCATGGTGCCAGGACTCTTTTAAATGTGTCTGTGTGAGAGAGAGAGAGAAAGCAAGAGAGAGAGACAGTGAGAGAGAGTGACAAAGACAGGGAGAGTGAGAGTGGGCCATAAGGAGAGACAATGATGAGAAGAATAGAGGTTGAATGTTGGAATTGCACTGCCTTTATATCTTCTCTCTCTCTTTCGTATTTCTTTTCAAGCCTCTTTCCTGATGCTGTGCCTCTGTTCATGCTGGCAGCTTCTCTGAATGTGTCCTCCAGCTCCTACGCCCAGCCACACACACATACACAGTAAGACCTCATTCTGTGCACCTCTGATTTGCTCTCATGCACACACTCTACAGGTAACCTGTCAACACCTCCTTTTTTTCTGCCACACATGCACACATACTTTCTCACACACCCCCTCACAAAATGTAGCCTCCCTGTGCTAATTTGTTTATCGTGATAGTTCGAGAGACATCAACAAGGCCACTGTTTGAATTCTATACAGCTGATATCTTGGCAATGTATGCTCTGATGAATTTGATAATAAGAATTGAAGGGATAGTTAATCCAAAAATGAAAATTCAGTCATTAATTACTCACCCTCATGTCGTTGTAAACTTTTAAGACCTTTGTTCATCTTTGAAAAACAAATTAAGATTTCTGACCCTGCAAAGACAGCAATGCAACTGACATATTCAAGGCCCAGAAAGGTAGTAAAGACATCATTACGATAGTCCATATGATAGAGGTTCAGCAATGCAATGCTGTTTGCTAACCGCCAGCAGAACAACATTGAATGCACACTTACAAATACAAAGGAGTATACTTTAAAGACTTGCGCACTTAACTGTTTGCAAAATGGTGCTTTGAGTATGAGTACCTCTCTTATTCAGCACAAATCCAAATATTCCATAATATTTTCATATTTGTGATGTAACGTATTTGAATGCTAAACTACACTTTATTATGTAAATGAAAGGTTTTGTACTTCAGTTGCATTCCAACAGTGCTGTCTGGCTGACTGTATTTTATTTTAAGTTAGCAATGCTGGAACTGATATGTGTGAGTTTGTGTGTGTGTGTGCGCGCGTGCCAATGCGATCACTTCAGCTGTATTTTTGCCAGCAGAATCAACTTTAAACACTGTATGTCTTAATAGTGAATCACTGTATAAAGGTCTGCTTTTATTTATTTAATACATTGTGTTTATAAAATAAAGAAAACGGATAGAATGTTGCTTTTTGCCATTTGAGTTTCGTTTCTGTAAATAAATTAAGCATATCACAAAAATGAAGTGAAACTCATAATATATAGACTATGTTACGTTTTTTTCCCCCCTTGTTTGTCTGTTAACTAAATTAAAAATATTTCAAGAATTTCCTCCTTGTATATGTTCTGCAAATTATAACATTTTAATGTAATATATAATATTTCGTATTGGATTTATTGGATTTATTTTTTTGTACTACTTTCTCTTCAAAATAAATGAAAAGAAACCGAACATAGCGGGTACATTTTTTTTTTTTTTTTCTCTCCATTGTAATGAAATCATATTGAACTGTGACTCCCGTACCAAGGTGCATACCGAATTTGGTGTCCCTGCAAAAATAAAGTAATTATTTTTCTGCTTTTTTTCAAATGGTAAAATTGTTATTATTTTAATTTATTGATTATTATTCTTTACTAATTGTTATGAATTTGTTACAGTCACAATGTTATGAAGGTTACAGTCACTAACAATATAATAATTTATTTAAAAAGTGTCTTAAATAGCTGAAAATCAGTATTAATCCAGTGTATTTTTTTTATCAATGTGCAATCAAAATATTTTATAGTACTTTTCTTTTGACAACATTGTATTCATTTCATTTATAAGAGCCCTAAATAGTTACTTAAGTAATTCTACAATTATTTAAAATTATATTTTTTCTTAGAAAAATGTGTCCCTAAATATTGTGTCAACTTTGTTACCATACCATATTTTGCCTTTAAATTGGTGGAATTATCATTGTGTAAGTTACAGGAAATGATGTCACTTTTACTCACTGATAAGATCTGAAGCTATGAAAAGTATCTGTGCTCTCTCTGAGAAAATATTTTACTCTAAAAACTTCTGACACCAGTTATTTTTAGAATGAAGTCAGAATTTATTACTGATCTCACATTGGGTTATTTAGAGCTCTTTTAATCATGTTTTCATTAGTGTTGTTATGTTTTCTTAGCATTTATGCCAGCAAGTGGAGTTTTTGGGAAAAAAAAATAAAATAAAAATGTAAATTCTGTTACACTATTGTCAGCATTGTTAATCTACCTAGGTAACAGAGTTTGACGGTGACAGACGGGGATACCAAATGTACCCGCAATTATAGAACGAGTCATATAACTGCAAAAACAACAGGCTACATGATATAGTACAGTAAAAATTTTTACATACCTTACTTGTAAGGTAAATTTATGTAATTTATCATTCTTTTGGGTGCGTGTGGGTGTGTGCGTTTAGAGCTAAAGAACAGTGTATGTGTGGAGAATCTAAAGTGGTGTCTGAGCTTGGAAGTAATTGGTCCCAGGGGAGACAGGCACCTTTTCCTTTTGTGTATGTCCTCTACCTTTATTTGTCCCCCAATGTAGTGATTTAACACTGCCTATTTAAGCGGATGCATATCTTAGTGATCTTCAGGATGTCTGCATATGTAGACACACTTATCTATGCAGATATTTGTGGCTTACTATGTGTGAGAGAAAGGTATAACAGACGAATTTCTATCACAATTCTGTGTGTATGTTTTAAGAATCTGCTGATAAAACTGCAACTGGGGTGGACAGTGGAAACCCTTTGAGTCGTCTAGTCTGTCTGTGACCATTGTCTCTGTGGAAATAAAAATTATACTTCCGTTTGCTGAGAGCAGCTGTTGTGTTTGAATATTTGTTTCCTGATGCATGAAGGATTCCCTGTCCATTCAGTGACTACAAGCTATTTGTAAGCTGGAATTCTATTAAATGATTATTTTATTAAATTGCTCTCTTATTATTTGTTTGTTTATATTTGGAGTTAATTATTGGCTCTTGCAGACACTTTTCTGTTTAAAAATGTCACAACCCTCTAAATGTCAAGGGGCTCAGTCATGGGCTTTTATTAGGAATATGCCAGCACATTGATGCTGCAGTCCAAATAAATCTGCAGCAGACTGAGTGAACAGTTAACTATTCATGGCACAACAACCCTCGACCTCTCAAATAATTTCTTGCTAGTTTTCCAGTTTGGAGGGCCACATTCACCTTCATATTGTTAAAAAAAACCATGTAGTTTTATTTAGTAGTTTGTTTCCAGAACAGTTTTCTGTCACATCACCCAGTTATCTGTTGCAGTATTTTATCAATGAGATATCGCCCTTAACTATTCCATACCTTGTACGTTCTCACTGCTTTAAACACCAAACCTAGAGGCAATTGAGTATGTGTGTGCTGCAGTCGCTTTGATAGGTGTTATATCAGGTTAGAAAATCTGTGCTGTCTTTATCTTTTGCTCGCCGGGAGCTGTTTGTACTTCCCTAGGGTAATAACAGATAAACGTCTCCTTCATAAACTTGTAGAGAGATTGAGACCTGGCCCCTACCCTGCAAGTTCCCCAATAAACCTTGATCAAATTCATGCTTGTTTTTTGGCAATCAAATCGCCAGCCAGGCTTGTGTTAATCGTATTGACCTTTGGATAATGTCATTGCTATTGAACACTATGAAAAGGTCCCCAAATCAAATCTCAGAAGAGCTGAGCAAATAGAAATGAGAGGAAAAAGGTCCAAAGGGGCTTTTCACTCCACCGTGCTTTTACTGGCATTGTATATTGTGTTCCATATAGGCTACTATATGAGAAATATTAATTCTTAACTTTAATAAAGCAGAACCCATATACCACAAGAATGCCTATTGGCATTTCACTAGGTTTCCCCTACATGGCTGACACTGAGAGTGAGTGAGTGAGTTTCAAAGAGAAATGTCCACAGGTTAAACATGTGAACACTGGCACGTTTTATTATGTTGATGTAGGTACAAATTGCTGTGTTTTTATGATGTTGCTTCAGGTACGTATTGCAATGGTTCAGAATATAAATATCCATGGACTGTCGCTAAAAGTAAATGCTTTTTCATGTTGGAAATATGCCTTTCACCAAATCCAACCCTAAATCTACCTGATAGTGTTAACAAATGCAAAACTAAACATGAAATATAAAATTATGGCGAACAGGATTCGAACCGGAGCTCCTGGCCTCTCAAGTACATCTCTGTGTGATCTACCAAACAAACCTAGCGTCTATGAAAACCCATAGATATGAAGCTGGATATTTGTGATGTGATGTACTTATTGGTATGTATGTCACGGTAAAAAGTGCACCCAGGTATGTTTATGCCATGACACCAGTTAGTGTGGAGGTTGATTTATTTACTGACAAAAACTTGGTAAGCAGAAATACACTGTGTTCCATTCTCAAGGGCTTATCTTTATGTTCTAATACCTTAACCTCCTTGAGAGCTACAAGAGGATGAGGAGACCAAAAAAATGTTCTTTTGAATGCAGTTCTGAATCCACTTGAAGAGTCAATTAAGGAGGCGTCGAGGTCTGCATTCCTGCGGCTTTCCCGCGGGACCCGACCAGATTTTTTGCTATGCGGGAATAAATTTACAAACAAAACACGGGAGCGGTTGGTAACTCTGGTGTAATTTGGACGGGAGCGGGCAGTCTAATAATAAACTGTTTCCTTTCTGAACAGCATATCTGCGCTTTACTCATTCTTATCGAGCACCTGTACAGCCTGCCTGTGACTGTTGCACGCGCTGCACGCATGGACTGCATCACGCATTTTATTGGCTGTGCACGCAGGATTTGCATAAAAAGTCATGCGCTGTCCTTGAAGGACATTCAGCTTGGACTACAAATATTTAAAATAATTTGGAAAAGGTGATTTTGCAAGTAAGTAAACTTTTTCGTTAATTTCATTAATGGCATACAATTTTGAAACATCATGTAATTTATTATTTGTTATTTTTGTTGTATTTATTTTCTTTTGTAGGAGAGACGTTGAAATCGACGTCGGGACATTTTTAATGTTAAAAGTGATTTAATTTCGTAATGGCTACAAGCCAACAAATTTGTTCTTTTGCTGCTTCTTTGAAAAAAAATTTCACATTTGTATTTTGAATAAAGATACTAAACATGCTACAATTTTGTAAATTTTTTCTACATCTTTTTGCAACACATTTTCAGTATTAACAGCATCTTGACAAGAATAATAAAAATAAAATAAATTGTTGTACAACCTACAATTTTTTGTTATCTCTCTCTTTCGGTTTAAATGTGAGATTCTGGAAACAGATAAAAAGTTAGCGGGAACGTTCGGGTCGGTAAGAAAATTATTCTAAGCGGGCAGTGGGTGAACAAAGAGTGAATATATAGCGGGAGCGGTTTGGTGCGGAATAAAACCTCGCGGGAGCGGGACTAAAAAAACAGCCCCGCGCAGACCTCTAGCGTTGACATCTAAATCTGCGCAAAGAATCATGAGAGCAATAAGCTGTACCATTCAAAATCCTCTATTCCAAAGGGCCCTTTGAAATGGCCAGTATGGAACACCTTGGTTAGGAATGACCCTTAAGTATGGCGGCCATAATTGTGTTCACTCCGGATTGCCCTTTGGAGGCAGATTTAAAAACACAGCTATAATCCTTTGAGTCACGTGTCTTTAACGGCTGCTCCATACCCCAGAACAAGTGTTGAAATGTTTCATTAACATAAAAAGTAAAATTGGTAATGATTTATGATGCAGCAATGAGGCATTTATCTTTGATTTATGCAGACACAATGTGGCATGGATGAAAGTTACCAATTAGTGATGTGGTTTTTGATTCAGTTTAATTATTTAAAACCTTTGAGCTGTTTACCCAAAAGATGCATTCATTGTTTTTGGCCCTTTTAGTAGGTTACATTGTTATGCCAGAAGGTCATTTAGAAGTCTTCATGTATACCAAATGAGTCATTGAATAATTCACTCCACTAATTAGCTGAAAAACCTTTTTTTGATTTGTGGTCTTATTTCTTTTTTTTGTTTATTTCTTTTTTTATATGAGTATGCAAATCTACTCCAGAAAAAAAAAAAAACGTGGGCATGAATGGCAAAAGAAAACAGAATTCATCACACTGTGATTGATTTTTATCAAGCTGTAAAAATAACAATAACTGCCTAATAAATTCATTAAAAATTTATGTAAACAAGACCATGTATGACTGAATTTTATATCCCATGTTCATGTAGATCATGTTCAATATATTTCCAGATTCCATGATCAATATATATATAAAAAAAATAATAATAATAAAAATAAAAATAAAATTTTCAGTATTAAAAGAGAAAGTCTATTGACTGGAAGAGTTGGGAATCAGCATGACAATGGAGCTGCTGTTGTTTTTCTGACTTATCCTTCTTTGCCTTTTGTTTTAGGTTACAGTGTGTTTGACTTTTTTATTAATCTCTGTAGCTTTATGGTGGGCAGCAGTTTGAATAGTTTGGTGTTTTGAGATTCCATTCCATTCTGTTGTGAATAGGCCTTTGGTCTGATGCACAGTCTTTACAATGGTTCTTTTTTTTTCCTACACAGCAGCAGAGAGGAAGTATATCATATTATATCAGTGCAGTTGTTAATGAATTCTTGTGTGATTAAGCTGCTCAGCGGAAGGTTAATGGATGGATGATCGCTAGCCCTCAGAGGGCGCATAAGCCATCAGCGTTCTTGTACAGAACAATAGCACGTAAAAGAAACCAAACAATCTGCAAACACAGATAACTCAGTACGTTAAATAACCCAGTGCCTATACAGTCCAATACAGTATTTATTCACGTTTCTCTCTCTCTATTTTCTCTCTAATGCATATTCTAATATTCATCTATTCATCTCTCGCTGTTTTTCTTCCTCCTCCACTTATTTTCCTCCTACATTTCCCCTTTCCTCATCATTCTTTGTCCGCACCACTCCACCATTACTTTTCTTTTCTTTTTTTTAATTGTTTCCTCTCCCACTTCCTGTCTCTCTCTTTAGTTTTAAGAGCATGGTGAAGTTAAATTAAGAAGTCAATTATAGCTCTTTGCCATGTGACGGTCATAAAAAAATGAGCAGTTAATTATGATTAATTATGTGTAATACAAAGGATAATGTAGTCAGATACATTGTAGGCGAAAGAGAATAAAAGAACAGAGAAGGACTGACGCAAAAGGGACGTTTTTCTGTGGAGATGGTATTTTTCTCCATCTCCCGCTGATTTAATGGGCTTTAATTCTTCTGTCATACAGTTTTTTGAAGAGATGACATTGTTGATGGAGTGATATGATGCTGTGAAAGAAAATATATGTTCTTTCAGTGAAGGATAGAGATTTAAAGGTGCACATTTATCACAAATATTAAACTCCCAAAGAAATGAATAATTCTTTTAAACTGCACACACTTATCTGAGAAGAAGAGTTATGTCAGGGGGCCAAATGTATGTCATATCACCCAGCAAAACTTCTCAGCGTGCATACTATAGGACAGGGCTGCTGTCCTGCAAAGTTTAGACCAAGCCCCAAATAAACACACTGGAATCAGCTAATCAAGGTCTTACTACGCAAGTTGGAGCTAAACTCTGCAGCACAGTGTCCCTCAAGGACTGAGTTTGGACACCCCTGTTAGGAGGTGAAAGTTAGAGAAAAACGAGGTGTAATGATGAAATCTGTGAGATGAATTTAAGAGCGAAAGGAAAAGGTCAACAGAAAGCAAAATAATAGGGAGAAGATTATGAAAGCAGAGTACTGATAATATTCGGATGACAAAATGGAAAAAAGGGAGCGTTGAGAACAAAATTGAGCTGCGTCTGAATTATCTAAATGTGTCTATGCAACATAAATATGCCCCATACACAATATATGGAGTTTAAATAAAATGTTTAGTTATTGCTGTAAGTTAGATAGTATTTCCCCTCAAGAGCTGTGTGTGTGTAAAGAAACTGTATGTGTGCTGTATGCAAATTTGCTTATACTATAGCTCTGTACAATTATGATATGATAGTTATATTATAAATATAAGATATTTACCTTTAAGATTGTATTTATATTTATTTAGCACTGCCCTGGTAAAGATATTTGGCGCAACCAATGTTTACATAATTCATAAATCAAACAAATCAAATATAACATAGTTAGGTTATAATTGCATTTATTTTTATTTAATTTAAATACTATAGATTCTGTAAGAACAGAATGCTGCTATGTAAACTATGTGTGCAGAGCTGTGGTCATTCCAACATTTCTCATGGAAGACAGCCTATTTGTCATTCCTGTGCAGCTTTTGCTCCAACATAATAGGATTGTGTCTGCATTTGCCTCTCATAAATTGCTGGTCGCTTACATTGTCTATTGCATTTATAATTCTCTCTGCATGGGTCTTACATGGCTTTTACTTGACAATCATTAATGATTAATTCTACTCATAGATACCTGCAGATGCACTGCACGTAATTTCATTTTACCTGAACATTTCTCAGTGCAGGATGCTGAGTATGAGAGGACAGGCTAGTGAAAGTTTGGGAGGGACTGACAGATTGCACTGCAGGAAATTCATACTGGTTTAGTACACAGCCATGCTACAAAATAATAAGGTCCCTCCAAGCATCTAACACACACAAACACATTTCATTGTGACAGACATATGCATATGCTGAAACACAAACACACACACACACACACACTGGCCGTAATAGAGACTGAGATAAGAGTTTCTTTGACT
Source organism: Enteromius mattozi (assembly GCA_032359235.1). NCBI lineage: Eukaryota > Metazoa > Chordata > Actinopteri > Cypriniformes > Cyprinidae > Enteromius > Enteromius mattozi. The sequence goes on from JAUMHE010000042.1 coordinate 8,776,596, forward strand.
GACTCAGGGGGGAAATCACACAGAGTAGAATTTATCAACTGTGTAATTGATCTATTGCTTGCTTTCACACACTCATGTGTATATGCCTGCAATGCCACAGATGATACTCTATGTGTCTTTTATACATCTTCCACTTTTTGAGTGTGCTTATGAAAGATTTATTAAAGCCAAAAAGAATGTATTTTTCAGCAGCACAGTAAAGAGCATGTATATATATATACTTTCTGGGGTTTTTTTCAAGTACTAGTACGGTGGTGAATTATACATAGACCATATACAGTCACTTCTCTGAAAGAATCACATAAATCAATTATTAAAACTAATTAAAGTTTCTTAATCACATGATCATAAAATGGATAATAGATAATCAAGCCTTACTAGAAAAATGCACTTTTTGGCAGATTTGATCTCCAATCTTATCTTATCCATCTAATATACCTCATCTATATACATTATACAGTACATCACATTTTCCTAAACATATCATCATATCTGCCCCACTGTACTTGTCAGATCTACATTATATCTACTCCTTTGTATCATCTTATATACACTATTCATCACATCAACTTTGTCATAAATCTCATATTGATCAATACATCTCAAGCATGCATGAAGTAAATTTATACATCACATCATATCTACATTAGACATGTCCTCTGACTGTAACCCTTTACATTTCACCATATATACATATGACATCTACCTGATACATCTAATTATATATACTGTACATATCACTTCATGACTACCCAATATATCTTATTATATATACTTTACATCTATTCATATCTGCCCTATATACCTCATTATAAATAAACTATGCAAAATGTCCATCTCATTATGTCTACACTTCTACCCCTCCCACATTCCCCCCCGATCCTGTACTCCTCCCCATTCTACACTATAAATAATCAAATCATATTCGGATGAATAATTAAAAGCACACTCAATTATTGAAGCGGTGCAGCCAGAATTATTTCCTTAAGCACCTATTGACCTGTAATATTAAATTTTACCATGTATTTTTATGAAGTGGTCCCTGCCGTACAATACAATGAGAAGAGAGGTCTCACCAAAAAAACAGAAACAACAAAAAAAAAAATCCCTTTTTTTTCATTGTAAGCTACTTTGCTGAAACGTCATGTATTTTACATCTGCTATTGTGGCCTTTTGTTCTTTTGGATTAGTTGGATTAACAGCAATTTTGCCTGTTAAAATATTCTGCCAATAAAATATCTTGCTGTTTCTGTTGCTGGCATTGTGTTAATGTGAACAAACAGTAATTACAAAAGATGCATGTTGTCCCCTGGATTTGAAATACGCCTGATTAAAGTCTTGGGGTGTGGGCAAGAACAAGGAAAAAACAGTATGGACTCTTAATCAAGATTAAGAGTGTTAATAGAAGTGTAAAGGCCTCTCTTCTTGACCCCAATAAGAGCAGTGCTGTAATCAGGACACTGTAAATTATACACCAGAGACAGATGTGATTACACAAAGCTTATAACTCTTTCTTTCTCTCTTTTGTTCTTTCTTTGCATTTTGTCCTTCTAGTTTAATTTTAGCTGTAACATTGTCTGGTCTAAAGTCTCATTCGAACTAAATATTTGTGTGACATTCAGCACATATTAATCACTCACAAATATGTCTCTTCATACTTTTATAGAGACTTGTCTTTCTGCCTAGTCTAAAAATAGAGACTGTTTTCTTTTCTCTGCCTGTGAACAGCATTAAAGGCCAAAACGTTGCATATACATTTGCATACCTTCCATAGAAAAGATATGCCAAGTAAGATAAATTCTCATGTGTTCTGATTAAAATGATGGTTATCTAATATGTAGGATATTTGATAGCTTCTGTACTTTCTTGCATTTAGTATGGCAGTGTTAGCTTAGCAACATGCAAATTCTGCTTGTTATTCGTGCAGAACATGAGACTAAACACCCATGAACCGATCTAGTTTCAATGAATATTTCACACAAGAATCGTGACTGATTCATTGTCCTGACTGTGAGGTTATATCCATGGCACTTTGTCTTCACATTGTGAATCATAGTGTGTGAGAACAGAAGGGATGCACTGCCAGGAAGTTCACTAATTATCATAGAATAATGAAAAGACAGTAGCATGCATGTGCACTGCACACATGCATAAATATGCATATCAGAAGCATATTGTCTAAGTCCAAAAAGGCAGTGCCTTCTAAATAAATAAAGAAATAATGAGACCAAATTCAAATAACATTACTGAGAATATTACTTCATTGTCACATCATGTCAAAATCAAAGGTATGATGCATCACACACTTACATTTGATGTAATTTTGACATTATACAAACTATAAATACGTCTGCTAGTTCATAGCAACTTGTACTATCCCTAATTGTAAGCTAATAACAGTATATATATATATTAAGATGAGAGTTGATGCAGTTGCAAATTAATGAAAGTTAGTGAAAATGTAGTTGCAAAGAATGTAGACTATCAAAATAAACTGTAACCAAATCATATTATAGATATTATGCTACTTAGTACTTACCTTGGTTATTTGCATAGGTATGCCTTATCAACTGAACCTGGAACTCGTATAAACATCAAATGAAACTGGAACATGAATTTAAAAGAGCCACATTTAGAAAGGATGATTTGCCATTTCATTTCAGTCCCCCACACATATTTATGAATACATATTCCTACATTTTTATGTATTTAACACAGAAGTACATCCTTGTACACTTTTACATGCTGACAGACTCTAAAAGGATTGCGACATTTGAAAATGTCACCCACAATGACACTTGCAAAGGTAAACCATATCCACAGACATCAAAATGGAACGAGACTTCTATTATCTTAAATGGGGAGAAACAGGAAAATTGAGCTGCTTTTATGATAAAAGTGGCCCTATTTGCCTGAATCCACCTTATTCATGCATAAAATAAAGTCAGAGCTGGTTCTCGCTCAGTTAGTTTGGAGACACACACACACAAACACACATGTAACTAGAAGCAGTAATTTCGAGAGCAATGCAATGATCAGATGTGGGTGTTTTACTCCTAGAGGAATTAAGCTGTTAGATATGGCCAACCCACAGAATGGCAGCTAACACACACACAAAAGGCTTACATTTTAATTTACTGATAAAATTGAAAACGAGTGTCTCACCTTTCCATGACTGTGACAAGCTTTGTTCGAATTTATTATGATGCCAGTCTTCTGCTTGGCTCCGTACAGGGATTTAATAAATTCTGCATGACTGTTTTTCGTTAGAGTGTTTTTGTCAGTTTCCCACCTTTTCTGAGTCAGTTAGATTTGGTAACTAGGCACTTGTGGGAGATCAAAGGGGCCAACTGGTACTAATTATTTTGCTTAAAAAAAGTACCAACTCCCACTCTCGCTCACTTTTCCTTCGACACAAGGCAAATTATGAATGATTTAAGCTCTCATCTGTCATGTGGAGACCTGTGTCACGCCATTGGAGGTGGATTGTCGGCTTGAATTCAGGAAGGGGAATTAACATTTTTGGTTGTCTCTGGGGTCAGTCTCAACTGCCCCTTCTTAAACCTTTCTCAAGAGCCTTATGTCCTTTTCGTGTGCTTATACATAATAGCATTAGGCTTCACTTTTATTCAACAGTATTAGGGTTACCCTTTCAGTCGAATCACTTCGACGTTACATATGGGATCTCGCATGAGAGACCAATCGTCTTCGAGCCGTTT
>JAUMHE010000042.1:8782526-8795906 GCA_032359235.1 Enteromius mattozi
TCATGCGAGATCCCATATGTAACGTCTCCGTTCCCTCCTTCAGGGAACGTGGGTTACATTCGTAACCTAGACGTTTTCTTCCATGTGAACAAATTCAGACTAGCTAATTTTCAATCTAGAAATGGATTTTGAAGGAGCTGTCACTGTGATTGCGATGTTAAATCCTACTTCAATCCTGAATGTTGTTTTTGATGACTGCTTGTCTCTGTGATGGTTTTATTTCAGCCAGCACAGTCATATCATGTCAATTAATAAAGCTACTAAGTTGACATGAGACAAGAAGAATTTCTACTAATCTTCTAACACAGACTGCCAGGATAGACTGTGTTTATTTGCACTGTATATTGTTGTATTATGTACATTTCTGTAATGACCGCTCTTTGAACATTTTACAATGGTAATGGATATAACAATGTTAATGTATTTGGTCTTATCAGAATGCATCTGCTACGCTGCTGCTGCTGAATTGCTGTTTTTGTTGGTTATTGCTGTTGTTGAAGATTATTGCTGCAGGAAATTGTAACTGCCACTACATACGTATGCAGTAACAGTGTTATGAGTATTTAAGACATACAGTACTAATGCTGCACAAATAACATACAGTATAATAACCCCATAGCAGATCTATACAGGTGGAGCTGGGGAGGGTGGAGGGTATCAGAAGAACTCATCATTTTCTCAACCTCATTTTGTCCCAAACCTGTATGATTTTTGTTGAATTTCTTCTGCAGAACACAATGAAGATATTTTGAAGAATGTTTAAAATTATCATTTAAAACCATACAGTTTTTTTTACACTTTTGTGCAACACCATTTTTATGTACCTTACTACACATTTTGCCACAGTTTCAAAGAGAAATGTCTACTGAGTGGTGCTAAAACACAGGTTTTATATGTGAAACCCTGGCACATTTTTATTATGTTGACGTAGGTGAGTATTGCTGTGTTTTTATTACATTTCTTCAGTTACATATCGCTATGGTTCAGAATTCAAATATCTGGGTACTGTTGCTAAAAGTTCATGATGTTGAAAATATGCCCTACACCAAATCCAACCCTAAACCTACCCGATAGTTTTTACAAATGCAAAACTAATATCAAAAGGCATTTGTTGATGCAAGCGTGCCATTGCAACTTACTTTCATGCACATTTGATCCTTTTTGTTGAACCGTAGTTACAAAAAATTTGAACCTGAGTTTTCAAGTGCAGCGCCGAACAAACCTACTGTCTTTGAAAACCCATAGATATGAAGCTGGATATGTGTGATGCTAATGTTCAAAAGCATCAGTTTTCAAAACAATTTGTGTGAAATTTGTGTTTTACTGCTTCTAGTGTTCATTTTTTTTGGAAACTGCAGTGATAAGTACTTATTGGTACGTACTTCGTGTCTCGCTAAAAAGTGCACCCAGATATGTTTAAACCATGAGACCAGGTAACAAAAAATATCTCTTTATTAGGCTTGTTGAATCTCTGTGAGACTTACTTCTTTTTTTCATATGGATGCAGACAGTGAATGTAACACCATCTAAAAGTAAAACATGGCTAAACAGCATATTGAATTCTTTAGCTTTCTTATAAACCATACCTACTGTATTCAGCCTACCCAACATCTTAATTTAACATAAACATAGCAAAAGTCATGCGTTTGATGCTAAATGAACTTCTGAACCATGTAAAAGCATGAAATGTCTGTAAGCACACAAAGACTACTTTGTAAGCTGGTATTCTGTAACTATTAGTGATGTTGCACTAATAACTACACAAAAACAGCTTACAAAGCTGGGGAATTTCACTTTACACAGTTTGCTTATCTGGAACTTTAGCCATATCTCTGCTGTGAGGCATTTCCAAACAGATGCGTTCAGAATAAATTCATTGTCTGCTTGGTTTAGCAGACAGCCAGGAATTTTGCATTGTTTTAATGGACTCTTGCTAATATTTTCAACATAATTATGCATTTGTTGTTGACAAAGATTGGCTTGCCCTTCTATCACCTCATTGTGAAATGAATCTACTAAACAACAATTTATGCAAAAACTCCCTTCATGTCTCACTATCACATGGCATAAACACAGAAGAGCAACCTGTCGAAAGATGCAAGACTTCACTGAAAGCCTCTAGCCAGCTGACACATCCACATAAAAACACACAAATGTGATAATCAGCCAGTACCAACAGCCTGCTGCTCAGATAGATCCATACAGCACTCAGTGTCACATAAAGAAAAGTATTCAGCTTTTGAAACGCCGATTTAAAAAAATAAATTAAACTGATGGTATGCACATTCCACATGATAACTCTGCAGCAGCAGTGTATTGTTGCAAAGTAATTAGGTTTGTCTGTGCTGCAAAACGAGGCGTCCCGCATGTGCGGTTTCATCCTGATATCTGACTCATAAGATTCATAAACCCAAGAGTTATTTAATTGCAATTCAGTTATTCAAATTGACAGCAGATGTACAAGACATGACACGTCATTCTGGTTTCTGTTCTTTTTTTCTTTTGTTTTCTACGCTTGTTACTCAAAAATGAACTTTTACAATTTTACACTGAAGGTCAATGTGTCATTTAAAGCTATTGCAAGGAGTATTAGGAATATATATTTAGCTTTGAACATGAAAGTACTTGTTGTCACTTGTTGAAATGCTTTGAAATGTCATTATTATTTCTTTTTTAGATTGAATTGTTGTTTCTTTCGGGTTGCATCATGTTTGGTAATTTCTTACTTTCTTTACTCGTTCTCCCTTCTCTGTCAGTTCTTTTATATTTTCAGATTCCACTAGAGTAAACCCAAAAGTATAGGCTGTGTGCCTTTGAATCATAGCTGCTCTGAGAGATGACACTATCTGTGTGTGTGTGTGTGTGTGTGTGTGTGTGAAAGAAAGGGCAGTAGGACGGTTGGGACAAACAGGCCCTGATTACACCTGGTATTAAAGTAAGCACTGTCTCTGGATCATGAGAGGGCTTATGGTTATAACCCGTATGAGCTGCAAAATGTCCTGGAGGGTTTGGTGGATAACAGTTAATGAGGTTTGTTTTGTTTTGTTTTCTACTGAGTTTTTATTTTTAGTGTGTCGAGTACCTCAGTGGGTGTAAAAATGGTACAGGTTTTTCCATTACTCATATTTTGAGCTTTTCTTTTTTTGTTCCACTTTGAACATGTTTTCGCTTTGCTATTTACGTAGAATCAAAGTTCTCAGACAATTGTTCTGGATGATTATCTACATAAGAGCTTTTGACATTTGCGTGTTTACTTTGCATCGCTATGTAAATTTGGCCAAATTCTCTGATGCAGCATTACTCATTATTTAACTCTGAAAACCATGAATTGTAATGGATTCTGTGACCGATTGACTTGCCAGTTCATGCTTGGCTGACTGTTTTATCCTGATAAAGATTTGTAGCCACCAACTGATGTAATCTACCATTTCACACTCCATTCCAAAACTCATAAATTAAACACATAAATTTAACCCCAGAATCAGTCTGGCGACAAATGAAGTTCAATTGAGGGTTACCCTAAAAGAATAATCAATTTAATTTGGCACTGACATTTTACAAGAGAGCAGCAGTTCAGCGTAAAGTCACATTTTATCTTTCACACAGGGTCACTTTGAGTTCTTCAGCACTATTGTGTAGCAGGGGAATTGTTCAATTGTAGATATGATGAATTTGTGTGAACAGAATTCTCAGGCTCGGAACAGAACACACTGTAAATCCCAAAGATCCAGCAAGCAGTGATGAAAATCAATGCTGAAGTTTGCCATCACAGTTCATCAATAGCATGTGCTAGTAAATCTTCTTCTTTCACATCTATACCCCATCTGAGATTTAATACTGAACAGTCCATTTAGATTTTTTTTTAGTAGAGAAAAATGCATCATGGCAATGGTGCCCCTTAAATCTTCCGGTGGTTCCTTGTCTGACAAAAGTCTGAGAGAGAGAGATATGAATCTGGTGTTGGACATCAGCCCAGAACTCTTCCTCTCTTAATTTCCCTGAAGCTCAATTAATATACACAATTAATTTCTAATAAGTCTGTAAAAGCATGTTAAAATGGGGTTGAGATAACTGATGCAGAGCAAACTGATGCAAAGGCAAGCAAATATACTGTATAAGAAGTTCTTAAAGTCTGTGTGAACCGGAAGCTTGCAAATTTTCAGACTTGGATTAAAGATTATAAAGGTTTTTATGGAGATTTCCTAGTGGATTGACTTGCACAGATGAAGGACAAACAGTACATTGAAGATAATCTACTGTAAGTGTTCATAATCCATTTGTCAGCCTTTTCATTTATGTGGAGGTTGATGAATGACTGAATTTCATCCCAACATGAATGCACCTTAGATTCTTCATATTTTGTTTTGTTTTGTTTTATCAAAAGGTCAAATTTATGGAAGCCTGATATTAATCTGACATTTTTCCTCTTTGCAAATTTATATCTCATAATTGTGATACAGATTCACAATTTTGAAAATTTGTATCTAACAATTCTGAGAAATAAAAATAGTCAATTCTGACAATTGCTAGAAATAAACGTGCAGTTCTGACATTTTTCCTCAGAGATGCGTGATTACAGTTTCAAGTTATAAATTTATTAGGCTATTGCGTGATAAACTCGCACTTGCAAGAAAAACCTCTGAACTGAGAGAAAAAAAAAATTCAGAATTGCGACACATGAATGAAAAAAGTCTGCAGTTTTTTTCTAGCAAGTGTGACTTTATTACTAGAAATTGCGAGTTTATATCTCAGTTTAGTCAGAACTGTAAGGTAAAAAATGACCTTTTTTTTATTTTTTATTCAGTAGCAGAAATGGTATTTTATATATAAAAAAAAAGCTCTTCCCAAATGCCCCAGAAATAATAAGGTATTTTGCACAGTATGCATGGACATCAATATTTAATCTTTCCTTATTTCAAATTCAGTGAATGTCTTGTTTAGGGTCACTTTAATATTAACACTGAAAGATTTTTTATCAAACCTGGTTCAGACAAAATTACAAATTCCTGCCAAGCAAAGACTTTCCTATATAGACCCAATCTGCAATGCTTAAAAAAGTATTGGGGAAGCTGCATGTCTTTGTGTTTTTGGGTACCAGCATGTTTGAAATGAAAGACGTTATGAACCATGTGGAGTCATGTCTGCTAAAGCAGCATATCGGCACGGTGCAATTGCGCTCTCTCACTTCCCAGGCCCGCACATTAATCACAAAGTCCCCTGTGAATTTTAACGAGGCCAGAAATCATTTTTTCATCATTTAGTGTTTAACAATCCCTTAAAGCACAAGCTCTTCTTTGAAGGACAGTGTGGCTATGCTACTTTAATACATTCATGTATCACTGTCTTTGTTGTCATGTGCATTTGTTACATGACATTTGTGCTTTTGAAATGTTGCAGAAGTTTGCCTAAGCACTGGGTCCTGTAGGCTACAAAAGCCATTTATTGTTTCTGTTTGACTGATGACTACTTAGGGCCTGAGGTCAAACAGGGGAGAGAGAAGCAGAAAACCAAACAAAGACAATTTGTTGAAGAAACAACAGCCCAAATGAATGAGATGGAATAATTATTGAAGCTGAACAGAAGCTGGTCTGAAAAAGGAGAGCGTGTCTGTATTAAGCCTAGAGGAAGTTCAAAAGTTCACATCGGGGAAAAAGAGGCAAAACAAATGTATGGATGTAAGCCTCTGGTTGTTACATTGGATTATGGACATTTGTAAGGCCTAATGGGACATGTGATGACTGGCATCCTCAACAATGGACAAATCTGTAAACCTCATTATCCATTGAGTGTGTGATGATATGTCCAATCACGCAGAACCTGATTTTGCTAAGTTCAACATATTCCTAGGTCAACATTTTTGTTGACCCTGGAACAAATTCCTCTGATTTTAGGGATTACTCATGGTTAAGGTTAGGTTTAGGTGTAGAGATATGGTCAAGACTAAATCTTTGGATTTAAATGTTGTTCCAGGGTCAACAAAATTTGTTGACCTAGGAACACATCAAACTCAGCAAAATCAGGACGTGCGTCCAATCTCCATGATGGGTGATTACCCAGACAATTAAACATAATTCTATTTGACCATCAAGTTAATTTTATTTATGACAGCATAAATTCCAAGCATATCAAGTATCTCTAGGATATTTACTGTCTTTTATTGCACAGGTGTCTCAGAAACTGTATCAAATACTACTGTCATAAGCAAAGGAAATGCAAAAAATGTAAAAAAAGAAAGAAAAAAGAATGGTCTATTAATATTGGATTAAAAAGGTTAAAAATCAATATTTAACATCATTTTGCAGTCTTTTTTTTTTGTATTGACGATAGCCTGTTCACCATCTGCTAACTTTTCAAAGTTCACTCGGATCTTCTGAGCACATTCTATGCCTGAGTTCATGACTGCAGGGACTGTAGACAGACCAGACGTCTCATTACCGAGTGTGCAATGCTCCATCCAAGAGACATTATGACACTGAAGCGTCTCATACTTAAAGAAGTTTCTTTTGCTGTTTTGAGGAAAGAGTCCAGCTAATGGAAATGTGCGTCTGTCTGTGTGTGTCAGTGCATAGCTGTGCGTGTGTCTGTTGAGGTTATCGGTGCATTTGAACTTTCCAAATAACATTTTGAGAGGGAACCAACATTTCAGAGGTATGTCACTTTATCATCTTAGAGACTCTCAGAAATTCATCATAGCCTCTTCTTTTCTCTCGTATTCTCTCTGATCAGTGAGATCAGAGGCTGACAGTAATACTTTCGAACATCTTTAAGCATTTTGTCTCTCTAATCATCCATCAAAATGAACAAATGAGCTTTAACAATGAAAAGAATCATGTTTCATCTTGTTTCTATTTGATGTCAATCATTTTTGTCAGCCGTCTCTCTTAAATCACAGACAAACTAGGGCACAATATAATTTGGAGATTTGTCTGCACATGTTTTCGTGTCCCTTCACAAATTGTCCTTCAACAAGACTGATAGCAAAGAGTACATACTCTGAGAAAGCAACTTTGCCATTTATGATCATGTGTTCCTCACAGTTATTAAAGTGCCTCTATCATAGATTTTTGAAAATGAGCTGTTGGTGAATGAAAACATCCTGTAAAGTTTTCAATCTGAAAGTGCACTGTGTATAAAGTTATTGTCTCTCAAAAGAAAGAGTCGACTCTGAATCATTGAAATTAGTAGTTTTTACAATGAGTCCCAAGCAGTTTCATGGTGACGTCAACATGAAACATTAGCATATTGCCGGCCCACATTTTTCGTGTTGGCCTGAATGAAAATGCAAATTCATTCTTTGCCACTATACTTTTGGAGCAGTAAAATCTCACAAACACTGCTTTAAATGAAATCGACCAATCAGGGTTTGGAAGAAATTAATCGTTAAATGAATCATTAGGGAGTCGTTGAAAAAATGAGGTAAAAATAAATGCATATTATAAGAAAATACAAGTGTTTTTTGACCTCGCATGTATGTCAAACTGTTGTTTGGGACTCCCAAAACCAAAATATGAACCTTTCATAACCCATAATAGGTGCACTCTGAGGGAAATATTTTTACATAGTGATACATTGAATGGGTTTCACGCTATATGCTCCCTAGCTAGCAGTCCTACTGATGTTTAGTTTGATATGGAAGGGAAGAAAAAATCAATCTTTAATCAATTAAGCATTGGGACTAAAATGTGTTTTAAAGCACTGTTCCAAAATTAATGGGGCACCAGAGCACAGCTCCTTAAATCACACACTAAACAACTAAACTAATTAAAAACTCTTCTAAAACTCATCCTATAGTTCAGTGAGCTGTCACGTAAATCTTTTCCAATGAAAAAAACAAAAAAAAAAAACAAATCACATCAACACTAAAGCACCAGCTTAAGTCCCATTTACCATACCTTTAGTTTGTTCAGTTTCCCTGGGGCTGTAGACTCATGGAGCAGTGATGCATTTGGAATACTAAGATAGAAGTAATAAGAAAGCATTGGACTTCCTTCTGTTCTCTCGGATCAATCTTATCAGGTTTTTGAAGCAGATTTTAAATGCAAAAAAATGCAAATATTTTGTATATTAAAAGGGCAACTGATCTTGACAGGTATTGATCAGTACGCATATTTATATGTAAAAAAAAAAAAAAAAAAGCCAGTAGCATGTCCCATCAATCTATCAAATGGCTGTCGACGAAATCATCCAGTCCAACTGAATTCACTCACTTTATCATAGCCATTCTTATAGCATTTGAAAAAAAAAATTCTTATGGTATATGATATCACCCATTACCATACATAGCACAAGTGGTTTGGAGAATGATAGATGAAATATGATATCTAAGCTGCTTTTTTTTTAAACACAAAAATGCTTACTAATCACTTGCTGTCAAGATTAGTTGGAATTTATACATACAGTATATCAAAGATACGTGTTTTACATTTGTATGTGTGCCATGCGTCTGAACAAATAGCTCATGTGTGCAAGCAAACACACACCACACATTTATAGAGTTGTTCAAGGGCAAACCTTTTCTTTTTTTCAGAATCTGTCCTTACTGGCAAAACTGCAGTATCAGTGCTCGAAGCTTGACACGGTAACGCTTTATACAAAACACACACAAGCAGCACACATAAGACTTTCTTTTACTCTCACATAAGCGCAGTCACAAAAAAGCACACATGCTAACACACACACACAAAGTTCCCATCTGTGCCGTCTGTTCGTGCTGTAGTCATGTCAGCGCGTCACAGCAGGTAGCAGCGATACCCGAGTGAGGTGTCAATGTGAGCTATGAAGATATGACAGGTTTTATAAGTTCACTGCCAGACCACAGACTCATAGGTACCGTCTTGTTTTACTGCCTCGCCACTGAGCTCACCAAACCTTAACCACGGCGTGGCTTTAAAGCTGTACACTGACATTTATTGTAGTTAATGGCGACGCAGCTGCCACATTGGAATATTTTCCTTTTTGTTATCTTGAAGAAATCCAGTAGTTGTCATGGTGATACGTAGTTTCTCAGGGCAAACTCTCGCAGCATTTTTCACCGTGTTATGCTGACCCACTCACTCTGTGTGACACTGACTTACCTTAGAGCCAGCAGAGTGAGTACCTTGACAAACTGCCAAGCACAAACACAGACTTTTTCTCTCTATATAGCTGACACCGCTATGCCCCAGGCCAACAGAACTGAAACACAGGAAGTCATTCTGTCCAAATGATGCTCGGTCCTTCAGTCAGAAGCACAGAATGCATCTAGTCGTGCATGTATCTTTCCTCTGTGTTGCCTTCGAGAGTAGAAAAACTAATTTGAACCATCATTCATGGGTTTCAGAATGTCTAACGTTGTTTGTGTAGTTAGGGATTCTTATTTTCATTTGCATATCGCTTTGTACAATACATTTTGTTCCAAAGCAATTATCCGGTTTTCTTTGTTTATTACAGTTCTCGTGAGACAACAGAGAAATCCATAAAGATTTTGAAAGAGAGGACACTAGTGTTTCAAAATGGACCACAATTACCAGTATAATCAAACATGCTGCTGTGAATTTGCATGTTTCATTTACCTGCAATGTGTATCACAATCATGGCTTTGTTTTCTTTTATTCCTTGTAGTTGTTGATGTTGACTTGTGAGAGGATTCCCATTGTAAGGACTCCCACTTCTAGTCAGTAACTGCCTTCTTGTTATTTTGGCATCTTATTACTTTCCATCTGCTGTAATTGCCTGCACAAGCCAGTGGATTGAAATTCTGTTGGTATTGTGTGTTGACTATAAACAGTATGCACTCATATTGTGGGATATGTGTTATCATGCTCTGCCGCAATTTGTGCTCCTGAAGAAAAGAAAATGTTAGACTGAAACGGTAAATGATTAAATGGTTCCCACAACACTAAAACCATGCATGTCTTATCAGCTACAAAGGATTGGATGCAAAAAAAAAGGTGTTCCATAACATTCACATCATCCTCGGTCTTCCCTTAAACAAGTCTTCAGGGGTTGAGATCAGATTGCAATTTTGGGGCTATTCATGTACAATTGGAAGGACTCCTATCTTTTTAGTAAATGTCAGGACATCACAACAAACATTATTTTAAAGTATATCTAAAAGGCAACATGAAGTTCTGTTTTCAGTAAGGTTGCCTGTGAGGACAAAGAAAAACAGACATATCATCAGCGTGGAAAAGGATTAGCATGTTACAGATCGTGATAAGGCTTATCTCTACTGCCAACTGCAAAAGTCATAGAAAACTGTCTGTCACAACTGATAAACTAATCAGCTGTGTTCAACCAAGTAGATACACTGATGTGATATTCCATATTTATTTTCAATTCTGGGAGGTTTGGTTTTGCGGGTTAGCTGGTGAGCAGGTTTTTAAAGGTGACCAAACAATATGTTTTTCATCACTTGCTTTTATTATTCGTCAGTAAGATTTTCTATTGGTGAAATATAAGGGTATCTGACTCTTTTTGTGAAATGATTAAATTCTATTTAAATTGTGAATAACAGAAATCTATCTGCCATGGTGTGTCTTACTTAACAAGTGGATTTTGTTTACAAAGTGTGTGTGTTTTGAGCATGATTGAGCATGAAAATAAATGTATTTTTTTGTATTTTTAAAAACCCTGACAATAAGTACTTTTTGGTAGTGTTGTTGCTATATTATTTTATGTTATATTATATAATGTATTATTATTATTATTATTATTATTATATGTTATATATTATCAGTCATTGTTATTTTGTGGAAACAAGTAGCAGAATAGATCAGAATTTGTCTTTTACAGCGATAAGGGTTTGGAAAAACATCAGTAAATATTGCTTCCCTTTTTTTTTTTTTTTGAATTAACTATTTTTGTTTGGAAAGCCACACAAGTATGTTTTCTTTTATGCAGAGTATTTTCAGTTTTGTTATTATTTTATCAGTTTAATTGGTAAACTCATTTGTTAGTTTATAGTGAGCCTGAGCAATAAACAACAGTTAATCTGGCTGGGGTTTTTGAATATTGCTTTTGAGCAACTGAACTATTCATGATCAAACAACATTTCACCTTCTCTCGGTCTTTCTCACTCCTGCCTTTTCTCAATTCTCCACTTCACTCTCTCCTACACCTCGGTGACAGAGGACTACAGATGAGGCTGGTGGGACGTGTGTGTGTCTGCTGAATAAAAAGAGATCACATGCAATATTGAGTCTCAAAGCCACTAGAGTCAGACATTTAAATAGAGCCTCTGCCTCTTTTGACTCAACTCATATTGCATGCTGATAAGTTTACTGTGTGTGTGCGCATGTGTATGTGGTTTATGAGGACACAAATTTGCAAAATGACATGGGTACGACATAGGTATTACAATATGAAGGTGATTTATGAGGACATTTTCAGTGTCCCCGTAATTCAAAAGGCTTATAAAAACATACTAAATGGTGTTTTTTTGAAAATCTAAAAGTGCCTGTAGTTTCCTGTAAGGGGTAGGTTTAGGTATAGGGTCAGAGTAGGGCAATACCACATACAGTCTGTACAGTATAAACAACATTACGCCTATGGAGAGTCCCCATAAATCACAAAAACCAACATGTGTGTGTGTGTGCATGCATTACTTCATTTTTATCAGATTTTTTCATATATGCATACATTTATAGTCTGTTTCTTGTTTACTAATACAAACAAAATTTACTGCAGTAGTTTAAATAATCTTTGCATACGTATAGCCATTTAAATATTCCTTGGTTCAAAATAAAATCTCTTAGCACTTCAAGAAAGTGTGATGTTCAAGCTCATGAATTATGCCTACAAACAGGCAGTATGATCTAATATCTTTTATATGCAAAGATGAATGATGCGCTTTAGTCAAAATCCTATGGGCTTTATATAAACCTACACCATGGAAAATTATTGGGTTACTTTTATATGTAAATATAAGGATGAATGATGATTTCAGACTTTTTTTTGTCTTCACATTGTACAGTAAATGCAACATATATGTATGAAAATTGATGTCAACTTTCGATTCGAAAGCTGTACCATGGAGATTTATTGGGTTACTTTTCTCTAAGAACTCTCTGTTCTGTTCTTAAACGGCTTTCCTGTACTTTCTTTCCTCTTTCATTCTCTCACTTCTAAGGTACTTAAGCTATCTCCAGGGCCAGAGCCCTTAGCCTGTTGCTTATTGATTCCTTCAACAACCCTCCTGTTCCCGTTGGGCTGAAATTGAGCAATTATACTTCTTCCCTGTTTTACTCTGCCCTTGCAATCAGCACCTAGTCAAGCAGAAAGTATCAAGTCTGGCAGCAGTGATTAAGGAAGAGGACATGATGATGAAGATTATTGCAACACCTGAAAAGATTCCCCAGTCATTGTCGTAATGCTCATCATCAAGGGACCTTCTGGGATGACCGTTGTCTTGTTATAATGTTGGCAGTGTGAATTTTAGTGATCAGCGAGCCGTTAGTTGAGTGTCCTTTCATTTGCGTAGCCCTTTAAAAGATCGCTGCATGAGTACTTTGAGAGAGAGTGCTCTGGAGATTCAGTTTCAGTGAACCGGCTTCAGGTTCCACATAAACAATGGATGAGAGAAAGGAAAAGGAATATGATAGAGACCACATAGCGGCTTTATGTTAAAGCATTGAACTCTGGACCCATGTTCAGTTTTCTACAGGCATGCATGGAGGTGTTGTTGATGTTATCAAGAAATTATCCACTTTTCTATATAATGTCTGTTTAAACACATATAGCTGTGTTTTCAGATACTATCTTCTTCCTTTTCCAAGTAAAAGGTTTAAATTATGAAATGGTGCTGAATGAACTATGGGATCACTGTCTGTGTGCTAAAGTGCACACTGCTGCTGTTATTCCTGTTTTAAGCAGAGTATGTTGTCTTTTTTTTATTTAAGCTCATCGTCTGTGTGAGACTGAGACATTCTGTTAGCCAGCATGATGCAATGAATAAAAGATGACCTGTTTCTCTCTTACTCTGTCTCTTTGCTTAAGGTGTTATTGCCTGTTCTCTGTTCAGAGAGGATAGTTTGCATAATTACAGCCATCAGACTGCCAGTCCATCCATACAGTTGAAGTGATTTGTGTGGCTTTACACAGTTTACTGTAATAGTCTAATTGGTGCAAATATCAAAAGTAGCATTTTTGTCCCTTTTAGATTAGATCAAATAAAGACATTTTCAAAGGTAGTAATGAAGATTCAGGAGGATGCAGCATAAATACCTTTACGTGGGAATTACAACTGTAGAAATAATCTGCAATTTGTCTTTAAATAGTAAATTATGATGTATACAGTATATGATCTATATACTCCAAGATGCTTAAAAAAAACCTACCTGGAAAGCTACCTGAAAAACTATGGGCAAGTGTACCTCGGAACAGAAGCTGTTTTACCAAAAG
>JAUMHE010000042.1:8807500-8822571 GCA_032359235.1 Enteromius mattozi
AAGTCTAATGTTTATCAGTACATTACAGAAAATAATGAACTTTATCACAATATGCTATTTTTTTGAAAAGGACCTGTATAGTATGATGTTTTATTGGAGCTATCTAATTGCAACTGTTTCCCAAAAACATAGTAGCATGCACACACCTCTGTTGTTCAAACCACGTTAGTTCAACAATAAATGACTTGCATTAATGACGTCAGATGTAAGTGATGGAGTAATAACAGCTAATTAATATCTAGTTGTTGTTTCTGTAATGAACATGGCACTTAAGGACTAATACAGTGTTTCTATTCACTGTCGTTTTACTTTAAAGTTTCATTCGTTGAAGTTTCCTACTTGAGCCTTTAATGGCTTGGTAATAACAACTTGTGACCATAGTTGCCTAACGAATACGATGCTTTTGGCAAGTTTAATAATGGGGCTGTTTAAATTTGAACCTCCTGAACAGATGTTTTTCTTAAAATTTCAGAACCTGCTGAATACATTTCTCTTGCACTCTTCTTTCTATCAGAGATCCATAAGAATGTTATCAGTCCTCTGGAGGGTGATGTGAAGGAACATGTTCTCCATCAGAAACATGCAGATCTGAAGCAGAGGATGAGGAACTTGAACCAAGGCTTTGAACGACTTCGCAAGATCACCCATGAGGGTTACAGTGCTGACAGCGGTGAGGACCTTTGCTAAGGTTGAATTCACGGTTCATAAATGAATTGCCTCATGACTTTCTAATGCTCTCATTGTCTATGGCAGAATTTAAGGAGCCACGAGTCATAGAACTTTGGGAGATGGCAAAAAGATCTAATCTCAGTGAAGATGAACTTGACTCTCTTAAAGTAAGCTTCATTTATGTCGTTACGTATACCATTCAGCTTTTTGGTGCACAGCTAAGGGTACTGCTAAATATTGCATTTGATTAATTTTAATAGGCATTGGCATAAGGATTATTTTCAAAACTTCTGAATGCTCTCATTTAGGAGGAACTCAGACACTTTGAAACAAAGGTGGAGAAACACCAGCACTATCAGGAGCAGCTGGAACTGTCTCATCAGAAACTGAAGCATGTGGAGGCTCTGGGAGACAAAGATCACATCATGAGAAACAAGGAGAAATACAACACTCTAGCTGAGAAAGCACGAGAAATGGGATACAAGGTAAAGCTGCAAATTGAGATTTAGGAGAATTATTATTTTGGTTATTGTACTTTGGATTTTTTCAGGCATATCAAATATAATTTCTTTAAACATAGTTGTTAAGAAAATGTGTCATGGAGTTTATTTTGGGATCTGCAATAACCTTGTCACACTTTTCTTTAGATGAAGAAACACTTGCAGGATTTGACGAATAAGATTTCCCGAAATGGATTGCAACACAATGAACTCTGAATGCCATTTTTGTCATGAGGACAGCACTACTGTTAGTTATAATTGTTCAAAGGTCACACATGCTGTATTCCAAAATGTTATCCAACACAGATGGGCCAGGATTATAAAAGTAGGGCATATTGTACATGAATTTAACATTTCCATTGGGAAGCCAGACTACATGCAATTTTTTTTTTAAACGGTACTGAGCAGTGATTAGTTCTGCTTTTGTTGGTTATTTCCCGTTTTATGTTTGTGCAGCAAATGGCTACAAGCTAATTTAGCCAAAACGCTCATGCATGTTGTTCACGTGCTATTAATTTTGGCCACATTTCTTTGTGGCTCGCTTATTTATAGCTGCCAAACAATAAATGCACAATGAAACGTGTAGCATCCCACAAACGTGGGTGCAAAAGAATTCAACATTCCTCTACAACATGAGCAGAGAGAATAACTTTACACATGAAAAAAAATCTCTTTAGGGTTTTTAGTATAAACAGATAAAACGTCAATTTCAGTAATTTTTTATTAATTTTTTTTTTTTTTAACTCCTGTCCTCAACATACTTGGATTCAAACTGAATAATACCCATTCACGAACAACAGTGCTACCCCTGTACAGGCAAGATTTGTATTAGGATAATAGCACAACCTGATAGATTCAGAAAAAGGGTGCATCAGTGAAAAAGTAAAAAAAGCTGGAGTGTAATGGAAAAAGCCACAAAAAAAGCCAAGCTCAGGCACTTCAATAGCTGGATTTGGCAAGGCAGACCTTGAGTAAACTATGATATTGACTGAATCTCTAAATAGCATTGAATACAAAGCCCATCACCATGATTGACAGTGTTGTCCCACGGTAGACTTAAATCAACATCCTCGCTGTTTAAATCAGTTAGACCTTTGAGATTTTTCATAAAAATTCCAAATTTAACTGCACTAATTCTTTGTGATTTCAAATTCTTATATTAAAAAATGGTAATCCAGCATTGTAATGAATTATCATGAATGTGATCTCCATAAATAATAGGATCGCTTTTGTAAAAGTATACATTCTGCTCATTTCATGTTGCACTTTTCATAATAAAAAACTTTCAAAGACTTGTTTTCGATGATGTCAAATGGTCACAACGCTAGTCACTGATGTATTATTTTTATTACTACTGCTATAGTCAACATAGAAATTTCAGAAAATATTTGAAAAAACGTTTATGAAATATATATAATGTGTAAATGTACAGAACAAAATTGGTCACCAATTAAAGTATATATTTACAGTCAACAGGTGTTGCATTTGGGATCTGCTTTCAGATTTACAACCTTTAAATTCCATGTGAATTTTAACCATGGAAAATATTACATTTGTACACAAAGTTGCAGAGAATATACAATGCAGCAATACACTTAAAAGGCTAGTTCACACAAAAAAATTACAATTTCCTTCTGATTAACTCACCCTCAAGCCTCGTTCATAGTTTTAAATATGGATATTCTTACACAAACGCATAGATTTGCTTTTATTAACCCTCTAGAGCTGTGTGGAGCATATTTTATAATAGATGGATGCACTTTTTTGGGCTTTAAAATCTGAACTCTCATTCACTGCCATTATAAAGCTTGGAATACACCTAGGACGGCTTGAGGGAGAATAAATCATGGGGTAATTAAAATTTTTGGTTGAACTATCCCTTTATCATTACAGTGTAGCAGCAGTTCTCAACTGAAAGCCCAACAAAGTCCAACCCAATTTTTTAAAGTCTCGCCAATATTTTTCAGTTTATATCGTGCTTTGTATGTATTTTTTTCCTATTTTAATTTAGAGTTAGATTTTTTTTTTTATTATATTAACAATATATTTAAGTAATTCTGAGGCCCCCATAGTGGACCTTGGACCCTATGTTGAGAACCACCGATATACAGTGGAGTCTGAACGTCTGAGAAACCACTACCAAAAATGATTCTAATATGCATTTCTCTAACAAACATTTTCAACATAATTAAAAACAAAAAAGGTATATGAATTGACAAATTTCTTAACGTGCGCTGTCTCTTTGTTGCTTTAAAAATGACAAATGGCATTAGAGCTACATGAACTCCAAACGTTTGAGTAAACTCAGATGCTGCATGTTTTGTGCTTCAGGGATACAAGAGAATTACTAAAAGTTGTTTTCAAAAATGTGCTCACAATTCACAAATGTGACTTAAAATATGACACTACCTTAAAATGTTATATTAAACATATAAACATTATAAACATTTTCATCTAACATTTTTAAAAAGCACAAATCTGGTTTAAAAGGGAAAAAATATATATTTTAAATGTGGTCTCAGACATTTTGACTCCACTTCATTATATTTTCAGGTGAGTGTTCCTCTCTTCTTCTGTTCTAGTTCCTGTAGTCTCTCCTCTCGACCCTGTGCATGCTGGGCTCCCACCCTCTGTGCGGTCTCAGTCGCAGTGATATCAATGTGGGCGTATTTAGTGTTGGAGCCGGCCGCTGTTCATAAACACACACACACACACACATACACCAATGTATTTACCAACTTTATTTTATGTACAACATCCTTTTAATATTTCAGAATAATCTCAACACAGCTGGATATTCATTTGTTTTCAAACCCAAAATATACAGAACTATAGATACTAATAGTTTCAAATAATGTTCAAAAGCTTGGGGGCAGTAATCTTTTTATTCATTAAAAATCTTTGTTAAAAAAAAAAAGAAGCCATTATCAGATATAAGTAGTATATATATATGAGAGGAACACTGTACCTCTGACAGTGTGGCTTGACTCTGGACGGTCCTGGAGATCTAGCTCCATATAGTGCAGCTGACGTTTAGATGTAGGACTGATGGGGATATTCACATAGTTAACAGAATCACCTTGAACTTTGTCAATAACTGTCAGTCCTGCCTCTCCTGCAACACCAGAACACAAACCCGATTCATGCAGAGTTACCAATGAAACAGAGCAAATGAAATGCAGTGATCAGAAGGCAATATAATATATAATAAGGGCATCTCAATTACCATATTCTCCAGCTCTGAACTGTGGCCACCTGGACGCATCAGTCATAAATGCCATCTGCTCATAATTGCCTTTTGGATCAGCTGAGAAGGACAAAAAACCAAGGCTGAATCACAAGTAAGCTATTCATTTAGAATCAAGACACATTGGGCTTCATTTATGCTCAGACATCATTAAATTGACATCATCAGAAAACAATCTGACTTGGCATATTGCACACACAAACATGAAATATCCAGTGACAACAAAGCATCACAATTTCTCCTCATGGTTACTATGTTTAGCTGTAACATATCGATGCTGAGACTAGAATCACTTCATCAATCGATAACAGACATGGAGGTCTGGTTGAAAGCTTTATGTACTTAGGAATGAGAAAGGCATGATGCACTTCCTGTTGAAATAACATACAATTACAGTTACCTGACTGAAAGAGTGTCTTCAGAGGACTTTACCATCATTATCATTTCAAAACTAGAGGCCTCATTTATAAAATATTTCAGATGTGACATTATGAATCGCAAATGATCTTCAACTTCAACCAAAGGCTATAGTATACCTTCTTAAAGAGACTTTGGCACAACTGAATGGTTTAAACTCTCGAACGTGTAAATGACCAATAATTAATGCCTTTAACACATAAAAGATAACCAGTCATCACCCAAATCCTTTAATTTAGAACCACAAGCAGCAGGAACAACTCACATTTCCAAAAACTTGCAGGACTCTGACAAGAAAAAGTATGTTGTGTCTGCGTAGACCCCTGGTGTGAAACTAAGCACTTTTCCAGGCGTGGATTTAAGCGCATGCACACTCTAAGATTAAATCTAAGCATATGCACACATTATTAATGAGGCCCTTTAAACTGCATAATGCTCACCATCAGACTTTCGCTCCTCAGAACTGCTTCTCATCTCACACCTGCTCCTCTCCTCCACCTACAAGTAACACAGAAGTGATTCAGAAATCCCAAAGCAGCAGCAGACTTGTTTAATGATGTGTTTACGTTCTTAAATTGACTAAACCAGCTATTTCAGCTTCTTCTAAATTATTTCAAAATCACTGTTGAACATATCAAATACTATTGGTCCATATTTCTTACCGCTTCAGTTATTAAATATATATGTAATTTTACACCAACTATACACAAGCCTGCAGATGTGCTTCTGGCAACAATAAGCAACTGGAAATTTACCACTATTGAACAAAAAAATACTAAATGCCTAAAGCCACAGTGCTGAGAGAGTGAAATGGTTTTCAGTGTGAAATATTGACTGCCCTGAATAGAAAAACGTTAGGATGTTTGGTCAAAGCAGGTTGTTTTAATAGCTTTATATTGCATTCTCAGATCAACTTGGAGGGTGTGGGGAGATGACAAACACATTTAAATTCATTCTGCAAACTGTTTGTGCCTCTCCACTGATGCATCAACGTGATGGCTGAGCATGATCCAGAGACACAGACGGCTGGAACAGTCTTTGGATTGGTACTGGAACGCTGGATTCTGTGATTAGAGCAGCGCATAACAAAAAACTGATGCTCAATCAACACTGCCCTGATCCGTTGCAGAAGTCTGATTTTGTTGGTAAAGTTTTAGTCCAAATCAAGAGAACAGTTTGTCCCCATACTTTGACAAAAGATGCATTTAGACTCAGAAATAGCTGAGCAGTTATCTGGTTTAATCAAAGCACATTTGTTTGGGAGTAATCAGCTTCAGTGATTTGCATTGTTTGCTGTAATTCCTTCATAGAAGTTGACTAGGTTTACATAGGCATATGGAGGACAACAGGCTATTTATGAAGACCATTTAGAGTATTTCAGTAAAAAAATCAAAAAAATAAAAAAATAAAACTTTCTGCTTGCAATTCCGGTTCTGCAATGGTTTTATTAATGATACTTTTAGTAGTGTTAAAGAATAAAAGGACAAAAGAAATGCCATTGTATTTGTGCAAAAGGTGTGTTAACACTCCTTTATGAAGTGACATTAATACAATCCTATAAATAACTCTATAAAAAATGTGGTAACACACTACTGTTCGAATGTTCGGTGTAGTAATTTTTATTCAGCAAGGAGGCATTAAATTAATAAAAAGTTGCATTTATAAATGTTACACAAGACTTCTATTTCAAATAATGCTATTCTTCTGAACTTTCTCTTAATTAAAGAATCATGACAAAAAAAAAATTTCAGTATACACAAAATATTAAGCAGCTCAACTGTTTTTAACACTGATAATAATAAGAAATGTTTATTTACAGCAAGAAATTAGCATATTGGAATGATTTCTGAAAGAACATTTAACACTAAAGACTTCAGTAATGATTGCTGAAAAGTCAGCTTTTCCAACACAGAAATAAATTACATTTTAAAATATTAAAATAGAAAACGGTTATTTTAAATTGCAATAAAAAAAAAATTGTTATTATATTATTTAGTATGTTACTTATAATACAATAGTATTATACTTATGATTAAATAAGCACTTCAGAATAGGCATATCTTTAAAAAACAAACAAACAAAAAAGCCCTGAGAAGTGTGTTATATCAAGAACCAGTCAGTAACTACACTGATTTAAATTTGTTAAAACTGACTTTGAGTCATTCATTCTGGAATCTGCCTACACTGGTTGCACTATATGTTTTCTGATTCATTAAAAAGAATCGGTTTATATGAATAATTCTTTCTCAAATCAGACTACGCTGGTCTGCTTCAGGTAGTTGATTCAGTAGGGCTTTTGCTTAATAAGGAACACAGAAACTCTTAAAAGGAAATTTTAGTGTGGTGTTTCATCCAAACCATGCATGGAAAATCAACAAGAAAAATCTTGTTACCTTTCCTCCCCCACAGTCAGGACAGATGGCAGGCTGTAATTGCAGTGTAGTGGCACCTTCAGGAAGCATTGCTCCTTCACCACCCCAGTTCAAACTCTGTGGGACAGTTTGTTTGGGGGTGGCATCTTCAGGGACGCCCTCAGGTCCCAGAGCTCCACATTCAGGCCTCTGTCCCTGGCTTGCAGCAGTCAAAAGCTGTTCCTGACTGGAGGGCTGGTGTTGTAGGAACCTGCGGGGGATGTCGTAATGCTGCAGAGGTGGAGTGGGAACCTGATACATTTGAGCAGCCTCTCTGAGTGGACACACACATGGTTTGTGCTCACGAATTAGTGGAATCGTCCTTACTGGAGTGTTGATAAGGGAGATAGAGTTTGAATTGGAGTTTTGAGGGAGGCTTGTTAAGGATCCAAACTCATCAGTCTCTCCATGCCCAATATCCATGCTACCAGTGTAGGAGGAGAAGCTTCCAGAATACGAAGAGTGGCTCCCGGTGGCAATACCGCTGTCTGTTGAGCTCTGACGGCCCGCCTCTTGAAGGCCTCTAGGGGGAGGAGGCTTGGATGGAGGACGGAGCCCTCCCATCATTGCTCCATAAAGACGCTCATCACTGGATGTGCTGACAGAATAGGCTGTACTCTTAGATCCCGCAACCCCTAACAGGGATGATGATGATGGTTCGATGGGGGTGGGGTGTCTGACTGGTTCAGACCATATCGCCAAGCGGCTGCCCAGGCTGTTATCAGAGTGACTGGCCTCAGAGGAGGAGCTGGAGATGCTCCGATCATCTCCTGCCAAGGAGGCGCCATAACTGAAGGTGGAGGCTGACCATTTATGACAAAGAGAGGATGGGATTAACAAACAAGTGGCTTCTTCTATGCATTGTACAGGAATTTAAATAAGGTAGTGACACAAAAAAACAATTCCAGTTTGAGTTATACAATGATGTTTGGAGATTTTTTTTGGTGGAACACAAAGGAGAACTTTTGAAGAATCTTTGAGACACAATTTACAATGTCTATAAAGACTTTTTAAGCCATACAATTTGTGAGGCAGACTCAACTTTACATCTATCACTACATGTATTTCTGGAAAACTTTATTCTGATTGGCTGCATTTTGAAGTCAAGTATTTTTAATTAAATATGTTGGGCCTGAAAAAACTAGCCAACATGGCTTTTTTTATATGACAAAAAAGGTAACACTCAAGTTTAAGGACCAATTCTCGGTATAAACTAGTTGCTTATAAGATTGCCTTTTATTAACATATTGGCTGTTTATTAGTAATTATAAAGCCATATTCTTCATCCCTAATCCTACCCAATACCTAAACTTAACTACCTTACTAACTATTAATAATCAGTAAATTAGTTGGTAATGGTGAGAATCGGACCTTAAAATAAAGTGTGACCTAAAATAATTCAATACTTCTTGTATGCTTATTTACTTATCTGGTAAACAGATTCAAAATAAGTGATAGTATCAAGTCAGTCAGCCAGTAAATAAACCTTTTCAGGATGAAGTTTAAGGTTTTAGTTATTCTCCCTTTAAAAACCTTGATGTTTGACATATAACGATAACAGTGAATAACAACTTTGGTTCTGTCTTTTATTCCACACAAAGAATTTAATGACTTGTTTGTGAAGGCTTTTTTGATCCTTTTATTTAACATTATGTACTGTTGCTGTATCGAATATATAAAGATTCTTCAAAAATTACTATTTTGTAGCATGAAAACTAGTCAATTGTGACATATATTCACTTTGGGATGAATTTTTATATACAAAAACCTTTCATTTAAAATGAACAGCCTCCTCTGTGTGTATACTTCATGTATGTATGGCTTCTTGTATTACCTGCACTGCTGTGGTGACTACAAATGGACAGCATACTGAGTCGTTTCTCTAGCTCACTGGCCTCTTGGCTAATCCTTTCTTCTATAGATGATGGGTTAGCACTGGGGTCTATGGAAACAGAATCTCATTAAATTTTAATTAAACTAATACAGTAAACATTCATCATTCATACACACATGCTCCAACATATATCCTTGTGATCACACAAACATGCACCAGACAGCAGCACTGATTTGTCTCAGAGCATTAAGTCATATATAATCCATCACTGTAGGATCACTGTCTCTGCTGGCAGAATTACTGGAGCCACTGGCCGCATTTATCAATTTCTACTGGTACATCACAGACACAGCCTCACAGCAATAATCTCTCACACAAGCACTCACACACATATATCCACACTCACACATACATAGGATGCTTTGAGACCTCCTCCTGAATATGGCAGAAGGTTAGTAATCATTCTCCCTCACAAGAGAATAAATCAGGACACTGAACACAAAGTGCTCAAATGAGACAATAAATCAGTCAGGGGAAAACAAATAAATAAAGGGTCTCGGAAAAGACATAACTGGAACAAAACAAGCAGAATATAGCATGGAAAAGTTGATATACAGGCATAAAGACTCACAGACTTTGCACAGTTTAGTGGTAGATATTTCTGGAAATCTTATTAGCATGAAAAGTCAATTTTAAGCTGGTCTAACATAGTGCAACAAGCATTCAAGCAATGCTACAGGCAACAAATAGACTGAAAAATCAATATTTCACAAGCAAAACCAAAATTGCAAGCTGCTTCTATACAGCAGTTCTTTAAACAACCATAGAACATATTTGTGTTAAAATACTCATTATACAGTGTGAATATGCTGCTCATTTTTGTGCATGTGCAGCTGAAGAACAGTACTGAGAATGTGGAGATAAAAAGCTAAAAGAGCATTTGCTTTTTGCATATTTAAAGGGGTTTGACATTGTACAATTTATCTGCTATGTGAAATTCCTCTGCAGAATACAGAATAAAGTGAGAAACTGAAAAAGGAGAGCGACTTGGGTTGACCTTTATTTTACAATATGTGAACGTACTGCTAATTTAAGGTAAGCTTTAGGGGTAGCTTCATGCTAAGTACCTACAGTAGTTATTAACTAGTTATTGTAATTACTATAATAAGTGCATAGTATTTACACAGGACTGTAAAATAAAGTGCTTCTTTGACTTGGCTATCAACAACCTGTACATTTTATTTATCACTGGCAAACTCTTGCACAACCTTCACTGAATGTCTAAGATTAAAATACCTCATGTGCACTTACTTAATGACACTCAATGACAACCAGAACAACTGCTCTGGCATCTCAGTATGATGGGCAACAGATGAGAACTTAATGTAATATGGCTTTACATTAATCTGAGAATTCAAAGAATGCGTTGTCTTAAACATCGAAGTAAACAAACTTTAAAGCTCTTGATTTTATATACTTATACTTTCCTAAAGCAATCATTGAGGGGAAAAGTTTTCAACATGATTACAAAGCAAGCTATCATCATCATAATTTTCAAAACTGTGCTGAAAATGATTGTGTTGTTTTCGTAGCTGGTCCACAGAGAAATACAAAAAGATCTTTACCAATTTTGAATAATCATATTTTTAAGGTTGTGGTACACAACATCAATGTAATGAAAGGGGGAAAATAACACCTGTCAAAACAAACACAATATAGATCACCCCCGTGAATGGGTCTATGTAAATGAGTAATAATTTAGCACACTTTTTTTCCGAAGCAACAGTGCATTTATTACAAGGAAAAGCCCCTGAAGCAGCCTGGGCATAATATTGGAGCTTCACGGATCAATCTTTGTAAGGTTTGAACTATCCTACACGCCATTTTAACTACGCTGTGCTAATTTTAGCAATGAACCACAGAAAAGCTTTAAGCCACTTCATATCCTTATCCTTCTTACATGTTACTGATTGTGTGTCAGCTCTCCACAGGTTTCTGTTCACATAAATCATGGCAACGCACAACCTTTCTGCTAGACTGTACCATTTTAGCTCAATATCACTGGCTCAGCGGCTCAATTAAATGATTCTCTGTGTTCCAGTGTGGCGTGTTGATCTATAAAATGATATGTCAAACTCATTAAGGTTTAATATACTATTATGCTTACGTGGTAAATCTATCTAGAATCGATCAATAAACTGAATGTGAATCTTGCATTGATTTTCAGGACAATAATTCAGTATTTGGGACGTCATGTTAGGTTCCATTAAAAAGATACGCACCACACAGATATTATTATCCTCCATCAAGATGGAGCCATTGAGTGCCTAGATTCAAAAAACCGCTGCCATTACAAAGTTAGACTCATTGAAGTTCATTAAACTTGAGCTGCATGTAAAAATCTGCCAGTGCTTAAAAATATACTGTCACAAAATATACCGATCACACTTTATATTAGGTGGTCTTAACTACTATTTACTTATTTTTTGATATGTAAGTACAATAAGTAACAATACAATGTACTTATTGTGTTCATATTGTACTGCAATACACTTTTGCTGCTATTGAGGTGGGATACGGGTAAAGTTAGGGACAGGTTTGATTACAGAAATTAATTACAGGTGTAACTACATATAGGTTTTTTTTAAATATAAATACAATGTTAAAACATGTATGTACACAATAAGTGCATTGTACCAAATGATTAATTTAAATGTAAGTACATAGTAATTAAGACCACCTAATATAGTGGGACCAATTTGCCTAATGAAAATATAGGACAAATGTGCAATTGTTATGAATGTTTTTGTACATTAAGTGTTCTTCAAGTTTCTGTTTTTTTACTAATTTGAGTAAGTTTACTATGCTTCATAATTCATTATGAAATCTGAAGCTAGGGACATGAATTCATTATACAGTTTAAGAATAATTTATGACCTCTCGTGTTCTGTTTGGGGTCTCAGAGACTCAGGGATATTTTAATAACTCAAAAACATGTTTGGCTTTTCAATATGGGAGCTGATTATGAACAAAATGTTAATTTGATAACATGTTTCAAATGCCTTGTCACATTAAAAATGTTCAATTATGTACAGTATGTTGGAGATTAAACATTAACATTAGAACATTAAATAATGCAATGCTTTTTTGCATAACAAAAAAATTTGAATCGGTACACTGCAGTTCATTTTTATTGTTTACTTTAATTTTACATTTCTGAGAGGAGCACGCCTACTGCTTGGCAGACATTCAATAATATAACATAATATACTGGGTTTTGATTAGATCAAATTAAAATGAAAGGAAAATAAAAGGCTAATTTAAAAATTATTATTATCATTGCATATACATAATCTGAGTCTCTGGGACTCCAAAGACTGAGCAAGTAGTCAATCTGAGCCGAACATGAGTGTTTTGGGAGAGATAACGAGAGAGAGGAAAACTTGACACCACATATCAATCATACACAGAACTTAGACACAGATATGCGCACGCAGCTGACAGCTCACGCACATCAAGCTAATGAGGCCAGCAGTGAGGACATGGCAACTTTGAAATCTTTGAACTGAGATCTTACATCACACACCTCCACAAACACGAACTCACCTGGCAGGACTGGACGCAGTCCAAACGGCCCCCTGCTTGGCGATATGCCACGTACGATGCAATCGAACAAAAAACTGATCTGTTCTCCTTCTGCACATGCAAGGAAGAAAACACCAGCCCCTATAGAGACAGAGAGAAGAGAAATAGCTCTTTAATGTCTCGAGTCTGTTCTATTCAAAAGACACCCAATTCAGATTGATATTAATTGTCCACAGCACTGAATCGAAGATTAGCTTCAGTAATGATCACAAGATTATTACAAATGGGGAACATCAAGCTACTCCTCTGAGCAGATAAGAACATTCACATTTCACTGATTCAGAATAAATGAATTATATAGACTAATTCAAAACAATGGAACCAAGAAAATCTGTACAAGTTTTATGACTGATCATTTTTGTTTATATGTGCTGTGGAACTGATAGAAATACTCCCTTTGAGAGATGAAAAATTAAATGAAACTTTATTTTTGCACTTTTAATTGAGCATAAATGCATTATTTATGAAATAAGAGGAGGATTGTGTACCAAGAAGATATGCTTTGGTGCCCACACCTCCTCCACGCAAACGTCAATAGCATCTACAAAGCCCGCAACACCTTTCAAACCAAAATAAGTGCTGGCAAAAGCATGACTGAACGCTACTGAAAAAACATAAGCTATTAAATAGCCTTGAGGCTTCAAGTACAATGAGAAAAGTGGGATAACAATGGCCTTACTTGCTGCAAGATGCATTAATGATTCATCCACAGTCAGATTATGACTGTTTTTCTTTGTAGAACATGATGAGGAAAGAGACTTAGGCAGTCTTTCATGAAGGTAAATATAGTCCTGTCAAATCCCTCAGCATCACTGTGGAGACGGCGGGCAGTATAGGAGTGACAGTCCTTTATAAAAATAACCATAACACCCTTAGCTCTTGGTTTCATAATTCATAAACACACTGGCAGGCTATTAATACCTGAGGCATGCGGCCATATCTGTGGCTATTTACCATGTCCACAATTTAAGAGAATAAAATAACCTACATCTTACCTAAACCTAGGTGTTTTTCACCATCACCATTCATGAAAAATTGCAAAGCGGTTCACATTTCATTTCCAGCATTACAACCTAAGTATCAGTAATTTGTTTTTTATATTTTCGTGTTTTTTTTTTTATGTGCCAGATGCTTTAAGACTTTCTGCAACTTTTCGAAAGTTTTATCAATGCATTGTTTTACATATTATTTTTTAAATAGTAAGCTATATACTATGCAGTGTTCAATAAAAAGAAGCTAGTATTACAGCCTGAACATGTATTTTCTATACAATTTTTAAATGCAATATATAAAGTTGTATAACTAAATGTACAGCTCACGTACAGCAACTCTAATCAGGTTAAGCTCAAACACTTTCAGAAGCTTGTAATTAGAATTGTATTGTCACTTTCAACTTGTTTTAGATCTCATGACATGTTTTTTCATTGTTGATGCCAGCCAGATTGTTTCAGGACTGCCCTACCTGACAGCAGGGAAAACAGTGATCTACAATCTGTCCAAGTCTGTTGACAAACTAAGCCAGTGAACATACTCACACACGCTCACTCGCTAAAATCAAATGAGACAGCTGACACGCTCACTAATTGCACTGCCAGTATGTGTTTTGTCACCGCATGTGGTCTGTGACATTGAATCGCGCTAGAAACAGCAACAAGGCCATATTTTCAATTTAATTCACTCTATCCCAGAGCAACCAACTGCTGAATTACACTAATGGCAGTGGGAGGGACATGACCTCTGTGTAGCTCTGTGTGGTTGTCAAACTGTAATGAGGTGAAGAACTGGCCAACAGATACACGCTCCAGACAAAATAATCATTTCACTGTGTGTATCTAAATGTGAACTTGGCTGTCTTAGTAAGCATTTTCAAATATGTTTTTATGGATTTCCAAATATTTTGAATATACTATATATTATATAATATATATTCCATATACTAAGGTGTTAGTAGTGGTTTTAATTGGCAGATCTTTCGCTTCAAAAAGGTATGGTATCTGCAAACATCATCACATTAAAAAAAATGGGAAACAAATATATTTACATCATGATTTATGTGAATTAATTTTTTAAATAAATGTATTTTTTACATCTTTATTCTTAATAAAATATTTAAATATTGTTAGATTTTCTATATATAACATTATATGTAACGTAAATTTAATATTATATTTAACATATTAAAAATTATATGTAGTGCTGTTAAACAATGAATCACAATCACATTCAAAATAAAAGTTTTTGAACCTACCTGGAAAGCTACCTGAAAAACTATGGGCAAGAGTACCTCGGAACAGAAGCTGTTTTACCAAAAGCTGTAATACCAAATATTTATTTGATTTAGTTAATAG
>JAUMHE010000042.1:8822671-8861916 GCA_032359235.1 Enteromius mattozi
CAAATATTTATTTGATTTAGTTAATAAAAGTTAATTGATAAATTAAATCTATTTATGGCATTATTTTTGAAAGCATCCTCATTTTACAGCATTTTGTCTAAAACTTTGAACAGTACTATAGGTAGGTTTTTAAAGCATCTTGGAGACGTTGCCATAGTTCTTCTGGATTTAGTCTGTCTATCCATTTAGGAGAAAATATGTTGTATGTGCATGTGTGTGAATATAATATATACTCTATATACAGTGTATATATATATATATATATATATATATATATATATACATATATATATTCTGATTTGACATACACCCAGGTGTGCACTAGACACATCATTAGTCATGTAATATCAGTGATTTAATAAATATACACACGTTATAGGCCCTGTAAATTATTATTTTTTAATTAAAATTTTCAGGCATAATATATAATTAACATTATTTATGTTTAAATAACAGAACTGTTAGTACAAACATGCATGGAATGTGCAAATTGCAAAATGATACAGTTATTTTTGTGATTTAAAGCTTTTTGAGAATTTCTACAGGTGTAGATTTTGTGCAGAACTAGATGTGACTTATGTTGCACTAATGTGCTACTACAGCAATGAGAGGTACATTTGGAGTCTGGTGTCCGATTTGAGCACCCCTGCCCCCTCAAGTTCCTCCACTTGGCAGGAGACTTTTCACATGCCGCCTTACCAGCTAAACACATAAAACTGCCCTGAGTTCCCTGCATAGCGCATTCAAACAA
Organism: Enteromius mattozi; assembly: GCA_032359235.1. NCBI lineage: Eukaryota > Metazoa > Chordata > Actinopteri > Cypriniformes > Cyprinidae > Enteromius > Enteromius mattozi. Next base: position 8,823,423 of record JAUMHE010000042.1, read on the forward strand.
CATCTAACAAACACCTCGAATACCATTAGGAGTGACAGATTAATTAGCCAGATTATAACTGCGATAAAACACACTTTTTCCTGTTGTGACATGGCTGTCATTGTAAGGAAGTTTCATATAAGATGGAGCGTTAAAGCTGCTGAAGCTACAGAACAGCTGCAGATGGATTTGCCAGAGAAGCAGCTGGTGGGTTTCACTGGTGCTAACGCAACATCTTATACTGAAGCCCATCACACATTACCACAATCTGTGTGTGGGTGCACAAAACTAATGTGTACTGATTCTGTAAGTATGGGGGAGCGAGAAAATGAGAGAGGGGGAGAGAGAGAAAGACTGAGTGTGAGGATATCTGATTTTCACATTTACTATTGGCAAACACCTCTGTGCTACTTCCACCGCAGGGAATATCACTAAGACTAAGTGAAAAAGAGGCAGAGAAAGAGACAACTTTGTACAAGAAAAAGCTACACATTCGACTCAATCATCAAGGGATTCTTCTCAACGAATAAAAAGCAGTATTCTGCCAGAATAATATAAGAGTGATGTCCAAGAATCTCTTCAGAAAGATCAAGTGACAAACTCAACATAGAAAAAAAAGAACAGCACTAAATTAAATAAAAAGAACAATAACATGAACTTACAGTAGCCACATCGTGTCCCTCCCTCAAAGACAAATCCATTAGGAACGGCACCATATCGTCTTAAATCTGACAGTTTCCATTGGCCAAGGACCGTTGGAGGCAGGTCTTTGGCGATGACAAGCAAGTTGTTGCACAAATGAAGTGAGGCAGGGCCACTTTCTAGTTTGGTGCCAGGCTGGACGTTGACGTTGAACCTGTGGACTGAAAGAGAGACAAGTTTAAGAGGAGCTTATTATCTTTAAAATTAGAACATGTCAACTGCAATTAAAGCAAGGCAGTTGTTCTCGAGACATTCTGGAAAGGCCTAATTTCAACCCGTCAGCTACTGTATAAGGACATGGTACATTGTATGACGTTTATTGTACATCATATATTATTTATATATTATTTATATTTCTACAGTTTTAGTAAATTTCTTAATTGTATATTTTAAACAAAATGTAGTAGTAAAAATATATTTTTTTAAACAAGCATTTTTCACAATTTAATAAAATGACTCATAATATGATATTCTTTTCGTCACATTTTCTTTGTATAGCATCATATTAAATTGGAATCTATCAAAAATGATCAAAAAATGTGTTTTATTAAACTACAGCATGAGTAATGAACATGGTTCCCAGATCATTTGACCAATTAATGTTTTTCCATTTTTTTTTTTAATGAGCACTAGTGAAAATGTTGTTAAAGTAAGTTTTGATACAGGTTTAATCTGCCAACAAATCATTAATATTAAATTATTTCAAATAACTGACTCAAGAGGTCAAGACATAATCAAATCGATCTACATTATGATTTGAGAGCAATTAAAACTTTTTTGTTACTTTATTTTATTGTTGGTAATACATTGGAAAGTTTGTGAGATTGATTGAATCAATTAAAAACACAATTTCCCTGATATTCGCAGACAGTCTGTGGAAGTCCTAAATAGACCGTCATTTTTATAGGCTGGATATTTATTTTAATTTTTTTTTTTTTTGGCACCCTGAACTTTGTAAATTTATTTATTATAGGCCTGATTAACCAACAAAGTGAGTACAGCTTCCAAATCATTAGGAAAAATAACACAATGTATCATAATAGAGAAAAGCAATCAATACAATCCTAGCAAGCATAATTCATAATACATCTTATGCAAAATGTGCGTGTCTTGCATCAGGAAATGGGATTAATGTAATTTTTACTTCATACATCCTATTTCATTGCATACCTTGTCACACATAATACACACAATCATCATATGATATGTTTTAGGCCTATGTTATATCAACTCAGCAAATGCTCTCACATTTCTATCGATAATAAACCAAAGGTAGGCACTGATGCATCAGTCATAAGCAACTTGCTACAAAACAGTATGTTAAGGTAGGTTAGAGGGAAACTAATAAAAGCAACAGAGCGGAATGAAACATCAGAGCATCTATCATCATTCTGATTGCCTTTAAGCAAAACAAATAAACAATCAAACAAGGGACCTGAAAATCAAGGAGGCACCAGAGCGAACACAACACATGCATTCAGAATTGTCATCATAACAGCTGCCAAACAAGAGCTATAAACTGTTTTTTTTTTAAGCAAAGGAGAGAAACATCAGTCATAAACAAGACTATTAAATTGTCATTCAACATTTTAGATGCATAAATGGAAATGAAAATTTTCATTTAAAATTACCTCAAGTCATTTGAACAAGTTCAGAAATCTATATTTTATGTTTTTTTAGTATGTGTTACTCTGTCAAGCACATGTTCGAGAAAAACTCAAGCGATCTGAAAGAGTATCACACATCACAGGGTCCCAATTATAACTTCACTGCTTTCTCAAAGGGCACGACTTGAGAGTGTATGTGTACTTGTGAGAGCAAAAGAGTCCGCCGTCTGGGTGTAGGTGTATGTCTGAACATGTTTTTCAAGGGTGTCTTGGATTAACAGAGCCAACAGCGATCTTGACTCATAGTGCCCTAGAAGAGATCAAACGTTAGCCCCCGTGGCCCACCACCTATCCATAATTATTTACGTCCTGATGAGATACTTTTGCTAGAAATTACAATAAAACTAATGAAAAATTTAAGATGATGCTTAAATAATAAATATTTTTATATTATTAATTTCACCTGTACTGGTGAAAATAGTGAAAGTAGGTTAAGAATAGGGACCTGCTCAAAAAAAGTGTTCTGCTAAACGTGACCCTGGACCACAAAACCAGTCTTAAGTCTCTGGGGTATATTTGTAGCAATAGCCAAAAAAAACCTGTATGACTCAAAATTCTTCATTTTTCTTAATGCCAAAAACCATTAGGATATTCATGTTTCATGATATTTTGCACATTTCCTACAGTAAATATATTAAAACTTAATTTTTAATTAGCAATATGCATTGCTCAGATTCCAGATTTTCAAATAGTTATATCACAGCCACATATTGTCATATCCTAACAAACCAAACACCAATGGAAAGCTTATTTATTCAGCTTTTAGATTATAAAAATTGACATTTATAACTGGTTTTGTGGTCCAGGGTCAAAAATGACAATTAGACAGTGAGAGTGAGGAAGCATAGAGTGTTATAGAAATACATTATGTAAGAAACAAGAATTATGTAAAAATATGAAAGAAGACTTATAACGTTCATGTTAATGCACTAAAATTGTCTGGTAAATGTGTGTGTGTGTGTTGTGGTTTTATTTTTGTCCTTTGGAGCTTGACAACCCTCAGTCACTTTGAACATTGCCATTGGACCGCTATGATACAATTTTTCAAAAACAATTTAATTTTGTGATTCACACAAAAATAACAGCATGCAAGTTTGGAACGACATAAGGATGAGTAAATAATGACAGAATTTTAACTAATGGTCATTTTCATCTGATCACACACACACACACACTCTTCTCTCACCCTCTCCAAGGCTGTAGCGGATATGAGCATCCCAGGCCAGAAGAGACACTTTGTTGTCGAAGCCCAGCATGACAGACTGGCTCAGACAGAGCAGACTGAGCGCGTAATTCACTCCATCAAACCCCTGAAGAGCCTCCAGTCCACAGATATCCCTCAGCGTGGCCTGATTCCTCTCCCGCTGTCCTTTACTCTTCTCTCCGCGCTCCTTAAACACCAGCAAGGTCAGGCAGTCTGAGTCAAGATTACAGATTTATCAGAAATGCATCTGAGAGTAGCAAAAGTAGAAAGCATCATCGAAGCACTTTGGAGTTCCATATAAATATCACTGTACATGAAATAATTCAATGCAATGGTTTAAGTACCATCTAATACCATTAATGTACCATGATACCATTCGTGACAAATTAAATCATTTAGATATTATAAAAAAAGTGTACTTTTTCCTAATCATTTTACTATTATGTTCCACTACAATTGCACCATTTGATATCCCAATTTGCATAATCTTCACGAATTACAATTGGCAAAATAACAGAAGCATGGGACGCACCGAGCCATGAAATATAAACTGTCTCTTTCCATAAACTAGTGTTGCGTGTGTGACAGCATCAAGTTAAAGTCTCTAAAACGCCTCCACTTTTTGGTTGTTTTGGTGATGTTTTGTTTTTAGGCTTCTGTACAGGAGAGCAAACCTCTACATCACCAGACATCTAAAACAGTATGCGAAGAGTCAAGCAGCTGTCATAACACACATCAAAAGACACAGTGATCCATGAAAGCAACTGGAGACTAACCTATTAAACAATGACAGCTTCAGGCGACAGGGATCCAAAAATGACCTATACACTAACCACACTTAAAGAAGTTATGTAAGTGTATGACTTGCACTGTGAATGCTGATGCATATCATAGAGGAGACCAAAGATAGTTGTCATGTTTTTAACTCCAGACTGTGAATATTTCTCAAGGGAAGTTTATGTATAGGTGCATACCTTTAAGTTCTATTTACCAAAATGCTTTTGAACATCTCTGCTATTATTACCCAGGAGAAATGTCATTGAACAACACATTGGATCCATTGTAACAACAAAACTTGTCACTGCAATTGGCTAATATAAAAGCAAGTATAATAAGCAAAACAATTATGAAAAACAAAATAATCAATGACAGAACAAAAATGGAAAAAGAAATGTGTTTTTATTGTGGAGCTTATATGGAGTTATTACTTTCACTATACAAATGGCATTAATAGATGTAAAAATCAACACACGCTATGGCAAAAATATGATGGCATTGGTTTGTTGGATTTAAGCTTTATTCACTAAAAGTTTGAAACCAAAATACAAAACTATAGATTTGTCTACAAATGTGTTTAACTGGGAAACGGCAGTGATAGCTGACCACGGTCTCGAATATAAACTTTTAAAAAATGTAGTACACTTTTGAAGTTTATATTGTATCTGTTGGTCCTATAAACAGCTCGAGCCAGAGTGAATTGCAACATCGTGAAACACGTGCATCGAGTGTCATTCCAATATCGCTCATAACGACCATGCCAATACCTCACGTACCGTCACGAGAAAAAACAACCGTGACAGCGATATATCAGGTCTTTGCTAAGCAGAAAGTACGTTTATGGAACAAAACAGCAGTTTAGGTCTTTTTTTAAATCATCTGAACACCTTTAAACGGCAGGGTAAAAAAGTTTTCCGTGCATTTACCTGCAACCGGCGAAGGTTTCCGAAGAATCACCCATCTGTTTTTCCACTGTAAACGCAGGGAAACAAACAAAAATACTGTTCGTATATGCAAACAAGAAAAATATACGTTTTTGAACAACATTGAAAGATACAGTAAAAGTAGTTTGCGTTGCTTTTAACCACCTTTTTCCCCTCTCGAAGTCTGACTTGTCCCTCTACGACAACCGTATCCGTCATCTTGTGTCATGGTTCCCGACAGCTGTGAGCGGTCCGCGGCAGTGAGGGGGTCACTTTCAAAATAACCCCCAGAACTGTCTGCACTGCTGCAACACGCACAAACTCTCTCTCACCCGCATAACTCACACATGCATTAGCCCACCCTCTTAACACAGACCTACACTACAAGGCAAAGGTTTTTACAGTTGCTCATTAGGTCAAGGTGGCAAGTTTAATGGTGCCAATTTAATTTACAACACCTGTACAAGTAATGCAAGCATTCCTGCAAGGTTCAGACAGTTAAGTATGTGCTTTAAGAGACATGTAAACAAACATGGCAGTATGTTAACTGCTAAACTAATAGTAAATAATCTCTATATGATGTATGATAAAAACTATTTAGCTACATAATACCTTTTTCTTCAATGTGGAAGACTATATGGGCAAGACTTATAGGTTATTATCCGCTAGGGAAATGACAAGAAGAATAACAACGTACCATAAATGGTAAAACTGTTTGCACTACAAACCAATGTAAGATAATACATAAAATGATAAAAATATCTGGATGTAGATAAGACAGGAACCCAGACCGATAGAATTTACAAATGGCCATGTCCATTTTTAAAAGAAGAAAAAGGTGGATGGGAAACCTTATACAGGATGTAGTGCTCAGAAGGGCCTCATACTGTATGCCAACTGGGTTCACACAGTGGGAGAATATCTGGGGAATACAGTTAACACTTAACACAAGTGAAATGGGACAGCACCATGAAGAATTTTGAATCTCAATTAAGTGTCTAGCCTAAAGGCACAACACCAGTTTTCCTTACTGGAGGAATCAGTTAATGTCCTTGATGTCTGATTCCATTCGGGTTCCCACAGAGAGCATTTATGTCTACAGCAATATAATGTCCTTACAAATAACAAGACTGTAAAGAGGCTTTCCTTATGCATGTGTCATTTAAAATGCATTTACTTGAAATAACCTGATAGCAAAACACAATATTCATGAAATTACATTTATATTATGTATGTCCATAAGAGAAGCTTTCTTTCTAAAGTGATTACAAAGTGCATGTATCATGTAAATGGCAATTACTGAAACAGGCAGCTAAAAGCTGCAGCATTTTAGGGCCTTAATCAAATAAGCAAATTTGTGACAACGACTATATTAGTGCATATTTGTACAAAATGTACTTCCACTGAAGCACAGGATGTTCTTTGGAGCATTTTCATTGTGCTGGATAACGTGGATCGAGAGGTTTTACATAACTGAACTTGATTGAAAAGAGTTGCGTTAAACTAGAAAATGCCAAATAGAAGCATTTCCAGGGGTCTGTGAGTTTCAGACTTCACTATATTTAAATATTTTTGGATTTATGAAAGGTGAATGTGGATGGAGAAGTGGATAACTCTAAAAGCCACGATCCTTTGTGGCTTTGTATTGAAAAATCAGCTTGTTTTGACAGCTTGTTGTAGTTAGTTCCACCAATGGAGAGATCAACAAATGGAGAAATGTCTGCACCCAGACAAGCAGTAACCTTTCATATGGAGAGATGAAGGAGCTGAACGAGCACAACTGCCTGACAGTAATGGCTAAGCTGGGGTGAAGTTTAGATGAAGGATTGAAAGTAGTAGGCGTCAGGCCATTGGCAGTAGTGTAAAAGTCAGAAACAGCGTCGTATTGGCAAGCAACAGAGGCGTAACATGAGAGAATTCCAGAGGTTAAAGACAAGTCAAGCTGAAGCATTTTGAATGCACTCCAGAGGACAAATAGCAGATGCTGGTAGAGTGAGTGAAGGTAGTTGTAAAATGACTACAGCCAGTGTAAGGAGAAGAGAAGACTAGTGGCTGAGAAAGTGTTTTATTGTTCTTTTTGAAGCGTGAATCAGTTGAAAGCTGGGGTGCTACACCCCTATGGTATAAAATTGTAGCCCGGTAATACCAAACTTCGCTTTGCTTCGTAGACAGAGTCTGGAAGGGCATAATTGAAAAAGCATTTACTTTCTCATTGGGGGGATGGGGGCGCTTGTCTGAAGTTTAAAATCATTGGTGTAAGCCAATCACATAACATTTGGTTATAACGTGTTATGCTCTCAAACTTCCACTGTAAACACAGGTATGTGACGAAAACAAAACCATCAGGTGAAATACTGCAACTTAATTTAAACTTAAAAGATTACAGCATGACATCAAAATATTCAAGGACTGGAAAAGAAAGGAGACACTGACCTGTCTGTTACTGATCAGTAATAGTGGATAAATTAAACTTTTCCCAAAAACCTGTCGGGAAAAGGGCCACAACATCACTTCATTCAAAATGTGAACCAAACACTCTTCTTGTTCGGGCTTCAACTGGTAAATGCCGGGAATCTTCTTCACAACAGAGCGAACAGCATCCCGTGTTTCCATGTCCGCAGTTTTAGATTTCCCTAAACTTAACTACAATCTTAAATGCAGCTCTAAGGCCGCCCTCTGTTCGTTAATTAGTATGGCCGTTTTGGGGCCGGAGAGAAACCGTACAAAAGCAAACCGAAACTGAGCGGAAGTAAGAAGTCTGACATAGTCAGACTAATAAAATTGTGCAACACATCTAAATGCATTTTTTGTATGGGTAACACTTTACAATAATGTTCTGTTCATTCATATTAATGCATTAGGTATCATTAAGCAACAATAAGCAACAATGAACAAGAATTTACAGCATTTATTAAACAAGGTAAATATTGGATTTTCTGAATAACTGAATCATTCGCTCAGCTGATTTGTTCAAACACACAAGACATTTGGGAATGTCATTATACCATCTGTTGCTTTGAGAGTTAATACAATAGGTTACCCAATTTCCAAGCAGCTCTCATGAGAAAATGTAAATATTTAACAAGGTAGTGATTTTGTATGAATACGTACTATGTGATTCATACTGAAATTATTTTTTCAAAGACCCATAAAACCTAACCATCAGTGGGGTGCAAGCAAATTGAACAAAAATTTATAAATGAGATTGTTCTAATTAATACAAATTAGCTGCAAATTTGCCAAAATGAAAATAGTTACAAATTGCTTTTGAAAAATATGTTGCAAATAACCTTGTTTACTGAATTGTAATACAAAACCAATGTCACAAAGAGAGACATGAATGCATAGAAGTTATTCTAATTCCTAAAAAAGCCCTAGAAGGAGGGGGTGGGATAAATGACAGAAGTGCAATGTTTAGCATCCCTCAGGCAACTTGGGTTTCATCCGCCTTTGCTCAAGGACACAGTGGCCACAAACAAAGGAAAACCAATGCCAATCAGACGTGGCCACCAAGATCTTCCTTTATGAATGAAATTTAAATTCCTCAATGAACACTGATACTAATGCAATCAACAAACATTAAGAGATTCAGATTTGCTGACCAGGGACGAAAAATCATTGATATTTATTCAAGACAGTTGCTGTGTCAGAGTGGAATCGTCAATGCATTAGCTTGTGGTTTAGCAAATGAAAACACTGCATGTCCTTAGAATACCTGCGGCATTTTGTATTGATCTTTTTCTTCCATCTGCCTTTTCCTTTCAGTATCTCCTTCCTCTTTGCAATTATCCCTGAAATCCGTCTTGGCAGAAAGCAGTGCCTTCACATCCTCAGGTCAATGAGCCGTTTTCAGCGCTGAACGGTACCCATTAAAATTACGTGTGTGAACTCTAGAGACGCAAGAAAGCATTACCTTATCCAACGAGACAGCAGCATAGAAGACTTCATTGGCAGAAGAACAAGGAGGAAACATCAAGCAAGAGACAAGTATTAGTAGTATGACACCTTATTATGCTTTATTATGAGTGCTGTTACACTGAACCTGACATTAATGTTCGTAACTAATATAGATAGCAATCCACAGCGTGCCAGTCCAGCTCAGTCCCAAACAGCTCCTCACAGGTCATATTTATAGAGGTTAATGTGCTGTATAAGCACATTATAGCAGCCCAGTAACTGACAGCAAAAACAAACTTGAAAATCCACTACAAGCTCCATGTCAGAAGTTATTTAAACTGTTGCAGGTGACAGTCCTGAATCATCGTTTTCTGCTGCACTGGAAAATGCTATCAAGGTAGTAGAATTTTAATTGTTACCAAGCTTAGACTCTTCATTGTCTGATCAGAAAAAAATGGAAAATGCTATCAAGGTAGTAGAATTTTAATTGTTACCAAGCTCAGACTCTTTATTTTCTGATCAGACAAAAGTGGCATTGTTCTTGCTGTGCTTATTCTTCTTGCTTGAAGTTTTAACTGAAGGTTTAATTGCTGTTTTTGCAGTTGGATCAGATTGCTTTTTCACAGAAAGTAGCTCTGCTCGGTCTGAGGTCTGGTAAACTCCTGTCCTCATTCTTCCTTTGCTGGTTTTCAGGTTGCCAACTACCCTCTCCAGGTCTCCAAGTTCTCCATTCCGACCACCAAGGTCATCACATCGGATCCCATCCACATCAAGAGCACCTCGCACACGGATAGGAGCCCGCTTGCTGCCCCCTTTGACCCTGGGTGGGGGAGGTGGAGGAGCGGGAGGTGGGGCGGAGGGTGCCCTCCTGTGGGAATATTTGGAAACACTCCTCCTCTCTCTCTGACCTCTTTCATTTTTCACTAAGAAGGGATAGTCAAAAGGGGAGAGAAGTAAATATTAAGATATTAAGTGATAGAGCACTGTTTTTGCAATGACATGTTCAATGTAGACTTGATTTATTAATCACAAATAATCTGATCCGGCAGACCTAACATCAATGAGTTGTGACTTCCATGTCTTGTGACCAGACAGATAGCATTATTGACGTGCCTTTTGCAATGACATTTTATAGCCATGGCAGACAGTATGCTTTTATTGAATAACACATTTTGCCCTGTTCAGTAGACAAAAATGGAAAACATGAAAATAGTTACAAATTGCTATTGAAAAATATATTGCAAATAACCTTGTTGTTTATTGAATTGTATTACAAAAGCAATGTCACAAAGAGAGACATGAATTCTTAGAAGTTATTCTAATTCCAAAAAAAAAGCCCTAGAAGGAGGGGGTGGGATTAATGACAGAAGTTCAACTTGGGTTTCAAACACTGTCATGTGGAGTCATATGGGCTAAGGTGTTTAAAGTGTTTTCTTTGTTATTTCTACTTAAATTAATGTGACCTTACACCCACATCCATGTATTTCATTATTCCATGTGTTTGCATTGACATGATTGACACTGACAGAATCATCTAAGCTGAATGTTACAAGGGTAGCGTGTGAGAGTGCTGAAGTTTTAGTTTATCATACTAAAATTTCAGATTTCATCTGATTTATACATAACTTTGGTAAGATTTTTAAAAAGAAACAAGTCTATATGCTCACTAAGGATGCATTTATTTGATTAAAAAATACTCTAAGTACTTTTACCACTCTTTTCTATTTGAATAGATTTTAAAATGTAATTTATTCCTGTCATCCACAGCTGCATTTTCAGCATCATTATTTCAAATTTTAGTGTCACATGATCTTCAAATCATTCTACACTCTCAGAAGTAAAGGTACAAAAGCTGTCACTGGGACGGTACTTTCTCAAAAGGTACACTTTTGTACCTATTACGTTCTAATATGTATACTTTAAGTTTTAATATGTACCTTTTAGGGACCAAAACGGACCCACCCTAGGTACCACCCTAGTGACAGCTTTTGTACCTTTATTTCCGAGTGTAATATGCCGATTTGGTTTTCAAGAATAATTTTTTATTATTATCAGTGCTAAAAACTGTTTTAATATGTTTATGTTTATGGAAACCATGATATGCATGATTCTTTATGTGAGTAGAAAAACCCCCAGCTTTTATATGAAACAGATATTTGTAACAAACATCTTTACTTTCAAATTCTTGCATATTAAAAGCATCTATTTCTTACTGAATGGTAGTGGTAGTAATACAGAGAATTCTTGCAGGTTTTTTTTAAAAATGAAAGTGAGCACTTTGGTCTCTTCTACACACCATCTTACTAAATAGACATGCTAGTGTAATCCATCTTTATACTCAAGCACATCCAACACTAGACATGATTAATAAGAGCAGCAGTCATGTTTTAGACATTCCTGTCTTACAAAATTAAGACTGAACAATGTCTTGTACTGACAAATCAAGCTACTGAGCTACACAGACTGTAATAAAACTTGATTTTCTGTCAGTTTTAATATAATGATTAAAATGTTTTACATGTCAAGCATTTATTCCACCCATCTAAATTAATTTGATATATATGCTCATGCACAAAATCAGGCTTGTTTTGGATCTATGTTTTTGGAAAGTCGATGCAGCCGATAATTATCTTAAAAGCACTTAAAAGCAACCCCCTAATTGTTCCCCATGCTCTGTTGATTCTTCTAATCGCACTTTATATGGTACTTATCTTGTATATTTCACCAGTTAAAACTGGTTTAAGACTGAGACTCTGGCTTCTGCTCTGTCATACTTTAACCAGTCTCCCAGACCAGTTTAAAAACCGCTTTTTCAGCAGGATATACAAACCACATTTATAGCTCATCATCAGGTTGCTTAGCGACATGCAATCGAATTGGAATATAAGACGTTGCAGCACATGATGAGATGAGTGGCTATGACTTGTTAGCTTGATTTTAAGCTGCTAATGTCCTCTAATAAAGACTCCTGGGCCAGTTGCATAAACTTAGCCTTCATGTTAAGACAGTGTCTTAAGACCTAGTCTGACCAAAATAGCAGTTAGCCTAGAGAAATGTGTTTTATTTTTTGGACTCAACTTAGACTAATATACATTTTTATGTAACTGAATAAAAAAAAACTGTGACCAGTCTTAAAGAAAAATGTAGCTGACTAACTTTTAAGACTAGTCTTAACCTTTTATGCAACCGGCCCCTGACCAAATGCTAACTCATTAACATACTAATAATCATTCTCTCAAGTGTTTCCACTGGTTTGATTAGTCACTCTGATACAGGTAAGTTGGAAAGGCTATTATTGGCAATACACACTGCTAAGTGTTATCGATATGTGCTAGAGGAAAAAGTGTTAGGGGGAAAAAAGTGAATCTGATGAAGATAGAACTGAGTTTAGCTGTGCACATCGTGGTGTATTGAATTTGAACTGCTTTGAGTGATTGTTGAGTGATTAGAGTTACAGACACACTGCCCCCTTGTGGCACCAGATAAAATTTCTGGCCTGAACAAGAGGATTTCGTTTGTAAACCCTGTATGTAGTCCCCCTGGAGGTACGACGTATTGATCATGTCTTCAAGGAAGTCTTCATATTATAATTAAACTGATTATCAAAGATATGCACTTCTCTTTAATCTAACTATTCCATGTCTAAACTCTAATGACAAAAAGCTACTGGCACATTGCTGGCATGTTTTTTAATGCAGTAATTCAATAATCACTTATCTGCCATGGCCACTAGATGGAGCACCATCTCTTTTCAGAATCTCACTCATTCAGACTCAAGTTGCCCTCCTAACACTGATGCGAGTGCTTAATGTCCTAGAATTTGTCTTGGCCGTGTTTTTGCAGTCGGTGGACATGAGCACCATATGGGATTATTATTAAAAAACAACAACAACAACAACAACAAAAACATGTATTCTTGCAGTGGAATTTTACAAAGTAAGTAAAATAGTTTAAAGTTTAATCCCCCTAAAACGTCATCGAAATGAAACACTAGTCATTTGATCCTGAAATGCAGTAACTTCCATAGCATCGGCTTTTCCAAGCATTCCTAATTTTAAAAAGGAATTAGTTGAAAGCATTAGTTGGTTAACATATAACTAAAAGTAGCGACGCAAGTAATATTTTTTCAGCAGCTATGCCATTTAAAATAGTAGCTCTTCCGGTAAGAAGCTAGAGCGAGCGAATGCTTCGTCGCTGTTTTTAATGTCTCGGCTCAGCTGAGGGAATAATCAAACAGGCCCCCCTTTAATGCTCTCTCTCGTCTTCAGCGCAGGAAAGTCGATTCGTACTATTGAACTGGTTCACTCTAAACGCTCTCTCTTGCCTGCGTCCCAGAGTGCATACAATCCATCTGAATTCTATGTGATATTAGTATTTTTCATAAGCCTACTATTTAGAATAGTATGCACACTGGGACGCAGGGAATCCCTCAAAGCCTTGAAAAGTGTGATTGAATCGTTTTCAGCTCAGTTATATAGTAGTCAGCATTTGAAGTGGATCATAACCTTTCATCAAAGTTTGAGTGAACCCAAAACAATACCTATTCTTGTTTTAGGACAACTTTGATGAACTTCTATGATCTACTTCAAATGTTCAAACTACTATATACTAGTGATACTACTGCAAGAGCAAAAAATACATCTGATTAAATCTGCTAATTTATCAGTTTAAACATTGAATATCTATCTTTTAAAGAACTAAACCCATTTCCCTTATGTGGTATAACTAGTCTAGAAAATAAATTCCTTATGTCCTTAAGATATTGGAAGCAATGTGGCTTCGTGAAATGGGAAGACGTGTTCTTACAATTAATGTCTTACTCATAATCAGTGTTGGGGAAAGTTACTTTTAATAGTAATGCACTACAATATTACCTTACTCCCTTAAAAAATTAACTAATTATGTTAGTTACTTTTTATGGAAAGTAATGCATTACGTTGCTTTTGCGTTACTTTTTAAATTTGGGCAGAGCTTGAGTATTTTTTTTAATATGAGAAGTTCTATTTATAGCAAATGTAAAAGCACATCAAAAAGTGTCACGAATAAACCTCAGGCTGAGGAAAATGTAAATTCACATCCGCAAAGTAGAATACAGAAGAAGAAGGTTCAATACTCTTCAGCAATAAAAAAAAAATAAAATATGAAGCACAATAGTCAGTTTTTGACGTCATTTTTGCTTGTAAGTGTGGTTGAGCTGGATTATTAAAGGTCAGCAGCAAAGACATTGTTTAATAAAATGAGATTAGATACATTTGTGTTATTTAACATTTAATTATTGCAGGTTTGCATCATATTCTGAGTTTATTTTATTTAATTTGGATGAATGCTAAATCTGTTTTTTGAGAGTGAGATGAATTAATGCACATTCACATTTAGTCTAGAACTACACTGTATTCACACAGCGCACACAACGCCTCTGTATTTCTGATTTCTCCCAACATGGAGTCAGGAGACTGACAGTAAATAAATAAAGTGTTACCCCCAACACTGCTCATAATTATCTTTAAATTATGTTGCATACATCAGGAAACTCAATTCATTTTTATTAGTCTAAAATAGCTCCTTTTACATCCAGTCTGTCTTACAAAAAATGAGTCATCAGGACCTGTGAATACATTGTCAGGGCAAAACAGATTTCTTCTGTCACTCAGAACGTCTATTTCTCAATCATTCCATTTATTCAAGTCCAGAGTTGAAAATGTGCCTGACAAACCTGTCTTACTTTTGTACTTCCCATAGCCTGACAGAACAGAACAAACAGTCTTTGCTGACAGTAATGCAATGACAGCAAACAGGGTGTAAAGCAGTGGTCATGTGACAAAATGTATAAAGATATTGAAATACACAGAACGAGAGCGTCAGGAGGAGTAATCGTGCAACAATTTGGCTTCATGGTCAAATTACGACAGCATTTTGATTTCTGTCTATGGAGGGTTTCCCTTCTTTTCAAGCGTGAAAAAGTACAGGGGGAGACAATGCAGAATTAGGACACTTCCTCCGGTGGAGGATGAGAGAGGGAGCACTGAAGGGAAACAGAGGCAGGTTTTGTCTGAGCCCAGTACCGGCATCCAAACAGCACAAAGCCTGCCTAACCAGCCATTCACTTTAACTAGGCCTCTGTGCATAGCTAATGCACTGAGAACAGCCTCCCTCAAACAGCACACAACAGACGGCGGGGGAAATGGGGCGAGGGGAATGTGAAGGAGTTATTAAAAAACGCCTCTGAGAGCAGAACGTTTCATCATGTGATCAGCTGTGCCGTTCATGCTTTATGTCTACCTTGTATTCTTTATTTAATAACAGGAAAAGGAAGTGATAAAATGTCTTATCTGAGAACTTCTGTCATTTCTTGAACTCTGACGGATGTGGAACAGTTTTTAGTCATATTATACTTAACATTGCTGTTTTAAATGTGTGGGGTTGTGAAGATATTTTTAATACTTTTGAAAGAACTTTTTTATGCTTTCCAAGCATTGGCATTTATATAGTCAACATTATTATTGTAAAATGAATCTATATGTACACATATCTGTGTGTGTGTGAATGAAGAGTTCATTTCCAAATACACATAATTAAAAAATAACTTCAAAAATTGAAAAACAAGTTTTTTTTCATTGTGCGTTCCAATTAACTCAATCAAACTGCAGTTGGGTTATTTTGATTAGCTTAAAAAAATAGCTAAAAATGCAGCTATCACAATAACAACAAAAAAAAGAGTTTCGCACAATTACTTGAAGAATAAGAGATTTGGGAGATTTGAAAACTAATGCTTTTGAATGTTAGCATCGCACATATCCAGCTTCATATCTATGGCTTTTCATAGACGGTAGGTTTGTTCGGTAGCTCATGGAGTACGGAGACATACTCAAGAACTAAGGAGCTCTGGTTCGAATCCTGTGTAACAACGGTTTGACAAAACAGTTCAAATCTGCATAAAAGGCAGTTGAAATGACATAATTTTCTCAACAAATGTCTGTTTATATTAGTTCTGCATTTGCTAACACTATCAGGTATGTCTAGGGTTGGACTTGGTGTAGGGCATATTTCCAACATGGTAGAGCATTAGCTTTTAGCAACAGTCACCAGATATTTGAATTATGAACCGTCGCAATATGTACCTGAAGCAACATAATAAAAATGTGCCAGGTAAACCTATGTTTTAGCGCCACACAGTGGACATTTCTCTTTGAAACTGTGGCGAAACGTGCAGTAAGGTACGTAAAAACGTGCTGCACAAAAAGTGAAATAAACATGACTTTTAAAAAACTCTTTAAACTCTTCATATACAATATTACAGTTTCGACTGTTGATTATATAAATGCTGTTTATACAATCTTGTATTTTGACAAATGCGTCTTTGTGATGATGAATAAAAATACAAATTTAATTAGGATTTTACTGATCATTTTGGTTTCACAACTTTCACGGAGCTCTGTCAAGATTACTTTTTCAAGAGAAAATAATGAACTAGGTTTGCTTGCTTAGAGTTAAGTTGAAATTTCATATAAATACAACAAAACCACAACATGCCAGAAAGTGTTATGCACTAATTTCACAAGTCTTGTTCCTCAAAGTGCATATGTAACATTGTGATAACCCTAAGGCCAGAAACATGCTCCCACAAGTATACACAAACAATGCTTGGTCATCACATTCAAATTGCAGAGTTTACTTTACTGTACAGTAAATTATTATAGTTTACAATTGTCTTTTGGCATTATAAATGTTTATGATAAAGCTTGCTTAGAAAGATTCTCTTTAAATGGTTGATTGACCATAACAGTAGTAGACCTAAAAGACAAAACTGACTGTAGAAGGAGACAACGGATAAATTTTATAGCACCCCTAGTGGTACGACTGAGAATTCAATAAACAACCAATGAACAAACTTCTTAATTGCGTAGTTGGAAGCATGTGTGTTTATGTACATAGAGTATGTTTCAGGCCTAGGTAATAGTAGAAATTGAAAACAGGTATTGGAAAGAGATCGTAACAAGACACAAACAATGAGAGAAAGGGAGAAAGATCTCACCCCTAACATTTATTTAACTCTATTTACAGGTTTATAGAAATATCAATCCGAGTAGAGATATTGATCGTCTACAAAAAAGACTGCTACAGAAAACTGAAAATGATTTCAGTGTCAGAAGGAATTGAATGGAGAACAATTCAACAATGTTGGCAACTGAACATAGCAATAAATCACACAGCTGTAACAGAAACTATGTACACATTTAGTATTTTATCATTCAAGAAGATATACTGACGTTTCGTAAAGGATAAATTAATCCTTTCTTAGGATTATATTACACAATTACATATGTAACATATGATACCGTAGCTTAAAAAACATGGAAGTGATGTCATGGTGATAAACAGGAAGTGATCTGTGTAGCTACACATTGTTGAATTGCATTTTCGTAAGACTACAATGGAGGAATGAAAATAAAATAAGCTCTGAGGTCTCAATTTAATATTCAAATATAGAAATGTGAGCTCATGAGGAGTTACTGAAGACTCTTTGTCAATATTTAGGTTTTACGGACAGGTTCATGGAAGGCACGCTACTGGTAACCAAAGAGAGGTAAGGCGAGGCCTCTGTCGTACTAAAACAGATTGTGCTCGTTCATGTTTTAATCCATTTGTGTATTCACATCATTTGAACAGACAAATAAATTCATGTGTAACAAAGGTGTTTGTCTCTTCAAACACTCCACGTCTGCTATCTAGTTTTTATTTAGCGTCAAAGAATTATCACATGTTTAGTTCAGTCATTTGCGGCTCCTGTTAAGGCCATCATGTGATCAGCCATGGGGCAGAGATATGCAGAAGATGAGCAAGATCACTTCAGTTCACTACTGACCTCAAATCAGTTCGACTGGCTACAATAACTCTATTGTTTCTCTCAGTGGAAAAAAAAAAACTGTGAAGGTTAATGATTGTCAAGATTGTGTGTGGGTAGTTATTTTAAAATACTTTCAGGGGAACTGTCAAATGCATTGTAGGTAGAAGTCTCTTCTGATTCTTCATTAAAGTGCTTAAAGGGTATCAAATGTACATGGGAAGGAGGCAATTTTGCCAGGGTTTGGCACAGGGCTTACGATGAGGAACACAGCAAATCCACAGCACTCAGAAATCACACACATCTTCAGGAGGGACCAGAGAGAGGTGAGGATAACACATGCGAGCGTAGTTTGTTCACACAGGAGAGGTACCTGATCGAGCCCAGCTGTCCTGGTAAGAGTCCTCCCTCAGGAGGTGCAGTCGGTCTGGGGAGAGAGGGAGAGGCACGGGGGACTGGTGAAGGAGAGAGCTGTTAGGGCTTGTGATGTCGCCTTCAGCAACATATGTCAGGTCCGTGCCGCTCTCCTCTTCCTCCAGTGCCTGCACCCCTCCGTCGCTCCTCCAGTCTGTAATCCCGGACGAACCCCCTTTTTGCGAGTGTGGGACTGGGGATAGTGAGGAACTAAACGGCGGTGTATTCCGGCCTTTTGTGTTTCTGAGAGCGCTATTGGGAGGCATCAGGGCACGTCTAGGCGCTGTGCCTTCCACCGCTGAATCTAAGCTCTGCGTTTGGTGGCTGGCACTGAGCACGGAGCCGTTCTCCTTGGATCGGGGCCGGGTCTTGTGGGAGACAGGGGTGGAGCTGAGGTGGTTGCCATCTGCTTCCGTGTCGAGGCGCAGGAAGTCTGGAAGGATGAGGTCGGATTTGTTCAGCAAACCCCGCTGGTCGTCAGCTCTGTTGCTCTGTGCTTTGGATATGAGCTCGAAGAATTCTGGTTGAACAACAGACACAATTTTAAACCGTTTTATTCGTAAAAAGTACATTTGACATGTTAGAAAGGACATCAGCAACAGATTAACTGTGGCTGCCATTTCAAAGTGTGCTTGTGTTAGCATTAGCTACGTCAGCCAGTGTTGCTACAGAGACTGTTAGCATAAGACATAGCCAAGAACAACTAGCGCTTAACTAGGAGAGAGAGAGAAAGAGAGATTTTTCAAGAAAGTGAAAGGGGAATTGTTTTTTTTTACCTTCAGCTTCATCTATATTAAGTTTTTTCTGTTTGTGCTTTTCCACCTGGGCCCTGGTTTTCACAGCCGAAGCCTTTCCTGCTGCTTTGTCCTCCCCCTGGGTAGCGACAATGAGAATGGGGCACATTAAGGGTGCGTGGATGAGAAGCGCCTCTTCTACAAGGCTTTCTCTGGGGCGCAGGGCTAAAACTACAGGGGCCTCATGGGGCACTGGGTGGGCCTCTAGTCACTATCACTAAAACTAGTGTACATACTCATTCTACTTGTGCAGTCAATCTCCATTTAGCACAGCACGTCACTGCAGAAAAACCACCACCAGCACAGCATGCCACCACAAGACCCAACATCCATGAACAGCCACGCTCCACTTTCTTGTTTTTCCACCATTTCTCTCAACATATCACACAGCTATCAGTAACTATGTTGACTAGAAAATCTGAACCCAAGGAACTCTTGGTGGACAGAGTTTGCTATCCCCTCACAACGTTGTGGTGTGTTGAAGGAAAGGAAGTGGTAAAGAGTTGGGGTTGCTGTGATCCAAGAAGTAGGGTTAGATCATCCACAGGCCCAGAAATGCACAGATACACGCAGCCTTCAGACCGGAGAAAAGAACAGAGGAGCCAGCCATGCACAGACTCCCCACACACAGGCCAAAAAACACAAAGAAAGAAAGAGAGAAGGAGATGAAAATGTATGATCTTTGAGATCGAGGTCTTACTGTGGCAGACTGGCTTCGTGTAGACAGAGGTGGACCATGACTTTTAGATGTGACCAGCTTTTGTTTGTCTGTTTAGAGAGGGAGAGAGTTAACTCATTCTGTTTAAGAGCAAACAATTAAGTTAAAGTCAACAAGGCATTCGTGACCCATTTTACTTTCATAATGCGAAGTGGACTTTGATGTGTTAACTAGCATACTAAAGCATATTAACTTCATTTCAATTTATTCTATAGTATGTGTTTTGATCAAAATCAATACATTTTTAATGCGCACAATTTCACCTTCATCATTACAAATGTGTAATTACATATACACAAATACAAGATATGAAGTATTAATGCATGTTTTAGTTTATCATAAATGCTTGTCAGTATATTCAGCACTTTAACCATATTTCAAGAACAACAGAAGTAATTCTAACATTTTAATGTAACAGCAGTAAACATGCATTATAGTGTCTAAAATACTGCTCCTGGTTTCTATGCTATTGTTTCACAGTGGGTGAAATCAAAGAAATCAGATTATTTAAATTATGTCTGTCCTATATGTGTATGTGCATCTTGCCTTTTCCTGGAACATGGTCTCCTGCTTCCAGAACCACCCTTAGTCCATCTAGATTAGATATAGGAAGCCCAAGATCCAGTGGCTCTTTCTCTCCACTCTACCCACACAAAACATCATATCTAATATAAAACCATTTCCATAAAATCCATAAAATCACTAAATGCATTTATTTAATATTTTATGGTACAGAAGCCCATATTCCTCCATCTCCATAATACCAATGTGCTACAAAACCAAACCAGCTAAACAGGCAAGATGATGGAAACTTACTGTCATTTATGCAATACTGTGAAATTTGATAGCCCAACATGATGCTTAACCCAAAAACACATCGTCATCATGTTTTTGCTGGGAATTCTTATATGCAATAATGTGCATTAAACATTTTCTAAGATACATGCTAATATGGACAATAAACTAGACACATTCAAGATATCAGATACTACATTATCCACATCAACCTTTCTCTTTATATGAATATGTTTGACTCACTATTCTGGCCACCAGGTCTCCTAAGTTGAGGCCATATTTGGCCACCACTGGCCTCAGCACTTCTGTAACTGGCTTAGTGGGTTTTGCTTTAAGCCCAACAGAACGGTTTATGGGCACCAGATCCAGTCTAGATGAAGGGAGAAATGTGGAAAGATAGAGAAGTTAAGGAAAATAAACTACAAAATTGAATCCTAATGACTGTTTGATAATGAATGACTTCAGTTATGTTTAAAAGAGTATTTTAAAAAAGATGAATACATAAAGACTGACAAAAATTATAGATGAACGTATGGATAGATAGAGATAAAAACAGATAAACAGGTGTGTACCGGAATAGCGTACGTTTCTCCAGCCGAAGATCTCTAGAACACAGCGTCATGCAGTCCTGGTCCAACACTAAAGGCTGTACACAAGGACAGTACATGCTATTATAGTCCATTACAGCACTGCAGTATCAAATGATGTAGATGTGCACATGTGCACACACAACACACACACACACACACACGTATGAGCAGCACTCGGCACAAACAAACACACATACACACAAACTATAACCACTCTGAAACCTTTCAAGGCAGACAAGACAAAATTAAAAGCAAAAGTAAAGGTACCTTAATTACTGGCTATACACATACAGTATCTGAAACACACTATGATAGGCATGTTACCTTTTCTCCTCCTACTAGGAACAGATCCACAGCAGCCAGATTAATGCCAAGCTTCTCACACAAGCCTAAGAGCACCTCTCTGATGGAGACGCCAGGCCTGATGGGTACTGAGCAGCATGAGCCATCGGGAAGGTTAATGTTACAGTGACGCATGGCACGCTCAGACAATGCCATGGAGTTACGTGACGTCTCACCCTGTATGACAGAGGATTGTAAAAGAATGAACAATGCAAATAAATTAAAGAGTCACAAAAATTTTTATTGAGCTATATTAAATTGGAGATACATTTCTTAGATAAAAATACATCAAATCAAAAATAACTACATCACATTGTGCAACCCTTTAGTATAGGGACCAATTCTCACTATTAAAGTAGTTACTTATTAACATGCCTGTTATTAACATATTGCCTGTTTATAAAGTACATATTCTGCATGACCTACATCCCTAATCCTACACAATAGCTAAACTTAACAACTACCTTACTAATTTTTAATAATCATATGGTCTTGACCCACCTCGTTTTTTCCAGAACCAGAGGTGGCAAGTTCCAAACTCGCACCAGAAGACAAAGAGCCCTGTGATTCTCTCCGTCCGTTACTGCCTGTAAAGCCTGTGATGAAAGACAAACACCATTTGTAAATGAAAAGCTGGAAAATGGAGGGAATTGGAGAAACTGTAGGAAATATTCAAGGTTATTAGAAGTATAGAAACAGAAATATAAAAAGTATTAAAAAAAGTTCATGAACATCATAAGTGAACAATCAATGTAAAAAAAAAAGGGTCATTATCAGTACAGAATCAGTATTGATGTTCCCCACTCACTGTAGTCTCCAAGTTCCTTCTTCTTTGATCCTTTTCCAAAACTTCTATTTCTGGACCAGGAGAAGAAAATGCTTTTCTTTTTATCGCCATGTTCATCTCTGCTGTCTTCATTCAGTGACCTTCCCGATTTACTCTTTTTGTCATCCTGAACCTTCAAATAAAATGTTCGATTATTTTCCATATATTTAAAAACAAAGGCATTACACAAAGATCCAGGTAGAGACAATATTAAACTCTCTAGTGGAGTCATTGATATGCAGAGTAAAAATGAGACGCATAGCTGGTCAGGAACTTACTGCGTTTAATTAGATCTGACTGGAAGGCATGGTGGGATGTTAACTAGATGACTGTCTTTCTTCTTTGAAAGTTTGTGTGATAACTATGCTAACACCTGACTATGTAAACAAGAATATAATGCTGACAATAGCTCAATCTCACACCCCAAAAGCAACAAGATAATTGCATTTAAATACTTTCAAGTGTTAAACTATTCCCGATTACCTTTAGAAAGACAGTAGAATTTATGTTCATACATAATGACATACGAATGTAAGTAAAGTACTGAAGGTGTTAGTAAACCTTCCTCTGAGAGATAATTGGGGATATCGTCCTTTGAAGTGCTTCACAGATTATTTGATTTTGTTACTATGTTTCAAAGAAAGTCAGTGTGTCAACTGCAAATAGAGCGTGATTTTTCTAATGAAGGGCATAGGATATGAAGTAAACACAATTGTGTGTGTGTGTGTGTTTGTGTTACCTTTTTGGGTGTAGAGAGGTTGGAGCGGTCAGAACTTGTGCTATGTTTGGACGTGGGGCTACTGGGGACCTGGTAGGGGTCTGGAAGAGGACGTCCCTCCACCTCTGCAAGCATACATTCTTGATACAGGTAGGACTTTAGGAAGCGTGTGTAACTGTCAAACTTCATCAGGTTGAAGATCTATTGATGGAATAAACAGTGGAGCTGTTAAACCAGCTGCTTACAAGACTGGCACAAATCTTGATACTGGTCCAGCGTAGCCGTATTTTTTATATTTGTCAGCTAGCATAGCTTTTTTAGTCTTGCTGGTAAAGCAGCTTAAGCAAAACCGGTGGGGGCGCCAGCATTTCACGTTGGGACCAGCATCCTGAACAAAAACATATTCTGATGACCACCAATGTGGGTCTTATCAGCTGGGATAACATACACTTCCGTTCAAGTTGAAAGGAGGTCAGTCTGTTTTTTTTTTAAAGAAACAAATACTTTTATTCAGGAAGCGTGTATTAAGGAATCTAAAGTGACAGTAAAAACATATAAATTCTGTTTTCAACATTAATAATAATACTAATAGTAATAAATAGTTAAGCACTTAAGCACTGAATCAGTGATATTAAAATTATTTCTGATGGATTGTGTGAATGGAGTAATAGCTACAATATTACAATATATTAAAATAGAAAATGTTTCACATTATTACTGATTTCAAGTTTTATTGATCAATAAAGCCTTGTTCATTATAAGAGGCTCATTTAAAAAATATTAAAACATCTTTCTGAATAAAAATGTAAACTATAATCTGCACTTTTGACAGATACCCAGAAAAACAGGGTTAAAAAGGACATATGCTCTGACATTGTGAAATGTGGCCAACATAACGTTTATGTAAGTTTGTGATTCACAGAGATCCTGGATAAAGAGGTGACAGCCAGACAGGAGCCTCTAAATGCGTCAACGTGATTCTCCGCCTTAAAAGACACTTTATAAGAGCACATTCTCTGCTGCTACACACACAAAAGGTTGCCCGCAGGTTTCCTCACGGTTATCATGGGGTTGGAGTCTACAGGATGCTACATTCATGATCTTATGACCTCACAGAGCTGAATTCAAAATACTTCATTATTTCACGTCTTGCCCACAGCCCTCAAAGACGGTGCTGTGATGGTAAAGCCTTACAGACATGCAGTGGAGGGGACAGTCATTTCAAAAACAGCAATTGTTTGGAAATACACAGATCAGATTTTTTTATTTGTATGTTGTCATAAAAACTGAAACCACATGATTATTTTTATATTAATTGGTCTGGCAAATCAGAACCACATAAAAAGACATGTTAAGGCGTGTAAAAAGACTTTCCGACATTTCAAAATCTCTGGGATGGGCCTGACACCGACGCAGCCTGAGGTGCATTTGGAAATTTTTAGGCTCTGTTAATTCTGTGCTAAAGCTTTTTTTTATATTTAGAAATAGAGTGCTGTAGCCCCACTTGCTGTCTTACCTGTAGCTGTTGCTCTTTAAACATGTCTGGCCTTGGAGCGTTGAGGATGTCGTCAGCCAACTGAGCCTGACTGTCAATGTTGACGGGTGTGGTGGCCTTACTCGACAGGAAGCTGTTGTAGATCTCCCTGGCCCTCTGGGACAGCTGGGGGCCAAAAATTATGACAAGGTCACAATCAAAAGGCAATTGAAAAACATTGCTTATTAAATCCTGTCCGCGCAAAGGGTGTATTTACTACACTATATGGACTGCTGTCAACAAAAAAATATATAATTATCAGCCTACAAAAATGTTTTGTGATCAAGTGTCCAAATAAAAAAAAAATTATTAATTCATTAATTTAACTTTAACAATCCCACTGGTAAAAATGTAGACTTTATACCTGTTTCTTGTCTGTTTCAGGAACATGGCTGAAATATTCACATGCTTGCCAAAATAAAATATTCTCCTCACTGAACTCCTTCTTCAGAAATTCCTGCAGGATGACAAGAAAAGGCAATAAATAAAAAAACGTAGATTATTCTGCAAAACAAACAAACAAACCTTTCCAAACACTTTCTGGTGGTTTTGTTTGAGACCTTCAATTCATTAAGTATCTCATGCAACCTCGCTGAGAAAGCCTTTACAACTTATCCAAGTTCTGATACGAAACTTTTCTATTACACATTTTCTATTAAAATGCATAAAGCTTGACTTGTACTCTCAGCCAGTATCGATCAAGGATTCTGTACCAGTGCGGCTGCTGTAAAAAAAAAGGATGACTTAGACCGATCCGACCTACCGAGAAATATCGGACACCAACAGGATCCTGTAGTAGCCGCTCGAAGCAGACGGCCCATGATGCAACACGCCGTTCAGTGTGGCGTCTATGGCATTGCACGCTAGGGAGGCTGGCATTGCTGTTCAGACTGTTATCACTGCCGCAGCCCTTCAAGTCCACACTGTTCAGCTCTAAACACACACAATCAGATAACAAGGTTACTATTATTCACAATTAATTTATGTTATTCCATTTCTCAAATTGCAAATGACAAACCTACACCATAATCCCCTCAAAACGTCAACTCTTTCAAATCACGAAATGCCCAACGGGAGCAAAATTATGCAATTCTGATGCCTGAATGAGGAGGGTGTTCTATATTAAATATATTACATACTCTTAAAATAGACGGAAAAACATCAGAGTTAGATTCTCTTTGTTTAGCTTCTGGGTGATTCTGATTGGTTGGTAAGTTCTTGTAATCAAATACTATAGATTAAAGTTACAAAGAAAATCCTTCTTTAAAGGAAATCTTTCAACCTAAAATAAAAATAGCCATTATTTATTCGCCCCGATATTATTGCAAATTCACATGTCGTTATTTTATCAAAGGAATACAAGAGTATTTGAGAAATTCAAACTGTTTATAGTAAACAGGAGCTGTCAAGCTGCATAAAAGTAAACAAAAGACTGACTATATTCCATGTTACTATGAACAAAGCAAAAGCAACATATAATGTCTCAAAACCCTGAAAGGCTATGCAAGACATAGCTTTGGCACAGCTGAACATAAAACACCATACACTAAAAAGAGGCACTCAGAAAGCACCTCTGAAAGAACCTAGGCAGACTGTGGGTCACTGTCAGCACAAGCTCTTACCTGGGTAAAGCTGGTACGAGCCTGTGTGATGCCACTTCACCAGGTATTTCATGCCAATGGGATGCCAGGCTTTGACATCCATCACCCCACATTACAAACACACACTGCCACGGAGCAGAGGGTGAACAGCCATCAAACTGTCCATATAGCTAACGTACATGACATCATAAGCAACTAGAAACTAACTAAACAACACAGAGACAGCGACGAGACTACATGCATGCATAGAGGTAAACAGATAGAGTGGCCAGCGCACAAAGCTCTGGACGGGTAGATGATAAATTATTGAAAGTAGAGAGAGGAGGGAAACTTAGACGGTAGAGGTAACAAGAACCTGCAATATTAATGCTGGACCAGCACAGACACCCAGAAGCACCATAACCCAAGACAAACTGCAGATACAAACAGATGGGATGATTTCATTTTGACGGCGTTGCAGATGGGATGATTTCATTTTGACGGCGTTGCATAAAATGCACACTGGTCCTGTAATAGGGTCCTTGTAATAGGGGTAATATAACAAAATAGAAGTATCCATAATGAAAATACATACATCCTAATCATTTTCAAAAAAAGTGTGTGTGCTACTGTGCTTGTGTATATATGTATATATATATATATATGGGTATTATGTCCTATGGTGTGAAAAAAAACTAAAAAACTAACATTGAAGATAAACCTCTCACATCCTATTTGTAATTCTATGAATGAAGATACATTTGTCTCATGTGATTTGTGTGTTGTTGTTTTTTTCTTTTTCTTTATTTACATTTTTGCTGTCACACCATAGGACTATATTATTTTTCTATCTACTTGTTTTCTTTAATAATAATACAAATACTAATACTAATACTAATACAATATATTTTTGGGAGTCCCACCACATTACATTTCATAATATGACCTACCCTTGTTTTGTGATTAAAAGGTCAAATTATACGACCATTTAAGAGACTGACCTAGACACATAGTCATGAGGGTCTGAGTAGGTCCTCTGATATAATTTCTTGTATCATGATTTTTTTTTGCTGCTTGATTGTTAGCCACATCATATGATTTTGACAAGACAGTCTATTTTTTCAAATATCAATTTATGCATTAATGCCGTTTTTCTCTAATATTGAAATTACTTGCTTAATAATTACTTGATATATTCCATAACTACTTAATATAGGATAGCTTGATATTTGCTTAATATCTAATTAATATTTGCTATAACTTCAAGTTAACTTAAACTTTGCCAATAGCTTAAGTTTTCCTTTCAAGAATTACATTTTTATTAATTTTGATATCATTCACCCTGACTTAATGCTCCCCAAATAATATTTAAATTAATTTAAATTCAGAAATCAAAAACAAGTTTGTCAGGTGGTGTATTATAGTCATTGTATTTAGGATTTTCATTCTGTATAAATCAACCGCTCCAAGAAGAAAAAAATATGCATTACGTCACTGATCCCTAGATGCAGACGTCCTGTAAACCAATCATATCTTACACAATGAAAGGTCCAGACTGTAAAGCTCACACCAAGACGTCTACACGAGCACAGCTCAAGTCTAAAGCCAGCAGAATAATGATGAAAATGAAAGGTTGCTGAGATTTGCACTTTGATCTATGGGTGTTACTGACGTTACAAGTGGTCCTTAGCTCACCCTCTCTGCTTTCACAGGCAGATTTACGACATCCTGCCATGCCGTTAATTGATCCAGAAACAGTTTCTAGGGGATAAAACTGGCCCCGGC
The DNA here is from genome assembly GCA_032359235.1 of Enteromius mattozi. Lineage (NCBI taxonomy): Eukaryota > Metazoa > Chordata > Actinopteri > Cypriniformes > Cyprinidae > Enteromius > Enteromius mattozi. Next base: position 8,851,510 of record JAUMHE010000042.1, read on the forward strand.
ATCCTAACACGGATCCAGTCGGGTTGATCTCAATTCAGATCCCCTCATTATCTTTGAGTTTGAAGGGCAACTTGATGAGGCCAAACAATCATGCGCCCATTTGCAAACACACACATTAAAAACAATACAACAGGATTGTAAAAGATTGCCCTTCACTATTGACTATTTCAATAGTCCACCTTAAACATCCTACTAACAACACGCATCTACATGTCAAATACCACTCACTAGAGTATTAGTAGAAGTATCTGCCAAAGCTCATTTTGATGGTCCTTCTACAGCAATTTACTTGACTGACTATAACTATGCAAATACGTCAAATGATTCTACAAACCCTTAACATCACCTCACAGTCTACCAATACTCTAATGAGAGTTGCAAAGTTCCTTATAGATAGTCCACTTTGGACATTCTGCTATCAAAATAAAGCGTAAGCATAAGTTCCTCACAGTTTTGCATGCATACATTTGTCCCTCTGTGCCTTTTGTTATGCATAAGGCTGAAAGATCTACAGCTTTGACTGGCAACATTAAGCAAACATTCACAGAAACCCTGGCACATTCACACATGCTAATTGAGGCATTAAGTGGGGGTAGAGGGGAGGTAGTCAGGGCTTGTCCACTCCTAGTGCAGTTGGATTTGAAATACAGAGATTTATGCCAAAACAGTAACTCACTGACCTGATGAATCAGACAACATATTACTTTCCGTGCAATCACTGGTGCTGTTCCTCGTGAATAATTTTGTATAAAAAGAGGAAGTTGGGCTGAATGTTTAAAGAGGCATGTAATGAAACACCAGAATTTGTTTTATCACATCATAACATTATGCAAGAGTAAATTTGTGATTTCAGACGAAAACTGATCACAAATAATGTTGCAACTGACCTCGAAAAGAACCAAATTACATGGTTTACTCCCACAAAATGAGCCAGAGACTTTAAAATGCTAATCTATATTCTTTCAACAAGCATTTATACAGCAAAAACTGCTGTGTAAGAGCTGGATTTAGGGGATGGATAGATGGATGGCAGAAGGAACAGAAAGCCAATCTTATCAAGAGATCAGGCAAATAAAAGAGAGCCAAAATTGTGTTTGCTTTCTCCTAAATTAGGTAGAGCTCTATCAGTTTCAGATCTACATATATAAACTACATTAACATTGAAAACAGAGAATTAAAAACAACACCGAACCTGTTACAAGATATCAGAAATGAGACTGGAGTTGAAATGGAGTAGAATAGGAAAAGGTCAGAAGATGGTGAAAGTAATGCAAAGACCAGTAGAAGTAAATAGATCCCAAAGACATGGAGTACAATAGAAGTAAAAATAAAGAATAAAACTGTGATAGAAAAAAACAAAGATATTTCAATAAGAGGTACAGATGTGATTTGAGGTTTTAATATCAAAACAGTGAATAATTACTCACCACCATCGGAGACAGCCGCCGACTGCAAGAGAACACAGAAAGACATGTGTGAGTGACTTTCTTCAACACAAACGCACACTGAAGTCTGCAGCATAGCAGGGTACTCTGGTGGCATGATACACACACCAGCTCTTCCTGTTTTACTGGTACAGTATTTCACACACACACACACACACACCTCCTGACTCACTCACTCACTTACTGAGGTGCATCAGGTACATTCCAGCAATCTTGATATAACTGACCCCGCCCACTGTGACACATTAGCCCCACCCAATTTTTGATTTGCCTGAGCATGTCACTCAGTGGTTTAGTAAGAGATTAAGAAAGAGACTGAAACCTTTTTATCCCAAATGACAAATATTGAGTCATAGAAATTGTACAAAATCACAGAAAAAAAATGATAATCTTGACTGCATTACATTTGTATTTCAATTTCATCTGTGATTTATTCAGAGTGATAACCCATTTATTGCAGGGTCAAATGATGCATGCTACAGTAATAACAGTGGCATTCTGGTGAGTGGATGTGTAAAGTGTTTGTATGGGATCGGTGCCAAATGAGTGATTTGCTTTAAATGTGGGCTCAAAGGTCAGTAATGATGAAATTCCCAGGGTGTGAACTTGCATAGCGTAATTTTTCTACAAATAGAACTTTTATGCGTAAAAGACTGAGAACAATTAGAACTTCTTTATGGTATTCACCACCGTCCAAAAGGTCTGGGTCAAGGCATTCATATTTTTATTCAGAGAAGATGCATTATAATTAATAAAAAAAATGACGGATATTTAAAAGGTTTCAAAAAGATTTCAATTTAAAAAAAAAAAATTAGAAAAAAACAACCTCAAACTTTTTTATGTTAGTGTATATATGGGTCAAAGACACCAAGATGTCCGCCTCAAAAGAAATGTACAGAAGTTTTTATAAAAAAAATTATATCCAAAGAACTGAGTCACACATTGTTTACTTGCACAAAAATTACCTTAGCCTTCTCTGAATGAAATGCTCTATTCTTGCAGCAAGAATTTTGATTAAATACAGACCTAGAAATAGTTATTACAAGTAATTAGTAGAAAGTGAAAGGGGGGTCTGATCCTTCACAATCTAGAAACACTCATGGGGAAAAGAAATAAAAAATAACCACATGTCTGGCAGCTGGTATCAGCATGGATAAACAGAAAGACGGATGGAGTTTCCATTGAACGTTCTATACAAACAAACATACTGGAAATACAGCAATTTCTTTCCCAATGTGACCTTACTAAAGCCCTAACTGACCCTGATGTTATTCAATACTGCATTTAAAAAACTGAAAAAGTTCCCAGAGAATGTGGAGAACTCTGTATAATGATAATTTGGCTCTGACTCATTGTTCGGAGATGTTGTTTGAGATGACATCAGCCTATAACTTCATTATATTGGTCCAGTGACATCAGGGACACACTCTACACTGCCCTACATCAACTATATTACCAATCAGAGATTACTGTGAGGTGTAAAACATTGACTGCTGAGACTTGATGAAGGCTAAATACCTTTACTATATAAACACAATAGTGTTAAAAGTTTGTATAGTTTCACACTCTACAGTTTATCACCTAACCGTCTTTTACATTTATGTCAATCTATCTCTCACATTACATTCCTATATACCTCATTCAGTTATGTATTTGAACTCATTGTAAAACTAAGAGCCTGTTAATGGTTGAGATATTTTCATCCATTTACATTTGCATGAGTCAAAAAAAGTGTAACCCAATTTTTATGCAAATTTGAATAACACAAAGCCACTGACCAAACATGTAATTTAAATGTGGTGGTTTTATCCTCCTAATAAAAAATTATTATATCTTCCACCAATGGTGGTATTTCTGATTTTGTTATACCTTCCTTCAACTTGAAAACCTGTCAGTGGTACTTCTGGATGTCTAAATCCAGAGGGTTTAGGAAAGTGCTACTTCTATTCTAACCTGGTAAGACCATGTACTAATTAATTATCTGGAAACACCATGTGAAACCAAAAAGTAGGGTATAAGTCTAGCATTCGGAAGACTATAGGTGCAGATAGAGTCAGAGTGAAGCTGAACGTCCAAAACATTGATCATTCTTCAAAACCCTTCTGAATGAAATGTCTTGAAGTCATTATATGACTCACAGAGAAAGCAAAGCGCTCAGACATCGTCTTGCCCCCTCTAACCCCTTCTGTTTCCCTCCTTCCTCTTCTCATTCCAGTGGGTTCCCTGCATTTTTTGGCAGTGGAGCTGCTTGTAACCACATATTGAAATATAAGTGGCCTTTTCCAAGCCCCATATTCCAACCTCTCCACCCCTCACATTCCTGACTCATTCTACCCCGAATCTCTTTCTATCTTCTTAATGTAACATTGAAGACTATGGCACATACTGTGGAAGCTGCTTTATAAGTAACATGGTCGATGGCACTCTTTATGTAACATTTATAAGATTGATTTGAAACAAAATCTAAAAATGTATTTACCACCTAGTGCTAATGTCTTCTTTCTATGACTTTCTCATGATGTCAGCACAGAACACAATGACAACCACATTCAGACTTAATTATTCTGATTTCTGACTTATCACAAATAAATGAATTTCTAAAACATTATTATGGTCACAATATATTATATAATGTATATACAATATATACATATTTAAAAACTATCAATGCAGCATTTACGGAAACAAACTGAACAACTAAGTGTTAATGACGTAATTGAAAGTGTTTCAGAGTTGTGTCTCTCTTCTACATGTATGGTGCAAGAAATCACAGGGAGCGAGGTACGTCTTGACTCATCAGTGTTGACAGATCCAGAAAACAAGAAGCAAATACGAAAAAGCCCACAAAAAACTTAAATCGAAAAAAAACCTGGAAATAAGCCACTACTTCATCAACTCCACAAACTGGACCGTATTATGAGTCAGGTCCAGACAACAAACCCAAAGACACGTAATAAACGTTGCTTATAATAAATAAAAATGAAAAAACTTCAAGTGCGCACTCTAAGAAGCAGTCTTTTAAACATCCAATATGGTAATTCTGTTAATAGTGGTTTAGGTCTTTAGTCACTGTAATATTACTTTGGTCAACATTTAGCTACCATCCAAAAAGTTTAAACAAAACACAACACAAGACAAAATCAACTAAAAGCCAAACAAATAATATGTTTAAAAAGTCAGTTTACTTAATTTGGGTTTTGCTTATTTAGTTTTCTTATTCTGCCCATATCATGATAAAGTCACAATGAAACGGAAGTCATAAACGAAAAAAAAAAATCTGATGCAGGGACTTCAATGTTAGGGTGAATGTTCTTATATACTGCTTTAATATTTGCAAGGCTTGAAAATATTGAGAAATCATTCATGTTAGGTCACTACTTGATGTTGAATGTCAAATCTGTGTGCTGAGGCAGTTGAGAACCAGTGCCCTAAGCTATGCACACCACATACTAATAGCTCAGCTAAAGATAGTATATTTAAGAAAAAATATAATTTCTTATGTACACGTTATCAAAGCATCAGGAACACGCAAGTTCCGTCACATCTTGCTTTCATCTCAGCATCTCTCCCAGTCTGATGACCCTGGTGTGACTTAATATATTTTCCTTCTCTTCCCCTCTGCTGTGCATTCTCTAACAGAGCACAGACTGTGGAGAGATCCATACATACCTCAGGGTTTACATATACTTGCAGCTGGATGGCCTATGATCTCACATATGTATGACCAGATGTGTGGATGTATTACTTTTGTGCTGTTTGAGGCACATTCCTGATGTTACTGCTGAGCTGCAGCAGAAAATATTATCAAATCATTTATGGCTGAACTACTCCTTTAAAGACACAGGCCACAAGGTGCAGAACTAAATACATACATACAGAACATCCATTGTTGTTTGTCCAAATGTGTTTGTTTACACAAGGCTATGGACAACACACACACACACAACACCTCTGTGCTATGTTTGCAAGGTTGAAATATTCAAATGTGGATTAGCTAACACAGGGACGACTTCATGACAGAGTGTGAAAGCACAGCTAGTACACACTCACAAAGCCAAGATGTTTATATACATATGACCTCACAAAACCAGGCCTGTATAAAAGGGATAGTTCATCCAAAAATGAAAATTACCACATGATTTACTCGTCCTCAAGCCATCCTACATGCATTTGACTTTTAATATATTGTAGATATATCAAAACAAAAAAATGTCCTGTCTCTTCCAAGGTTTATAATGTCAGTGAATGGTGGTCGAGATTTTAAAGCCCAAAAAAAGTGCACAAATTCAACATAAAAAGTACTCCATATTAGTTTTAAAAAAGGCCTCCTGGAGCAAACTGACGTGTTTAAGATTAATATCAATATTGAATAAAAACCCTGTTCTCACGAGACATATTCTCACCAGAGCTTATGCTACATCTATGTCCTGTGATGGATGGATACACTTTTTTGAGCTTAAAAAAAAGCAACCTCTATTCACAGCCATCCTAAAAAAGTCATATACACTTAGGACGGCTTAAAGGTGAGTAAATCATGGGGTATATACATTTTTGGGAGAACTATCCCTTTAAATAAGTATGGCATAATTGTAGAATATTACAAGCTGAACGTTAAGGTCAACATGACACAATAGATTTTACGGTATTATGTGGTGTATTTCTGAATGAATCGAGACGTTCAGAGGGAGTACAATTTGAAGTTGAGCACTTTGTACAACTTCAGCAGTTCTAGTACCTGGAACATATTTATATTAAAAGTTGTTCTTTTGAACTTCTTTAATATAGAAACATGTATTGCGGTTTTCACAAAAATATTAAGCAGCACAACTATTTTCAGCATTGATGATAATAAATATTTTCTTGAGCACCAAATAAGCATATTAGAAAGATTTCTGAAGGATCATGTGACACCGAAGACTGGAATAATGATACTGAAAAATCATATATATATATATATATATATATATATACATATATGCATATATATATTAAATATAAAGAAATTAGTTCATAATAGTTTTAAAAGTGGTTTCATCTCAAATGCAAAGGCGAAATTATAAAATAAGAGAGCAAAGAACTGTAACTTGAAAAAAGTGACTGAATAGGATAAAAAAAAAAGTATATATAAAAAAGTAAATGCTCACAGAAAGAGAAGGAAAATAAAGAGAAATGAGGGATGTCCGTTCTCTGTAATGTTGGTCAAAAACCATATTTGATGACCGCTATCCCTCCCACATACACACACCTTCCAGTTAGGTGTCTGAAAAGTAACAGACAATTTTTTTCCAAACCTAACACACTGTGGTTTGAGAAGAAGCAGGAAACTGTGGAACTAACAGCTAACGGACAAACAGATGCCAGTGTTTATATTTGAATCTGAAATGAATAATCCCTCGCACTGACTGCTACATTCCCTTGCACAGAAAGAGCAAGTTGTGTAGCGGTATGAATCCAAATTCAATTCTAACCTATTTGCTTTGGCTTAACACATGCTCAAGCTAACTTACAGCACAAACTCTTCAGGGCAGTTTTATCTGACAAAATACCTGTGCCTAATCAATCAGCATGTTTGTCAAGAAGACATAGTTTCAGTGGAACAGACAGAGCCAGTAATCCAGGTGTGTTCAGTCTCTCCCCCCTTTCAGACAGCAAGAGGATGTTTACAGAGCTATTGAATGGGGACTAACAAAAGAGACGTCTTACAACGACTCAGACTACGTCTAGACACATAAGAGACAGTAGACAGAAAAAGAGAAACTTTTCATCACTTGTAGATCCAACTCACCGCATGAAGGTAGCAGACCCTTTTAAATGACAGTCTCTTTTTGAGACTCATGGTCTTTTTCAGATGGGTGTCCATTCATACGGCGCAGCTCCTAACATGTAGAGATCCAGTGCTCTGACTGGCGAATCCATCCCGCTCTTACGCCTAGACTGCGCTCACTTCATTCCTCCACAGCAAGAGCTGACATGCTCTCCGAGCGCAAGACAGACACTCAGTCTTACCATCGAGGAAGTTCCCTTCTGATTCTGTGCTGTTACTACAGCAACCTCGACTCTCGGTAGAAAGCGCCCGGGTAGTGAGCGAGAAATTCAGATGGAGAAGAAAACGATGGAATTCTCCTGTTCCTTGACCTGTGTAGTAACTATAAAAACAGATGTCAGATTTTTCTCTCGGTGATCTTTTTTAACACCGACTAGCGCCTCTCACTTAGAGGAATCAAGAAATGCTTACTCAACCGCTTCACCATCCCTGGCTCTGCCACAACTCAAATAAATCCTCCATTCAAGACAAAAGAAAGCACTCACTCCGGGCCTCCAACGGCACAGCCCTGCGCTGCCACTTCAAATAAGCATCTGTCTTAATTTCCCAACGTCTAAAAACACAGCAGCAAAGCTCCACTGAGTTTCTTGGTGCTGTAAAAATCCAAAAGGATGGACAGACAGGCCTCTGGATCATCCTGCTGAAAGGCGTGTTTTTGGAGGAAAGTTGGAGAATGACGTAAGGTGAATGACCGTGAGAGTGGACGTTAATGAAAGGCAGGTTCTGGAGCAGGTCGTATCAGTACAGAGGGAGAAAGTAATAAAAATATCCCAGAGCTGGAGGTACAAAGGCAGTGTTTGATACAAACCTCATGAGCTCGATTCAAAAATATGAGCGCCGCGATTGGCAATTTCCTGAGTAGATGGGTGAAAAAGAAAGATCTTAAAAACACTTGGCAAACATTTTTTAGAGAACAAAAATATTAGGGGACCATTAAAATTATGCTTTTTGGCCGGTGGTGAAAGATATTTAGGGGAGGTTTGGAAGCTCTATTTTTAGTATTTTGTGTGGGCTGTTTTTCTGTTCTTTTCTTTCTTTTATTAATTACCCATCACTACCCTACCCTCTTAAAATCTCTGGCTCCATTTAAGTGATATAAATAATTTAGATGTGAAACCAACTATAAATATGGAACACTGGTATATGGTAGAGCTGTACGATTAATCATTAAAAGATTGCAATCTCGATTCAAACACCCATGTGATCCCATTTTTAAATGAGAACGATTTGCCAGTGTCTATAAAATCTTCGAAAAATCAACCCGAAACATTCAAATCTGCGATCGCGCTGCCGCTGAAACAGAGCAGACACACAGTTACCATGTTTGGGTAAGAAACAAACAAAAAATTAAACAGTCTAATTTTTGTCAAATTCAAGTGACAAAATGGATGTTTCTAATCTAATTCATAAGCTTTTTAACATCATTAAATGTACATTCTGAGTGAATGCAATTAACGCAATGAGCTCAGTTTTAACGGACATCTTTGCTTTAATTTATTTTCAAGATCTGGGGTAAACTATCTGTTGTTGCTTTCAGTATGGCTATAAGGTCACACAGAATTATATTTAAACTCATATTAGACATGTTTTACTTTCAATAAAGCACTGAGATTATCTACTGTCATATCGTTTGTATGTTGTTTCAGCCACGACATCGCAGAAATAGAAACCTTTTGTAAATTAGAAATTTCATGTGTCGTTGTTGCGGCTCATTTGGACAAAACCTCTGATTGACATGGAAAAGATACCTTTTATCACGTACCTTTTATAAAGTTCAGATTTAAACAATGATGTCTATGGTAGTGATCAAAATATAGCAAATCCCTTTTTGAAAACTAAAATGAAGTTCGACAAAAATTATTTGTCATTGAATCATTCATTCAAGAGATTCGTTTAAAAACAGATTTATCCAGTAATGAAACAAGTGAAGTATGTAAAGTGTTTCAAACCACTTTTTCATAATTTTAATAGTTAAAAATGGTATTAAATATATTTTAAATACATATATAAAAATTAATAATAATTTATTCCATTTAATTAAACACTTTTAAATAGACTGCAACAATTTTTTTGACACACGTTATTTTGTTTATTTCAGAATCATGGGAGAATCGTGATCTCTATATGAGACAAAAAATAAAACAATAAAATTGATTCTCAATTTCAAAAATAAAAATAAAATAATAAAATTGATTCTCAATTTTAAAGAATAATAAATAAATAATAAAATTGAAGTTCCTTGAAGAAGCTGTGAATCAGCTCATTTTATATTTGTGAAAGTTTTGAGCAGTGAACATCATTCTGACAGTGTTTCAGGTCACCTCTGACAGTTCTGCAGGTTCATATTTAAATGAATGGCTTGGCCCAGATCTCCACTCCAGGGCTGTGGCACACATTTCAGATGGGGATTAACTCTGAATCAGGGGAAGTCCTGGTGCTCTCAAGAGAAAACCTATGCATAATACTGAGTAAAATCTCAAGTCATTTGAATGCAGATCCACATTCCTGTTGGTTCTCATGACTGTCCTCTCTGCCTGTTCCCAGTGGGCATGAAAGCTTTAACGGTCGTTCTCTCTTACTTCTCGAACCCAGAGCAATAGAGCTTATGTGAGCTAAGCGAGCTATCAAAGATATGCAACATCTCATCTTTGAATGTTAATGGAAGATTTAAAAAAAAAAAAAACAATAAGAACAAATCAAGGATATAACATAATAATAGCACACTATTATATATATCAAAAACACATATATAATATATAATGTAACATTGACCTAGTACTAAAACCAGTGCAAGACAGTCCAACAAAGTCCTACAACTACAATAAAGTCACTGTCAGCACAGTATAAAATGTACGACAAGACTGATTAACACTTCAAAACATGAGAAGAGATAAGCATAACAAACAATAGCATGGATGATAGTGACACCATTGAACAATACATTATGTAAATTCTTATTATTTGCATTATGTAGAAAGAAGGAACAAACAGTATGTCAGTCCCAGATGATTTCTTCAATAAAAAACCAACTTGTCTCAATACTGCCATCTGCTGTATCTTCCAAGGCAAAAACAGTCTCACACACAAAATGTCAATTTTATGAATTAAAAATAAACACACACAAACACACACATATAT
>JAUMHE010000042.1:8873732-8899361 GCA_032359235.1 Enteromius mattozi
CAGAGAGTAGAGACATGACGGGCTTATGCTTGACAGAGACTACGTGATGACGTCACTGATATGCAAATTAGTGCGTGACGTCATCTGGCAACATTTAGCAACTTTCTGGGCAGGCTTTAGCTACTTTTCATTAGAAATAGTTGGCAACACTGGATGTTTCACATTAGACATCGTACGATGCCAAATTGGTCGACATCGTCCAACCCTACTCTACACATTTAGGTGGTATTAAAAAAGTCTTGCAGCAGAAGAAAATACATCAGCATTAACCCTGATGCAGTCAGAGAAAGATCGCAAGTGACACTAGACAGAGAAACAAAAGGACGAATGTAGAAAGATGGCGGTCAGACAGCCAAAGAGACGGACTGAATAGAGGGATAATTTTCATAGGCTAAAGTTTAGAGGCTGATTGTGCAGATGACAAGAGCTGTGTAATCAAATGGCCTCCTGTGTTGCCTCGAAACGCAGTGAACTCTGTGTGTTCAGTCTCATCATTATGACACATCAAGTGATAACAAACATATGCACACACACAAATATGCCAACACAAGTGACTACTTGCACATGAGAGAGTCATACACATGTGCATCCACATTTAAAATGGCAGCTCAACCAAAAATTATAATTCTGTCAACATTTGCTTACACATGCCATCACAAAATTGTTTGACATTTTTTTTTCTGCATACACAATATAACACATTCGAGGAATGTTGGTAATCAAACTGTTTCGGTGACAATGTAGGAATTTTCAAATATTTAAAAAAAGTACTTTCTTTGTTCCCTTAAAGAAAAAAGCACTTGAACTTAACATGTGTAATCTAGTGCTGCCAAATGATTAATTGCAATTAATCGCATTCAAAATAAACATTTTTGTTTACATAATATATGTGCGGAAGGTTCATGTGAACTTGGACAGACCGGTTGGAGAGACCGGTCTCCCAAGGAGAGGCGCGCTTGGTCCTTAACGGCGGCGGTGATGAGGCACCATTCATTTCAGGTGCGCCTCACCACACACCACCAGACCTGTCCAGTCCTGCGCCCCTCCTCTTATCCGCCCACTCCCGTCGGGAGCCTGGCAAAGGGCGGCGAAGAAGAGACGATATAAATATATTTAATACATAAATATAACATTTCTCTTAAATATATACATGCATGCGTTTGCATTTATATATATATATATATATATATATACATAAATATACACATTACACACACATATATTATGTAAAGAAAAACTTTTATTTTGGATGTGATTAATCACGATTAATCGCTTGTCAGCACTTGTCCAATCACATGTTAAATATGTAAAACAACACATGAAACGTGGAATATTTTTCTGGTCTAACTGTGTGAAACCAATGTGATCACATGTGAACAAATATGGACAATATGTGATCGCATGGGTTTCATGTTGTGTGTGTGTTTCATGCGTCTTTCACATATTTCAAGTGTGATTTTAACGTGAACATAACGCTTAAAGTGAAATTCCTGTGCTTTTTCTGTATTAAATGACTGTCAGCGGGCCTACGCACAATGACAGAATTTTCATTTTTGTGGTGAAATATATCTTTAAGGCTAGCAAGACAGGACATTTACATAGTATCTCTCTCAGTCACACACACTCACAATGTGAATTTCAAGGCAGGCATGCAAAGACACGATCACACACACACACACTCACATGATGCACATACCGTAAAAAGATAGCTCACAGAATCAGGAAAGAGATGAACACATGTTCCTTAAAGATGGACATGAACGTTACGGACTGTAATGTGAAACAACTGAAGCGTAAAGTCACTTAAAGAGGAAAAATGAAAGACAATCAAGGGTTTGCTCTTGTAGTGCAGCGAACAATCGTAAATTCTGCATTCATTCCTGGTGTCTGGATACTAGACCCATATTAGGTTTCACTGAAAACACCATTGGTCACGTAACGGAGGAACAGGTTAGCCAGACATGAGTGACCGCTTCTTGATCACCCCAGTGGTTTCCATGGCAATTGAGCACCACAGCTTTGTGAATTAATCTAAAGAAATCTCATGGACTAAACTACGTTCCTTGGGTGAATCTTGCGGGTGGTTGCTGAAAAGCAGATAGAGCTGTCAACATTGGTTTTGGAGAACAACACTAAATGTTCCAGATGTTAGCGGGAGCTGCTCTGTTTTGTGTGTAGCACTTGAATCCTGGAAGGACAAATTTTTTTATTTATATACTTCAAAAGACTAATGATGAAGGGAAAGGCATAGAAACATGAGGCTCATATGACCATGCTTACATCAGCACAGCCTAGAGCTCTTTTTTAGGCTACCAAAGAGCGAATGGTACGTGCAGACAAGCTGAAAGGGCTCAAAGTACATTCTGTCCTCTATTTTATATAATTTCATATGACAGTTTCACCTATTGATTTATTCACTCCATAACTGCAATATTTACACTATCCTTCTGTAGCTCTCTCTCCCCTCTTAGGGTGCAGTTGGGTCAGTCTTGTGGTTGAGATAACATCATGGATTCCTGTGGGGAGCAGGGACGTACTGTGCACTGCATAGACCTCTTAGACTTATCAGGGAGGAGCTATCTTTGAGGAGCTCTGAGGAGCTTTCTTTCCTGTTTACTTCATCCATGTTGGAATGACAAACAATACCAAGAATTGTCACTATAAAAACATATATCTGTTCATCTGTTTCATACCCATCGCAAAAATACCCTGTTCTTTAGGTGCATGAAGCAGATCTGCAAATCTACTATCTAATAATTCATCACTCTATAAGATTACAACACAGCCACTGCAAATACGTATTCATATAACCAACTGTTACAAACTGTAAACATCTTAATACTCAAAAACAATACCAGTATGGATAATAACTGACATAACGACCGTTCTGTACTCTTCTTCTCAAGTCTTGACATGTCTTGTTCTAGCACACGATTCATGATCATTGTAGGTAAATACTTTAAATATAACATGAAATACTGAGTTTTTCTTTTGTATACAATACATACATGCAGTGGGACAATGCTTTCAATTTTCAAGTTGATTTTTAGTGCATGTTTGAAGTTAGCTGAATTTATTAAATTAATTATGGATATAAATATGGATATTTTGGTAACACTTTAAATTAGGGAATAAATATTCAACTGAAGCCTATAGCTAGTTGCTCATTAGCATGCATATTACTAGCATATTGGCTGTTTATTACTTAAAGCATATGTTAAATGCATAGTTCAGCCAAAAAGGAAAATTTGGTCATCATGTACTCAACCTCATGTCGTCCCAAACCTTTTCTTTCTTATGTTGAACATAAGTCCCCACTGACTTCCATAGTATTTCTTTCCTTAACTGGTTGGTTCTTCAAAACCCCGTCCAAATATCTTCTTTTATGTTCAACATAAGAAAAAAGATTATACAGATTTGGAACAACATGAGGGTGAGTTTTTTATTTTTTTAGTGAACTATTCCTTTAATGCCTTACTATGCATGACCATATTCTAGATCCCTACCATATACCTAAACATAACTACTACAAACAACTACCTTACTATCTATAAGCAGTATTGATAAGATTATTAAGATGAAAACTCTTAATATAAAGTGTTACCAATATTTTGCTTAAGCCATTCATATGACCTTTAAACCTCTAAATGAAAAATAAGTTGTAATGGAAAAGAATCATTACTGCAACAATTATTTGATCTGTTACTGACACAGAGACAGTGGAACAGTGCCGCCTGTTGGTGAGTAAGAGATTAACTTGTGGCCCCATGTGGATGCCAAGAAAATTTTAAGTTTTGTCTCTTTCATGATTTCACAAACAGACAAATTTTAAACTAAATACAACGTCAAAACACCTTCCTATCATTAATTAACAATTTATCAGCCTTATCGAGGTTGACTGTACACTATTAAAACTCATGCTCCCATGATACCTCACACCACTTCATCGGTCATGGCTGCTGCCACCTGTGTGAGACAGACGTGGCATGGTCTCTGTGTCAACAGCCCTCAACTAAAAAAGCTCCCATATCAATAATACAGACTGGAGTCACCTTAGCAACTGCATCTGTATTACCTCAATAAATGAGAGACTATTTGGAGTATTTGTATTTTTAGATATTCATTTATAACACTATTCAAATTAATTAGCGGAAAAATCTTCCAAGAAATGCTACAGCATTCAAAAATCAGCACTTTTCCTTATACAGACATTTAAACATAGAATTGATGCAATGTCCGCATTATATAAGTGGTGCAAGAATGAAACAAGCAGAAAATGAACTGAAAAACAATTCCTTCGAGCAGTGAACACAGACCATTGATGTCTGACATGCCTTACTGTTTTTAGCAGACCCTGAAGCTATTGTCACAGATGATGCAAATAACAGCTAGAATACTATTCTGGGAAACCCAATTAATGTTGTCTGTTTTGTTGCTTTGGGCCTGTGGACATCTTTGGGCCTGTTTGGGCCCGTTTGCTCCTGTGGAGCAGTTCTATCTGAGAAACTGTGTTTTTAGAGAGCTTAGTATTTCACAAATAGTCCAGCCAATAGTCTGCTGAAATATATTTTATTGTAATTTCATCCATATATCAATTCAAACCTGTATGACTTTTAATTTCATGTGAAGAATACAAAGTATCATTTCGCTACTGAAAAATTGGAATACATTGTGTGAGTCATCCGTAATACAAAAAAGACGGTTCTTTAAAAGTTCTTTGTGTTAGTGTTAAGCAGTTCGATCTTCAGTTGAGGGTACTGCCCAAATTGTGAAGGTCCAGTGCCATTTTGTCTTCAAAAACACAACTACTTTTATTTAAACAAATGAAAGAGACATGATGGGCCAAAAGGGTTTGACCAAAGAACCCTAATCTGATACGCTTTAGAACCACTTTTCTTGAGAGTTTAATTTTAGGGTAACATTTTGTTTTACGGAAGAGAGTGTATTAACTTTCAACTTAACTTCTCCTTTGGTGTTCCACAGAGGAAAGAACATTATATGGGATTGGAGCAACATGAACTGATGACAGAATTTTTTAGATTTGGATGAACCATTTCTAAAATTATCCTGATCAGATTAATTTCAGTGGTTTGACATCTACTGCCCAAAACTTGAGCTGCTGGAGGCCCATCAAAGGCAGTCAGATCAGAGCAGAAGCTCATAGTTTTTTTAAATGGAAAGTTTTCCACTGGGAGATTGATTCGAACCCAGTTTTGTATCTCAATCTTCTCGTCTCTGGGTCAGTTTTAACATGTTCCCTCCAAGCGAGGAGCAGCAGCTGAAGCAGCAAATGGCACTGAGGTATTTTCAGCCCGACTACGCATGTCACCTACCTGACAGAATTCTTTTTGACAGTGGAGTGTTTGTGCAGCTTTACTGAGTGACAATGCAAAACTAGAGCAACAGCACATTTTAAAAATAAAATGAGTGAGAATATCAGTGAAAATTTTTTTGCAGAAACTCTGTGGTGAAAATTCCTTGTGCAATTGAAAACAGCAAAGTCAAGAATTATGTCGTGCCTGATAATGAGAACAAGGAAAAAGTGATATCCATTCCAAGAACATTAGTTTTCGCCCTTCAAGGACTTTTTGCACAGACAACAGTTGTTCGAACAACATGTTCCCCGGCTCATTAACCAGTGTACTGCACTTTGAAATCATTACTTACTAATTCTTCCTAATCCTGAGGATCACTTACTGTTGTAATTCTGAAGGCATTTCAATTTGCAGTCAACCCCTCTGGAATGAGGTAGCCTTACTGATTGTGATCCTGAACAAGCTATTCACAGACTTAAAAACAGAACTTAAATCAGGGCCTACAAAAACATTCTCTTACCTTTTTGTCTGAATCTTTCATTCTTCTGCAGTCGTTCGATTGCTGCTGACGCTCTCGTAGGTTCTTCTCCCCAAACAGCTTTTTAGCCCACTCATCCTTCTGCGCATGCAGCCGGTGAGGCTGTGAGGCGATCTCTCCTGCAGCACGGTACCGGTCGGCTGGAATCTTACTCATGGGTGGTGGCAGGGTGCTACAGTTAGCACTAGACCATCCGTCTGTGGACTCTGCATAAGACTCCTGATCACTGCTGTGCCCCTGACGCCAGTCTCTCAGGACGTGAACTGGCAGCCAGCGCTGGCCTGATGCCCCCGTCACCTTCTTGCCATGGGCGGAATAGTGCGAGCGTGAAGGAAGACCTGACACATCCAGCCGTGAGGAGGAATTTAAATGCCTGCCAGAAAGCAGAGGTGGGTCTCCGTGGGGGGGCTGAGGGTGATCTGCAAACTGGTCAGGGCGGTAGCCATTACGATGCGAGATTGGTGGAGGAGCCGGTGGTGGAAGACCTCCGAGGACACTCTGGCTACGAGGTCCTGGTGGGTTTTCCCATAGTCCTGTAGGAACATGGCGACTAGGGTTGGCGCCCAAGTCAACCAAGAGGACTCGGTTGTTCTTCTCCTCCGGCAAGAAGTTGCCGATGCCACTGTCACTGTTGCTGCTTGTGCTGTTGTTCTGCTGAGCATCTAGATCCCCACCGAGGAAAGCTCGAGCTCGCATACCCTCTATAGATTCTCCCATATCACGGTAAAGCACTGACACAAACTGTAGAAGAGGCTGGGAGGTCGGTGGGAACTCCAGGCAACCACCGGTATCTGGGTCAGGAGTACAGTCAAAGCCAAAGCGTCGGGCTACACCTTGGTGGATCTTATGATGACAGAGTTCAGGGTCTACAATAAAGACGTGACAAGATGTACGCAAGCCTTGCTCCTCCTCACCGTGCCAATTAATGGCGTGGTCATTTGTGGCTTGCATGGTGACAAGGCCAAAGAAGCGGCGGTCATCTGGACACACGGCACTGAATGCTAACTTCTCTGCAGGGTAAGTGGCTAGAACAGCGCCTCGATCATTGCACAGCTGTACACAATCATGCATGACTTTGAGCAGGACCAACGAGTGCACTTTTTGTTCTGCGCGCAGACGTCGCATACAGCCACGAATCGCCTGCAGGCTGTCACTTTCCAAATTGGCACTTGTTGAAGCTAATTCAATAGATCCCAAGTATCCCACAACCATCCCAACATTGAGTATTCCCGCAGAGTCTGCATTTTGCAACAGGGCAAATTCATCTTGCTGCTCAAACATATCAACGAACACAGAGTCATCATTGAGCACCTTGGCCATCTCTTCTTCAGTGAGCAAGTTGGGATCACTCCGTCGGGTGCTGCCGTTTCCATACGAGAACTCAGGCTCTGAGAGAGCCCTGGTTTTAGAAGCTGAGGCACAAGCCACTGCCTTCTCTGAGCTGCTGGATGAGTGGCTGGAATTCTCAAAGATCATGTTAAAGATTCCACCTGACTGCATTTCTGCTACTACACGTTCTGCACGGTTTATGCCAAGGGTCTTTGAGTCTATCTTTGGCCGCAGCCAGTGGCTCTTGTGGTCATGGAAGCCCAATTCTTCATCGCTTGAACACGAATCTAGATGTGCATTGTTATGACTGCCTTCAGCGATGACCAAGTGCAGGACACCTGTACAGCGGCCAATCAGCTTGACAACGTCCTCGTGAGACGCTTTGGACACATTGATGTCGTTCACGCTTAGTATCTGATCTCCAGATCGAAGGCCCACATAGTCAGCAGGACTACCCTTCAGGATGCAATTGAGCACACATGGAGAATGACCAGAGAGCGTGAAGCCATAGCCTGTTCTTCCCCTCGCAACCTCCACCCCTCTTATGCGCGCAGATGGCTGGGCATTCACACGCCTCCTGCCTTGCTCTGATTGTCGGTACATCCTGGTTTCAGTCCCTGTTTTACTCTTCTGACTAGGCCTCACAAGAGCAGAGATGGCGAGTTTAGTGATATCATCCTTCCAGCACCAGAGCCCACGTCTAAGGCACTAATGTGCTGCATGGCTGAATATTCATAAAATACCTTCAAAAAGGAAAGAAGGGGAAAAGTTAATGAATATGTTGACAAAATTAATCATCATATTAAGAGAAAATTATATGGAAATGGTGAGCAGGTAATTTCAGTTATTAAAATATGCATTTCAAGTTAATGAAATTATTAGGAATTCATTAAAACATTCAAAACATTTTTTTTTTAAAGATATATATTTCTAGTGCAGCTTTAAATCAGAAACGTCCAGGCGGAGGACTGAAAAACAAATATATTTGGAAGCAACATGACTGCAAGGATTCAATTTTTCAAAAAAGATATTTTTAAAATATCTTTTTGTCATGCCGTCATTTGGCACCGACCCACATAACAACACATAATGTCTATATAAAATATAACGATATAGAACTTACAATATGCTAACCAAAAAGAAATATAACACTTACTGGACATTCATACGCAAGCGTATATATGCCATATGCATTTTAAAGGCGGGGGACAGCGTTTTTGAAAAGTGGCGTGGAGTTAACATTCTTTGATAATGAACATGAAACTGATAGGATAGCGCACTGGCAGAATACACAAACTCACAAATGTAATAATGTATGTCATCAATATCCTTTCCTTAGTTTCCTAAAAGACTTTCTTAAAGTTACAGATGCGAAGAAGACTCATCCACTCTTGCTATCGGTCCCGCCTTCTTTTCCCCATTGTTGGAATGCCCGCCCAACGCGTCAACATGTGTAACCATGACAATGGAACTGTCTCTGGACATTTCTCCTCGCTCATTGGTTTCCATGGCTGTCAATCATCTCCACAACGACCCAAACCCAGTTTGACGGAGACTTGCCAACTGACCACAAAAGTTATGCTACAGGTGTCCAACTCAACACGAGAGAAAAACGACTAAAATTAAAACACCACCGTACACATCTTAATTCTTACTACTTTCCAGACGAATTTAATATTTAATATCGATAGAGAGCCGAGCTGCCTCGGTGTTGGTTTTCGCGAGGAACAGCTGGGCAGTGAGTAACATCTAACGGTATTGAATTATCGGCATCAGCAGCCAGATACTGACTAGAATAACATATATTGAGACACAACTCTTAAAAAACTATTAAAAGACAACCTTATGTAGATCAACATGCACTTAAATACCAGTATCATGTACCTAAACTTTTAATACTAGCAGAAAGTACAAGAAATTCCCATGGCTACATTGCTAACATTAGCCGCCACTTCCCAAAAACTTTCCTGAGAGGAAGAAATAAAATAAAATCGTTGCATTACAGTACATATAATACTGAGTTATAGATCATAGTTATATATTAGGTAATTAAGTGTTCTTACTTGTGACGGATGTGTCCCAACCTGATGTGAAGTTTAATGACATGGTAACCTTAGTGCTGCATAAGGAGTAAACAAAAGGAGAGGGGCAGCTGGTGTGTGGACAGCAGAAGCAGGAGGAGGAGGAAACTACATCTCAGGTTTTTTTTCTTTTCTTCTTTAAGGACAGCACCGGTAAAGGGGTTTTCCTTTACGTGACAGTGGATTTAGGGCTATAATTCAGTTCATCCTCAGTGTTATATAGATGTGGTGTTTAAGAGTTATTTGAATGGTATTAAGACATATACCCTGCCAAGTTCACACTAGAACCCATTTAAAGTAATTTAACAATTATTCTTGTTCTTGTAGAAAGGGACAGATTTTTCCATCCAAGTTTCCATAACACATAAAAGATGGGATTACCAAGGGATAATTTTTTTTAAAAAAGATTATTAAAAGCAAATAATTTAGTTAATAATTAGCTGCTGCTGTTAAACAGACATAAACATAAATGTAAAATTAAATTTCACACACATGAGCCCTGGGCTTCGAATCCTCCATCTGGATTACCAGCATAAGCCTTGGAGTAAAAAAAATTCGAAACCATTTGTGTGAATGTTAAAATATATTATATATATATATATATATATATATAAATGTAAATCACAATATTTCAGGTCTCTTCAACTAATTTTAAGGGTCATATTCTATTCAAAATCTAACGTGCATATCAAATACCCAACTGTCACATTACAAAAATTATAATGATAATAAAAAATGAACAGCGCTTCTCATGTCTGCCCCTTAAAACTCCCATTCTGTGTAAAATAAAGTTAACAATAATTAACAGGCTGGATTTGACAAGCCCTACTATATGTGATAAATGAAAAATGCAATTAAACAAACTGAACATTTTCCATCTTTTATTAGATTTCTATATTATAGTATAATTTATGGCGTTAAACAAATCATTAAAAACATCACTTTTTGTCCTTTTTACCAGCTATAGTTTGCATAAATGATCTAATTAAACATCTAAAAAGTAAAAAGGTTTCTTAACAAAAATTAAATAAAATAAAGCTCCGGTGCTTGACCATCACGGCACTGTATTGTGATATTTATAGGACATGCTGCTGCTCCAGCTATATTTTAACTTCATGTGCTTCATCTCAGATAAAACAAGCAGAAGTAAACACTGATTTTAGAAATCTAAAAAATCATCTAAATTTGACAGAAAAAAACAATATAATTCAAGGGGAGTGGCATTAACCAGTCAGGATTCTTCCCTTCATTTCTCAGATGAAGATTCCAAGCAAAAACTATAGAGGATAAAAAGGTATTTACCATCTGAGTGGTCTTTA
Source organism: Enteromius mattozi (assembly GCA_032359235.1). Taxonomy (NCBI): domain Eukaryota; kingdom Metazoa; phylum Chordata; class Actinopteri; order Cypriniformes; family Cyprinidae; genus Enteromius; species Enteromius mattozi. The sequence goes on from JAUMHE010000042.1 coordinate 8,884,315, forward strand.
CGAAAGGCATTCATGTTTCAGCTGTATGTGACCCCTTGCACTACGGTCTTATTTAGCCTAACAAAACTGAGATTTAAATATCTTCAAAGCCGCTAAAGATGTGTTTCAAAGGACACAGTATGTAGTTTTGGGGCAATATTTAAGATGAATCTGACAATACATTTCAGAGAAGGCTCTTCACTGAGCAGTGAAAATATCAACTATTAATTGCTATGTATACTGTATGTTCTGCTTCACTAGACAAAGCAATCATTTCATCGAATCATAATAAACATATACTAGACATAGCTAGATTATTGTCTCCATGGAAGCATTCATCTTTCATTGGTAGTTACGGTTATGCAATTTCAACACTGACTTAGCTGACCTACAAACACAAGTCACCTCGTTTCAAATGTTGCTGTCATTACATAAAATATTAACTCAATATTGAAAGCAGACTAAAGCATGCTTCAAGTTAATATACATCTTCTCAGGCAGATTTATATTTACAGTGAAGGTTTCTATGCCATCAGAGATGGATACATTATTGTTTTTTAGTCTCAAAAATGAAAGGTTGGGTTATTGCGCACAATCAGTTACAACAGCCTTTCTCTTTACACCATCTCATGTCCACCGATAGGTGTTGTCATGCACCACAGTTTATTCATTTAATCACAAATAGTATTTCTTTTACACAAATTGTACATTGATGTAAACACTCTATAGATTAAAATACATACTTCCAGTCATTACACTAGATCAATAATCATATCTTTCATCCTGAGCTTTTAAAAGAAATTTAACAAAAAACTAAAGATGTGTTTCAAGGGACACAGTATGTAGATTTGAGCTGCAAATTTCATATGCATAAACCATCATCTAAAAACTTCTCTAAGCTAACTGCTATGGCTATTTCAAACCCCGTCCATACAAAAGGACTTAAGAGATTCACATTCGTGATCTGTTTCTTAAAAAAAAAAAAATATATCAACTTAAAAACAACAAATATAGACAACCAAATTTAAAGAGGAAAAATAAACTTTGTTCCAGGCAATTTACCCCTCTTACTTAGTAAGTCAAACACATTTTACATTTAAATACACAAAAATCTTATCATACCAATAGTCGTACGCACCCTCTCCCACATTAGAGGGGATATACAAATTCAATTTACAATCTATTTTCGCTTCAAGTGCTAGCAAACACAGAGCAAAGCAATGCGTCGCCCATGCAAAAGGACTGATTTTAAACTGAATAAGTGGTGAGTGTATGAAAGTGAGCATTTTTCGGAGAGTATGGACTGTTAGGGTATAGAAGACACATTGTATAAAATACCTAGATTTGTTGATTTTAGTAAGTTTGGACAGTAAGTAACTTGTAGTAGCTGAACTCTAGGTCTGCGGACTATAAGATCTGATCTTGGATCTGCTGAATTCCGGAAGTGCAGGAGATATTTTAATAGTGTTTGCATCATGTTTTTAAGAACATTCACTACAATATGTTCTTTAGTCAGTTTGTTTATAGCTGAAAATTCTCTATATTAGAATATAACGTTACGAATGATGGAAATGCATTGTCAGTTTTGACAAATGACCTTTGTGACCAGCCTCACAGTTCTGCCACAGTAACATTCTTTGATACCAGATGAAGAGCAGTTATACATACAAAATATAGAGAAGACAAGCTTGCATCCATATAGACTTCTAAGACGTTAAGTGACATACCGTGAAACCAGTCAAATATTCTGATGGTAGCTTTTCTTTTTTAATTACAGATTCTGGTGCGCTGTGGTTTTTGTGGCCACACACTTGAATGGATGTGCAGCCCAGCTTGGATTGGTCCCACTGCCTCTAATAACTATAAACTACTTGGGGCAATGTCCTCTGGTGTATAACGTTACCGTTACTGCTCCATACATCCAATCAGAGACAATTGTTTTTTGTTGCCATGCATCCTGGTGTGTAACGTTCTGATAAGTGTGATGTCTTCTGCTCGGGTATTGTTACCATCTTTTTGATGCCTAATTTGATGCAGTGGAGATCTTAATGAAACATTATGGTTTTTTGTATTATAGTGGCGTGTCTTGGTGAATGCTCTGCAAACAGCAAAGTAACTGGTAATACGGACTACCAGGTGAAGCCACCATCTCAAAGACTGACTGGAAGGCCCTGCGGTCTAACTCCTCGTCGATTTGGTGTCGGTAGAAATCCATAGCTACCAGACAAAAGAGGCTAATGTCCACTGTGTCGGACTTTCCCATGCGACTGATGACATGCGGCAGGCTAAATGGAAGACATTAAGGAAAACAAGGATAAGGTGGGGAAAAACGGAAAGTATGGAATAGTAAGTGGGCTGTCAACAATACATATGGTGCAATAACTGAAAAGCATGTGTTTAAGGATACAGGGCAGAGATCCACTGGCTGGTTGAAGCACTGACAAAAAAACAAGACAGACTCCACATTGCCATGGCGACAGGCGTCCTCTGTGTGAAGTTCGACAGTGAGAGTAGCACCCAATCACGAACCATGGAGGACTGCCCAGTTGCGTGAAGCGTCTGAAATACCTGTATCGAGAAATATATGCACTTGTGAAAACCAGTGGGGTCCAAAACAACACTGAACTATACTAATTTTATTGTATGTACAAAGATGTTTTAATTGATTTCAAAAAATTTCTAAATATCATATTTTAGGTTTCAAAGAAAAAAGGACATCATACAGGTTTGGAGCGACATGAGGGTGAGTAATTATGACATAATTCGAAGACTAAAGATGCAAACACATGTTCAGTGAATTTTCTAGGGTTGTTCCAATTCTGCTACTAGTATCGGAAAATCCACCGATATCATAAAAAATTTTGCCATCGGTATCTGCCAGTACTTAAACCCATGTACCGTTCCGATACCTATAAGACCTAGGTATGCCCACTAGCTTTGCCCAATGCTGCAAATTGGAAATTCTTCCCTTGAACAGTTCTCAGTTGTGTTGCTGTCTATCGGATTTCATCCAAAACATTAATTTGTGTTCTGAAGATGAATAAAGGTTTTATGGGTTTGGAACGACATGAGGTTGAGTAATTTATTAATTGATGGGTGAACTCTTTATGTAATATATCAAAAAAATTAAGCACCCAAAAAGTGGCACTTGCCTTGTATACCACTGTAGCCATGAACTGTGGGTAAGGCTGCTGATTGGACAAGAACTCCCCAATGACTTTGTTCATGACGTCCTGCAGTGGGAAAAAGTCATCCAAGAACTGAGGAAGGATCCGGGCAACCACACGTGCCTCACTTGGAAAGCCTTTGCGAATCCTGCAGCAAGAGTTTTTCAAAGATGAATTAGCTTAATACATAAAATGCTTTTAGCTAGGGCAAGTTTCTTTAAAAAAAGGACATACCTGTCAAACAGGACGGATACACGCTCCATCGCGACAATAACGGATTCGCTGTCAGGAGCTGTGGGGTCTGCATCAGCAGGGCGCCCAGGACTTCCCTTCTCCTTCCCTGTTGAGTAAAATTATGGCCACCAGTAAGAGGAGCAGCTCCAGAATGGATCAACTCGGGTAAAACTAGATTTCTATACAACCCTAGATTTTAACATTAATTTAAATTTTAATATTCTCATTTAGCGTTTTCACTTTGGTTTCACAGAAACAAACTTAAACAACCTGTCACAAACATTTTCTCGCTGAATTCATACTGAGGATTGGGCTACTATGTGCTCTGTTAGTAGGGTGAGCATCTAAGGTGAGTCTGTTCTTATGGCTATTGGGTGTTAGTAGGGTGGGTAAGTATTAAAGATGAAGCTGAAATGTGTCCTGCCTTCCTCTCCAGCCACACCTGTGTACATGCAGGTGAGCATGAGACCCAGGGCAGCCATGGCACGGTGTGGGCTGGGCATGTTCACACGTTCAACGCTCAGCTTGACTAGCGTTTCTGTGTCCATGCGTGACAGCTGCTCAGACAGAAGCAACCGCTCCAGACCTCGCAGAATGCAGTGGTAGATGATGGACGGCGTGGCCTCCTCACTAGCAGACAGCATCATACAGCATATCTGGAAATGTAGAAAAGGTAAAGAGTAGAGAGAGAAGGATCAGTGACGTATTAGTGTTCATGAATAGTTGTCTTTATATTTACGTTTGTCTTGAAAAACATTTTACCATACAACAACATTTCTAAGAAATTCAATTAAATTCAAAGGGATAGTTCAACCAAACCTGAATAATCCCGGCATTGAACTCAGACCCTACATCGAGGGGGTAGTTCTCCATCATGTAGAAGGCCACCGCGCACATCACCAACACATGCTGCTGATTGTGTAGATTCACACATCTGAGAGACACACACCAACACAGTGTTAGGCATAAGCACACTCATCTATTTTCAGCGAGGCTATCCGATGCTAATTCTAGCCCTGGTCTTTAATGAGGGATCTCAGATCTCAGTAAGACACCATACATTACAGCTAATGAGGAGCTGATGACCATGCAGCGTGCAGGCGTGTGTTGTGATTGCCAGTGTGAACCTATTATTGAGTCTCCCAGCATGCCACAGAGACTTTGGCATTAGCTTTGCCTGCATGGGGCATAACCTCTTAAGAGAGACGCTAACAGTATGAAGTCTTTCATCCAATGCAGGACGCAAGTCGTTAACCTCTCATCCCGTATTCTCTTAAATAAAGCAGCAAATATTAAGAGTTAGTGTAACGCTAATGATTAGGTTAAAGATCAAGGCTGGTAATAGGAAGATTCAATTAATTCAATCCCAGTAAAGTCAGAGCATGAAGTGTGTGTACTGTTTGCATTCAGGTTGTAGTGTTACTCACTGTGCTATAGCTTTAAGGTTAGAGAGCAGGTATTCGCTGACGGTAGGTATAAGCTGGCGTGCCGTATCGTCCAGTAGGTCGCACTCCAGCACGTACAGAACGCCATGAAGAGCACCAATACGACTGGGCAGATGAGTGCTGCGCAAGGTGCTCTCCAACAGACGGCACACTGGCTCTGCGATGGCTTTGTCCTGACACAAATACATTAGTCCAGACTGTTAAATATCTGTAACTGCATTTGTTTATATAGCTGCATCAGTGCATGTACATGCTCACCATGCCAAGCACTGCGGCTGCTTTACAGATAGCTGGCACGAGGTACTGGTTGAGAATCTCATCTTCTGGTGGATGGACCTTCTGGAGCTCAGTCAGAGTGGAGAACATCATATCAAACTGATTCCTCTCGGTAAAGAGATCAGACACTGCCAGCAGCTTGAAGACCCAGAGAGACAAAAAGGGATATGTGTTAACTGTATAGTAAGAGCAGAGGTAATAGAAGAACATTTAAATGTATAAAGCACAATGTTCAAAGTCTCTAATGTTTATTTACTGTGCTGGGCAACACATGTTGAAATATGTCTATTGAATCACTTTAACAAATACACAGTATGACTAATATGGTCTGATTCATGAACAAATTACTCCTGTGACCCAGTTCTTATAAAGAATCACAAAACAACTCAGGAGTTATTAGTCTGAATCAGTCTATATAAAATAAATGATATACTTGATGAAACAGAGCGGTTAACTGACTTAACTGTTATGTCTGGTATCGTAAACTTTAGCTGTGTGAAATGCAACAAAATTATTACTGACTGGTTAGTTACTGACAACATGTAGCAAAATATTTTACAAACTATTTCTGTAAATTCTAGCTTAATTTATCACGTTCAATGTTTACATCATTAAACACGGTATGCAAGTTTCACTGCTAGATGTTACTTTAAAAATTTTTTATCAAAATAATTAAATAAATGTATTTCGTTTTAGTAAAGCGCAGCTAGTGGCAATACATCTAGATTTTAACAAGTGTCAATTTTGATTGGCGCCAATAGCCTTGTAAGCAGTGCGGCGACAAATAACGTTGTGCATCAGGCATCTAAAGTTAGAGTCCCAGCTCGTGGACATTTCCTGTTTCAAACCTACCAACATCCCACCATTTTAACTTTGAGATATATCATAAAGACTGATAAATGGACTCACCGATCTGACCACCTCACTGAGGAGCACAACAGGAGTCTTCCTGCTACTGGGGCTGCCAGGGAGGATCCACTGACTGTAGAGCTCCAGAAGGAACTGAGAGCAGGAATGGATGTCAACCCCAGCACGGTGCTTCCTGGACAGGACGAGAAGACAGACAATGCAGAGTGTGAAGTCTGGAAGATGCTGGTTTCAAAGATCTGTTCTGCTAGCAACTTTGCAAGTCTGACCTGGAGTTGATTGGTGATAATGGTGGTGAGGAAGGTGCTGGAGCATCTGCTTCATCTTCCTCATCCTCACCCCATTCCTCCTCCCTCAAAGGGGTGATGTTATTTCCCAACCACACTGAGTGAATTGACACCTGCAAAGTATACAGGATTGATATTGTAAGTAATGAGGAGCCTGAAGCCGAATACCATATTCGGAAAGGCACAGATAATGGCTTTGAAACAAATTATAGAATCAACTGAATAATAGAAAAAATAGTTGGCATACATTCCCTATATTTTGCAGGGTAACAAGTAAGCTAAAAAAATAGCGCAATATTATACACCAACCTCTAATATTACTATGTAACAGTAAGTGTGACGTAAAAGAGTGTAAACTCTAAATAAAATGAATCAAATGTTAATACAATCAAGGTTTGCAGAGCAGTCTGTTTACTAACTTGACCCAGTTTGTAGTCCATGTTGCCAATCTCCCTCTCCGTGTTAATCTGCAGCAGGAGTTTGTCATGGCTGATGAGGGTGCCTGAATATTGCAGATACACACACACACACATATATGAAAAGAGACTGTGCACATATAAAGCAAGAGGATCTTTTGGCTGACCACTGACCTGCCGTTGAGGATGATAAGGATGGCACGGGGTCCCAGGCCTGATAGGGAAAGTGTGTGGCGATGTTGTCTCTCTTTGACACCATAGCTTGAATCTCACGCTCAACCATGCCTCTAATCACACTCAGTTTACGACCAAACCTACAAAATACACGCATAATATGTATGATCCACATCTAGAGGCCCAAAAGATGAATTAAATAAATGTATACAAACCTTGTGTCCAGTGCTTTAAGGATTTTGTTGCGGGGTTGCTGTTCAGGGCAGCTGACGGCTGGATTTCCTGCTGTCGGCAGAGTCATGGCACTCAGCACCAGAGAGGTGATGGCCTGAACCGCCAGTACATTTATCTGAGTCCTTTCCATATCCTCCTGTGGCACAAACAGACACGGTCTTATCTATCACTCATAGTATCCAAAACCTGGATGAGCGTTTTGGCAGAAGTTGGATGATTTACCTCTTGCTGGCTTTCCTCTTCTTGGTCCATCGTGATTGGCTGAGTGACCAGCACTCCCAACAGAGTGGCCCACGTCTCCTCAAACTGTGTCCGACTGCTCCAGCCTGCAAGACGACATGAATAATTGCTTGATAATCATATGTAATGGAAAAAAAAAGACTACATGTGAGGCTTGCCTGACATCAACATAGCGACAGATTGTAAGAAGACCATCTGTTAATATAGAAATTTAACTAAAATCAAGTCTATTAATTACTAATTATTTCTAACTATTAACTACTAATCTATTTTCAGAGTTTTTTTAGTTTTTTTTTGCATGAGGAAACATGAGGTGACTGATGTAGTGAAGAAATCAAAGATTCTGTGAAACAACTCAAAATTGAATTTCAGAACCACTTTTAAAGAGACTAGTATCTCATACCAAGAGTATTAATGCGGTAGAGGAACTCTCTGAAGACTTCTTTCTCTTGCAGGAACTCTACTGGGATCTCAGGTAATGCTGTGCCAAATTCTCCACTCAGCCTGGGGGACCAGCCCAGCTTCCAGACCTGTTAAATCAAACACATCAATACTTTCATACACTTCTAAACACTCATACACACACTGAATGCATAAACACTCTCTTACCAGTGGTGGGATTCGGGTGTAGCTGTTCACAATGGGCAGCCTGGCCAGGCTAATGATGACATTTCGTAGGGTAGGTGTAAGGAATGCTGGGATGTTCTTGTTTCTATGGTGACCCAGAGCCAGCACACTCTGTAGACCTTCAACCAGCTCAGCCATGATCTCACAACACTTCCATTCAAGTTGTTCTACAAAAAGAAACAGTTTAACATTTGTTGTGATCATCATGGATCAGTGTGTAACATGTATATGTCAACTTACTGTCCGCAGAGTCCAACTCGTCTTCTGACTGATCTGATGTTTTCCGCTCCGGCCTCAGAAGCTGATCACCAGGACCAACAGCAACTACATAACGCATTACAATCACAAAATGAATATAAATTTTAAAATTGATAACACTTTCATAAGGTTTCAGTAGGTTCTGTTTTTCGTAACACACACCTGCGTGGATGAGGAGCTGTATACAGTAAATGATGGAGCAGGTGTGTGTAAGGTAGGTGTGGGAGGCAAAGTGTGTCCACACCGCCGGCTGCTGGAGAGCCAGACACAGACACGACAGACTCATCTGAATGTCCACACTCAGAGGCAGCTGATCCTGCAGCAAACGCCAAACCACCACCTACAGAGACAAAAAAAGAAATATGAAATGAGTGCCTTTTTTTATACACCTCCATGATTTCTGAATCACAGAATCCAATATGAATTTTTTTCACACACAAAAACATCGCTTCACTTCAGGAGGCCTTTATTAATCCCATGGAGCTGAGCTTTATGATGGATGGATGAACTAAAAAATTACACCCCAATTCACTGACATTATAAAGAGTCAGGATTTTTTTTCTAATAATATATAGCAGCCAGATGCCGCTCTTGGCCATTAAACAACCCATATTGGTCAACCACTAGAATATTCCATATAAAATCCTCCCATCTGGAAAGGATGCATCAGTCTTACCTCTATGGCGAGGGTGCTGAAGGTGGTAATGAGTGTCTCTCTGTCTTTGGAAATGTGCAGTGAAGATGGAAGTTTGGATAGAGACAGCAGGTACTGACTCAACATGCCACAAAGACTCAACACTGTCTGATAAAACCCAGGCTCACCTGCAACCACACACATAAACACAAGCAATGAGAGAGTGAGTTCATTACCACTTAACTATAATTTGCAGAATTTGCCACAAAGGATAATTCCTATGTACTTACACCTACGAAAGTTTAGACACACCTACTCATTTTTTATTATTACTATTTTCACCATGTTGGAATAATAATAATAAAGTCATCAAAACAATGAGATAACACAAACATAAGGATGGGGATTTTGCAGCGACCACAGCAATGTTAAACAAAGTTTGCCTTTGCCTTGATTACAGTATTGTACATATTTGCATGTTGATCGACGCCACCTAATGTAGAGGAGCAGATATGGTAGTTATTAAGCTAAGCTAATTATGAATTAAAATGAATGTAAAATTATTCAATTTAATTCAATTACTATTAATATATTCATTCGATTATTAAAGTATTAACTTCAAGCGAAAATATATATATTAACTGACCAAAGCCCTTGAATTAGCAAAACTAATAGATTTTGTGTGTATGAGTATGCATATTGTTTGATGAGAATGTATTTAATTCTGATTTGGACTCACTGTAGACTTGATTAAGCTTCTGCCAATAGTCTGCACAGGTTTTGGAGGAGGGCAGGAGGGGCTGATGAGGGGAGGGGAGGAGCTCTACGACACCAGCCAATCGCTCGAAGGCCACCTGTTGAGCTGTGTCAAATAAAACCGTCCCATGATCCTTACACACCCTCTGTACCCCAACACTCAGACATGATGCCAGCAGACACAGGTTGAAGTCCTGCAAATACAACAGCACAACTTCAGTGTCTGTCTGTGTTATAAATTGAGAGATGTGCATGTATTTGTTCTTTACCTTGCAGGTCATGATTGCGTTTAGGTCAGATTGAGGAAGTTTTGTCAGCAGTTCTGTAGTTTCATACAGAGCTCCGTCACCTCTCAAACAACACTGAGATTTCACCAGAGCAACATACCACTCCTGTAACACACACACAATGACAATAATTTTATGCTTTTGCCAAGAAGTTTTCAGCTATTTTCACTTTTTCACCATTCTAAGTTATACTTTATTAGGTTCCACATTTTCAGGGGGAGGGGGCGGGTCCCCATCCAGTGGGTGTGAGGAAATGGGGGCAACAGGGCTTGTGGTATCTTCAGCGATAGTGGCTCTGAACCTGTCCAGCAGGGAGTAGAACCGCTGATGCCTGACATAAAAAAAAAAAAGATATTTTGAAAATCAGGGTTGGGAGATATTCTTAGCAACAGCAACAAAACAAGCAGATGATGTGCCTTACCTTTGTGCAAGGCCACTGGTCTGTAAGTACTGCTGAATCCTGTCCAGCTCCTCCAGTGGCAGCTGAGCGATACTATTCTACAGTAGGAGGAGAAAACATAACCCTCAATAATCATTTAGCGCATTTGATCCCAACTAGGGGTCCAGGGCCCACTAGGGGACCTCAACACACTTCCAAAGGGGCTGCAAGATGGCTTAATATGACATAAAAAAGGCTAAACTTACATTTTATTTCTTATTTTAATTTGTTTTTCTCAACAACATTAATTTCTGTTTATAAACCAGGTTTCTCATGGTCTTGGAAATCCTGAATATATGAGGGAGGTTTAAAGGTGAGATTTCTACAGCCGAATAAGTCATGGAAATCAATAATATTTTAAGAAGTCAATCTTAAGAAGAAATTTTCTTAATAGATTTTTTCTAGTTATAAGTCTCTAAAATATTTTAGCAAGTATAATTTGTTATTTGTGAGTAAAAAGAAAGAAAAAAAAATGCAAGTCATCTCAAAGGCATGTAAATTTATTGGTAATAAAAATAAAACACTGAAGAACATTTAGCTATTGAATCAAATTTTTGTACTATTTATATTATCTAAAATGTTTTAAACAATATATAATATAATATAATATTTTATATATTTCTATAAATTAACTACGTTAATTAAATGTATTCAAATTTCCTCTCGTAGTTTCTGTCAATATTAATAGCAGCCTTGTTATTATAGCAGTTATAATTATTATAATATTTATTATTATAAGTTATAATTATTATTATGGGGGGGGGGGGGGGCTTATTGTCTTTGACAAAATGAGAACTCCGAAAAGAGAGTCAGAAAGGGTGAGAATAGTTGATTTTGTGGTTTTTGACTGAAAGTAAAACATAAGAATAGATTTTGAAGGAAAATTTATACTTTAATTTATATATTAAGAAAATGACTGGGAAGCCACTGCCAAATACTACAGAATTGCTTTGAAAACTAATATTGACAACTATTATAGTGGAAGAAGATCCCCAGGGAGATCTCTAATTTTAAATATATTAGAATTTTTTTGTAGTAGTATTTTAATTGTGTCTTTTATTTGCAATAAATTTAGTTGTATTGCATTATATAGTATATTAGACCAAATGGCACAGACAGTGAAATAAGCTGGTAATGAGTGTGTGTGTGTCTGTGTTTTACCTGCAGGGTCTCAGCAAGCAGCATCTCCACACGTCTGCAGGCGAGTGTGTCCACCATGCGAGCCAGCACACGGAACGGTGTGTTGAGAAGCTTGTCCACGTATAGCATGAGCAGAGCCCCAGACTGACTTAGATGAATGCCCTCCAGACACTGCAGGGTCTTCTTCAGCATTACCGGCTGGACATTTACACATTTCATACGTAAGTAACAGAAAAACTCATTACAGCATGAACTTAAAGAAGAAGCAGTGCATATGTATATACATACAGTAGAAAGGTTGTCACAGCGTGATTGTATGGCCTGTATGAAGAGCCCGCTGGCTGCAGAATTTCGGTGCACAGCACTGATGAGATCCTGCACTGGAGGCTCATGGGAAAGACTGATCAGATCGCTCACATGATTCACTGTCAGCCACGTCAGATGCTCAGAATCATGCAGGTTTTGACACTGTGACAGGAGAATGTAGAATATATTTTATTAGAAATATGATATGAAGAAATATGAAGAAAAAATCTTGTGATATGGCAGTTAGGGTAGATAAAATAAAGCTCTTGACATCGTTTTAAAAAAGGGCACATGTTGCTTAAGAAATCTCACCACATAGTCACAGAAGAGGATAAGGGCTCCCCGTCGGACAATCTCTCTGTTACACATAGCCAGCTTCCCCTCGGGCCTCTCCTCCTCTCCAGATGAGTGTGGGCTCAGCAGCTTAGTGCTGGACAGACTGTGCCGCCTGATGGAGTGATAAAGCAAAAACAAGTTGTTTAAAGGAAAAGTAATATATTTCAATAAACATCAAACAGATCAACCACAGGCTCCTAAGAGCAATTTCAAGCATCACTTAATCAACATATAACTGTAATAATTCACAACCCATGGAAGGCCAATTTGTTTTTACCCTTACAAACAGCAATTTACTTGAAAAATTACCAAAGTTTTGCTTAGACTGGTTGTAGCAGCTGGATAAGCCTTAATTTTAAACAGCCTTTCTCATTAGGCTGCTAGCACGTAGTCTGACCTGGGTGTCTGATGCACCTCGGACCACCAGGTGTAGTTGGTGTAGTTGATGATGAGAAGGACCTGACACCAAAGCAGGACCAGTGACGGGTGCGTAGTGATGAGCTGGAGAACCAGGCTGTTCAAACCCTCCAAGGTATAAAAACTACCCCCTTCGCCTCCCTCTGCCTTCAGCAGCCTGCTGCCCGCTGCCGTGATCCGCCGGAACATTCCTGGAAAGTTTAGAGGAAATGGGAATTTACTGAGAACATCTGAACTAGTAAAAGGCTCAGTTTTTGGTTCTTACAACCTGACATGTGAGACTATATGAGTTGAGGAATGAGATGTGGGGTACCTGATTTGAAGATGTGGATCAAACACATGAGCAGTGTGCCCAGCTGCTGACAGTAGAACGTGTGCTGCTGCTCACTCATGTCAACTTTCACTTGCTTAGTGGCGATATCATCCAGCAACACCCCCACTAACTGCAATAAGAACCTGACAAACAAAAAGAGATTAATAATTGCATTTATTAAGAACTGTGGGAGCATCTGCAAGATGCTTTAAAAAGACCTATCTGAAAAACTATGCACAAGTGCATAAAAGCTCCTTTAAACGCAAAGAATGGTCACACCAAATGCTGATTTGATTCAGTTAATAGAAGTTAATTTATAAAGAAAATCTATTTACTTGGGGGTGAATAAATAATGACAGAATTTTCATTTTTGGGTGAACTATTCCTTTAATTTTATATTTATTTTTCCACACCGATTGACTTTATTTCCCATGCCCAGCAGTTACCTAGCAAAAGTTTCCTCAGGTGGAACGCGTTGCAGCTCCCCATTGGCATCTTCTACGGTGGTGGGCAGGGCTTCAGGAGGGGATGGGTCATCGTCCCGCAGTCGACTGATGGCGTGACAGGAGAGGAGGTACGGCGACAGAGAAAGCTCCTGAATACGAGACAGAATGATGTCCTCTGTGGATTGTGAGATGAGGACACGCAGAATGGCAAGAATCCCAGACACCCACAATTGCACCGTACCCACTGATGCCTACAGAAGAAAAACAGGAAAACAATGACCCAACTAGGCGAGCTTGCATTCAGTTAGACCCATTTCTAAAAATGTATGTAATCAAACACCTAGCCTTGCAGTCATCATTTATAAACATTTGTAAAAAATGGGTTGTGATGTAATGTGAAAGGATGAACTCTTTGCATTAAGTTTGTGAAATTGTATTCCTGCAAATCAGCTACAAGTGGCATTACTGGAAAATGGATGAGTTTACGAAATTTCACTCATATGACCACAACATCACCTGATTTTTGACAGCCTCTCTTCATCCTATTCACCTAAAAAAATAATATCTAGTGCATGTGGAAAGTAATTATGTGTGACTTTAGGTTCTCACTAGTGTAGAAGGTGTGATGAACATGCTCTTCAGTAGCATGTCCACAGGCCGCAGAGAGGACGGAGCCACTGTCTCAAACAGGGTGTTTAACACACCCAATGCCTCATGGGAGTCCAGGTGCATCTGTCAAGCACACAAATACAAATCTTTTTTAGTTTTGTTAAGTTTATTCAATTTTATTCAGAATCTGAGATAAAACTTTTTGTCAGGAAGTCGATTAGAGAGAGCCGCACTTGCTGTTTGCCGATCATCGGCAGTATGATGTCAGCAATCTGCCGTGAGAGCCTCTTCCATTTATCTTCATTCTCTTTATGGCACTGCTGTAGGACTAGAATAAACATCTCCAGCACCTACACACACAAACATCCATTATTTTATAAGTAAATCCATTAATGCAATCAAAGTTTTTTTCTAAAACTAACACAAAGACCAGCACAAAGTGTTACCTGATGGTGTTGTATGAGGCGTAGCAGCATGGACACCACCACCTCCTTCTGCGTGTCCAGCTCCTTCCCTGCATCTGCTTTATTGGAGCCACGCAGCACAAAGAGGTCATGTACTATAGGCTGCAGAGCAGGGATTGCTGGGGAAAAAAAGAGAAGCATAAGAATGAACATTATTATTTTTTTAAATGATTAGATTAATCTCTATTTAATATTATGTGAGTAAATAAGAACATTTGGAAGTTGGATATGAATATATATTTGTATTGTGATTCTACACACCGTGTGTTACTGCCTTCCTGTCGCTGGCCATGATGCCATCACACAGCTGAATGATCTTTGGGATGCTGATGATCTGTTTGGAGTGGTAGCGCTCATAGGACAGCAGAACCAGGAAAAAGAAAATGTTGGGCACAATCTCTTCAGAGTCCCTACACAGAAAAAAAATCAATCAGTTTAGTGCAAAGTAATAATATTATCATTATCTATATATCTGAGTATGTGCATTTGAGTGTACACTACTATTCAGAAGCTTGAAGTCAGTAAGATTGTTATTTTTAAATAATACTTTTATTAAGCAAGGATGAATGTTTTACATATACATATATATATATATATATATATATATATATATACACATATACACACACACACATATAAATATATATACATATAAATATCACTTTCATTGCTCAAATCTTTTTTATGTATCATAGT
>JAUMHE010000042.1:8899461-8910838 GCA_032359235.1 Enteromius mattozi
ACATCTGAAAGCAACTTGTCATAAGGTCTCTTTAAAATAAAATGCTACGATTTGAAAAGAAGTCTCACTTATTCAATGGGGAAAAATAAATACAGCGCTGATAGTAAAATGTGCCATTCATTTCAGTTATTGACATTGTTAAGTCAAAATCCAAATTCAAGCCTCTATGGGTTTTGTTATAATGCATAGTAATTACACATAATTTATCTTTTAATAAAACAAGTTATTTTATAAAAAATGCACAAAAGATGCATACCAATGTCAAAATATTGTAATTATGAGTTGAGTATGAGTTGAGTTGAACAAACACAGAGAGATATTACACTGTACACTCTATGTCATATCCCTTTTAAGAAATCTAAAATGAAATAATCTTTAAACCTCTATCAGATATTAAAATTCCTTTCATTTGTCTTCTAAGGGTGTACTCACACTAGGCAGTTTGAACCGTGCCCGAGTGCGTTTGACCACCAAAGCGCGGTTCGTTTGACTAGTGTGAGTGCTCCGACATAAGGATGTCACTCCCTCGACAAAACGAACGAATTAATATCTCTTGGCCACGTTATATTATCACGTTCCCATGAGTTAATATGTCGTGGCCACGACAAAACTAAGTGAACCGAAGATGTCCCCTCCCGGTCACTGTAGATGACAACATTGTCAAGATAAAGATCTCTGTTCACAAGGATTCAGGAACAAAATAAAAACGCTGTATTTTGCATGTCAGGCCAGTAGTTGGCAATGTCATGAAGACACCATGTGTCTGTGTACACATAAAGACTGAATGAAAGCACATGACTTCACAATTTTTTTTGTGGTTTACATAGACACATTAATTACATCTTCTTTAAAAGCTTGTACTTTGAAACCCGTTTTCAAAAGTTTGCATTTTCAGCCACAGAAGATGCTGTTCCTGTGCAAATAAATGTCTGAAACACTTGAAAAGTTTTCGTAGTTGAAAAGAGTGTCAGGTAAATACACCCTGAGCTTTTAAAAGCACATGATGTGTTTGAGATGACCTTCACTATACATCCTGAATAGTGGCGAGAATATTACAGTAATTACAGTAATGGACAGAATAGGTGGAACAACTTTACACAAAAATATGTGTGTACTGACTATATCAGCTATGCACATGAAATAAGTTACTCCTAGAGGTAAATAACAAACTAGGATGGATGCTAAAATATGAGAGATGATTTTGAAGGCCTTTCTTTTCTGCTGATTCTCAGCAGTTCCGAATCTGTCGCTTTTGTTGTTTCTGTCTTTCTCTGTCATTTCTGTATTATTTCGATCTCCCGGTCCTGGACGCACCAGGACACAAAGGACAGAGACAGAGCAATAAGAGGTTGTTATCACTGCAATGCAAAAAACAAAAAAGTATACATGATCTCGAAAAAAATTCATCTTGATAGCAACAAGCCTTGAGCTGTTGCCTAATGCAATCAGCCAAGCTGCTGCTACCGATGCAATCCGGTACTGGATGGCCTTAAATCTCAGGAATGTCACTGGATGAATCACTGCCAAATATTGTTCAATGCACATGCACATCTGGATAAGAGGTCTGAAAGTCCAGCTGAGACCAACGAGAAAGTTTGACAAGTTGTAGCTCGCTGTTGTTGAATATTTGAAATCTATGTAGTCTACAATGCACTGGAGGCAAAAAATCAGCTCCAGTATGGTGATGTTCAGTGAAAACACCATGTTTGGTTTAAAGTTCCCTCGGAAAAACACCCAGAGAGACCAGCAATGGATCGGCATTCCCACAATGATGCATGCAACTGAAGTGAAAACAAAGACTGCAGGGCCTAAATGTTGCTGACACCTGCAGAACCAACTTACATCCTCGCCGATAAATAAGATTGAATTGTTGATAATTAATGAAGAATTGCACATGGTTGTACAAAACTGAGGAAACAGAAAATAATTTTATATCAATTTAAATGATCGGCACTTTATATACAGTACAGTAACACTGGACAGAACTTACTTCTTGATCAAGTCTTAAAATAAATCTTGCAATATGTGTGTCATTTTATTCCTAAATACAGTAGCTTGATTAAAGGGATTGTCATACCTGGACTGATGGAGCAGCTTGCAAAACACAAATTGTTATATCTGATGCCAGCAGCTACCAGCCACCAAGTACCTCATTCACTTTGCTTCATCTGTTCACAGGGAGCTATAAATATACAGGTTCTCGCTCTTGTTTTGTTTGCATACAGTATAGGTCCACACAGTCAGTTTTCTGGGCTGACAGCCACGATTACTTAGGTGTGAGTCTCGAAAGTGTCTTGTTTATGGAGCAGCTTGTGTAATATGAGCCATGTGTAATAGAGCTTGTATATGAATAATGTGGTCAACAAAAGGTCAACCGAGACACTATTTTATAAATCACAACTTAAAGGTACAGTTCACCCAACCATTAAAATTCTTTCATTAATTACTCACCTTCATGTCTTTCCAAATCTGTAAGAGCTGTGTTTGTCTTAGAAAGCAAATTAAGATATTTTTGAAATCCGAGAGCTTTCTGACCCTGCAACGTTACTACCACATTCAAGGCCCTAGAATGTAGTAAGGTTTTGCCAAAAATATGGTTCTAGTCTTAATTCATGTCTCTGTATTGTTAGCTGCTGTGTGATCAATATTTTGAGGCTCATACCAAATGTGGTTGTGAATCCCAAAACTGATAGTGTGAATGCAAACATAGATTGTGTTTTTTTCACACTCCCAAATAACAGAACTTTGAATGCAAATTTAAAATTCAAGGACTGACAAAGTAATATCAAAGATGGCAACATTCATAACAATGAAAAGTCTTATCACTTTTAACGTGACAGGAGCTCATCTGTTGAGCTGGAAGTTCATCTTTCAAATCTTTATTAACCAGCTAATCAGCTTTTATATTTGGGTGGAGAGCAGAGAAGAACAGTGACTGCATCTTAAAACCTACATACATCTATTTAAAAATATGGAACCTAAGGGTGCAAAAAAATTATTATTATTAGCCATGCATATTACTAATCAAGAATTAAGTTTTAGTATTTTTATGGTAGAAAATGTACAGAATATCATCATGGAACATGATCTTTATTTATTTATTTTTTTTTGCGTAATAGAAAAACTGATAAGACCTATACAATGTATTTTGGCTATTGCTACAAATTGGTTTTGTGGTCCAGGGTCACATATTTGCTGTAATTTATCAAAACCACATGTGAAAACTTCTAATACATGCTTTGTGCAAACCAGACATGAGCAGCAACATGAGCAAGATAGTGTTTGTCCTAAGTTAAAAATGTCAGGTGACAGTTTTAGTCATTTAAATATCACATTCTTTATATACATAAATAGGCTAACTAACTAATTAACATCAGTCAAGAAGGATATTCTATAAGGTGCAAAGAACTATGAAAGTCAAACTAAAAAGCATCTCATTCACTATGTTACATCTGTTCATCTGGATCGGTGTTTACCCATATTGTGTTTGCACTGTACCTGTTGTTTTAGTTCATCTCATTTACATATGTGCAGCATATTTATGAGATGTTCAAATAAATCTTATAAGAATCCTTTTATTTGAATAGAACATCATAGTGTGCTATTATAAAAAAAAATGATTAAATGAAATCAGGAATTTAGTTTAGTGACCTGAAAACATGTAAAAGTATAGCGTACTATTATATTTTCTATATTTTCTATATAATGCATGCTGTACACTTTGATTCAGATTTGCACAAAAGATCAGATGATTAAATAAAATATCCCTATTACTATTACAACTATATTATTATTCTGTTCTATGTCACATCTCTTCTAAGAAATCTAAAACCTAATTATCCTTAAAGCTCCAATTTCTTTCAAATTTTTTTTTTTTTCCTTTTATCTTTTCTTTAAAAAACCCATTACGTGCTTCAGGTGGCCTTCCTTATACATCCTGATTAATGGCGGAAATAATACAGCAGTTATAGTGAAGGACAGAGTTAGTGGAACAACTTCACATAAATATACATGCTTACTGATTTGAGCTACATTCATGAAGTAAATTACAACCAGCGGGATGTAACAAATCAGAATAGATGCTAAAATATGAGAGATTATTCTGAAGGCCTTCCTTTTCTGCTGGTTCTCAACAGCTCTGCCTCTGTCAGTTTTATTGTTTCTGTCTTTCCCTGTCATCTCTACGTTCTTGCGATCACCTGGTCCTGGACGCTTCAGGGCATGAAGGACAGAGGCACAACTAAAAGAAGTTATTATCACTGCAATGCAAAAAACAAACAAGAATATGTTATCTTTAAAATAGTTCACCCCATTGAAAAGAAACCTCAAGCTGTTGCCCAAAGAAATCAGCCAGGTTGCTGCTACCAGTGCTATCCTGTACTGGATGCCCTTGTATCTCAGGAATATTACCGGATGAATCACAGCTAAATATTGCTCAATACATGTGCAGATCTGGAGAAGAGGTCTGACAGTCCAGTTAAAACCAATGAAAACATTAGTTAAATGGTCACCCACCACAGAAGGAAATCTGATAACAGTTATATCTATAATGCACTGAATGCAAAAAAACAGCTCGAGTATAGTGATGTTCAGTGGAAACACCAGGTTGGATTTAAAGTTCCCTCGGAGCAACACCCAGAGAGACCACCAATGGATAGGCGTTCCCACGATGAAGCATAGTATTGAAGTTAAAAACAAGGCAATAGGGCCAAAATATCCCTCACATATGCAGAACCAGTTCACTGATTCATCAAATATGAAAGTTGTATTGTTGATGGTTGAATTGCACATCCTGGGGAAAACAGAAATGGGTCAGTTTACTGGCAAAATAACATTTTGGTTCCATTCCATTTTATATACTGAATTCTTTAAAAACCAAATTTGAAAAGCATTTTTTAATAGTAAGACAGACTGGATCCAGATTGCCACTATTAATTTAATTTGTAAAACTGACGTATTCATTAAAATGACTGAAATGTCATACCTGGATTAATGTTACAGCATGCAAAATATACTGGAGAACAGTTTTTGATCCCAAAAGAGTAAAAAGCCACCAAACGTGCCGTCAACTGCTTTCAGACTGTGTAAAAAACAAGCTACAAACGCACCTCGTCCTCCATGTTTCATCTGTCAGTATAGAAATACTAAACGTGTGTGTGTGTGTGTGTACTCCCAGATGGTTTCACATCTCTGTTTTTCATGTCTTAAATCATGAGCCAATGAGCCAAGAAAATTTTGGTATAACAATTGAATAAAATATCATAATGTGCTGTCATACATTTTAGACAGTTGCTAAATTCACATACAGTCAAACAGACTGTCTTCTATCTTTATTGATTTTATAGTTTATTTGTTTTATAAAGTTATAATACAGTTTGAAATGTGGAGAAAATAAAGAATAGGGATGAATGTTATGGCTTTCAAGACTGAAAAAAATGTCCAACCTGAGTGATAAATAATCTTATTTATAAAAACACACAATCAAAAAAGCACACACACAAAAAAAAAAGAGGGATGTAGCCAATGGACGATGTATTCTTACATGTGGTCTGACTTGTTAGTAGGTATTGAAGTGTCTACTCATGTTGTGTTTGCATAGAAATGTCCCTGTTGTTTTAGCTCATGTCATCAGTATGTTCTTAATCATAATGTTTTTTTGTTTTTTCTTCTTCTTCTTCTTCTTTTTAAACAGCTTATTTGTGGGTTGGTCCAAAACAAATTGTGGTGTAATATTTGAATAGAGAATCAATATTTGTGTTTACAAAAACACCTGTATTATGGATAGACTTTGTGATGGTTTGTTTTTCATTTTTACATATCATGAATGATCTCCTTAGAGAACATTTTACAAGAACACCATAGCGATAAAACACTTTAAAATGTGATATTTTAATAGTAATATTTTAATACACAGCTTCAATGAAAAGCTCATATTGCTTGTGTTTTACTTGCTTAGTTTCAATAGATTCTATATAGGCCACTTATAAATAAAACTTTAATTTAGTGCTGTCAAATGATTAATTGCAATTTAATCACATGCAAATGAAATGTTTTTGTTTTGGGATTTTTTATTTTTTTTTACATATTATATGTGTGTGTGCTGTATATATTTATTATGCAGAAATACACACGCATGTATATATTTAAGAAAAATATGTTATGTTTATATATTAAATATATTTATATATGATATAGATGTCAGGCCTGTGTTTCTTTTGTGTCTTGTGTGTGCTCATATTTACTCTTTCCTGTTTCCTGTTCCTATTACATTCTTTGATTAGTTCATTATCTTGATTTGATCCCAGCTAGGTTCATTGGAAATATGTGCCTCTTCATACATTTCTGCAAAACTGAAAAAAACATACATACGAATCGCTGCAGTTTCCAGTTGAAACAAACGCTAGAGGCAGTAAAACTCCCACATCTTTTATTCCTTTTTTTTTACACAAAAGTATGATTTACAGGTACATTTTTGATTTATAAAGGATTGCAGAATATTATGCTATGACTTCAAAATAAATTTAACATCCTACACAATTTGAAAACTGACACTTTTGAACATTGTCATCACATGTACAGCTTCATATGTATGAGTTTTCTAGTTCAGTAGGTTTACTTGGTATAGCTCACGCGATACAGCATTGCACTTACACGGTAAAAAAGTAAAAAAAAAAATCTTTAGTGACACTCACTGGATATTTGATTTTCTTGAACGGCCGCAAAACATACCTCGAGGCTCGAACAGCATTATAAAAACACTGCAATACACTGTAAAAAGAAATCTGTAAAATTTACGGTAAAAAAACGGCAGCTGTGGTTGCCAGTAGAAAACCGTGAAAAATACGTTATCAAAATTTTTGTTTTGTCAATAGTTTTACGGTTTTATTTTAAATTTACAGTTAAATACCATAATTTCTAATAAGAAACCATAATTAGTGATATAATGTTGACATAATTACGGGGTTGCAGAAATGTATGTAGAGGCACGTATTTCCAATGAGCCTGGGTTGGTTTATCTCCTCGTTTTGTTACGATTTTTAAAGCCCTGTGTCTTGCCTTGTCCTGCGTCCGGTATTGTTCGTTATATCTGTGAAAATAATTATGAAACTTCTACGTCTCCACATCTCCTCGTTCCAGCATAGTAGGCACTCTTGACAATAGCCTAATTTATATGAATATAAACATACAATATTTTCCAAATATATGCTGTAATGACCAGGATTTTAATGGTAAAAAACTGTGAAAATGCTATGGTAAAAACCTGTTAAATGGTTAATGGTAAATTCCTGTAAAATTTACAGGGAAAAATCATAAACTGATATTCCCTGCATTGTATTACAAATTTTGTTTAAATTTGATGTTTTTTCTTTGAAATAACTATGTTGCTTCTTAGTTTTTTCTCAGTTATGTTTATTAGGGTTTTATGTTACATGTAATAATGTTAAAAGAATGTTTATTGCATATTTCAGTTTAATAAGTCTCTGAGCACTGAGCACCTTCTATATATGTTCATATTTAAAAGCTGCTTGTGATGGGCTTTGGTTCATCATTTGACTTTCTCATCACCACCTGTATTTGGTGGTTATCAGTGTATTTCAAAGTTAGAAATTTGTATAACTGACATATACAAATAACTATAACACATAATACAAATGATAGTGCTGTATTACGGGCAAAATCATGCTATGTAATAATGTTAATTTATCTTAATTTAAGTTGCATATAAACAATGAAAGCAAATTCTGACTATCTCAGGTACTAATCATCTCTTTTATAAAGCATTCCTTTCATTTGAAAACATTTGAAAAGCACAGTATATGTTTCAGATGGCCTTCACTGTACAATCTGACTAGTGGTGAAATTAACAGAGTAATTGGAGTGACTGACAGAATCAGTGGAACAGCTTCACATATATAAGAAGGTTCACTGATGTTAGATATACGTACAAAGTAAGTTACTACTAGAGGCAAGTAACAAATCAGGATGGACGCTAAAATATGAGAAATGATTCTGAACGCCTTTCTTTTCTGCTGGTTCTCAACAGCACTGCCTCTGTCAGTTTTATTGTGTCTGTTATTCTCTGTCATCTCTACATTATTTCTATCTCCTGGTCCTGGGCGCTTCAACGCAGAAAGAACAGAAGCACAACAAAATGAAGTTGTTATCACTGCAATACAAAACCCCACAAAAAATATAGGATCTTGAAAGTAATATATCCCAATAGAAACAAGCCTCATGCAGTTCCCCAAAGAAATCACCCAAGCTACTAAAACCAATGCAATCCTGTACCGGATGCCCTTGTATCTCAGGAATGTTACTGGATGAATCACTGCCAGATATTGCTCAATGCACACGCACATTTGGATGAGAGGTCTGAATGTCCAGCAGAGACCAATGAGAAAGTGCAGCGTGCTCTGGCCCAATCTAGAGGGATATGTGATAACAATAATGTCTACAAGGCATTGAGAACAATAAAAAAGCTCCAGCATAGTGATGTTTAGTGGAAACACTAAGTTGGGTTTGATGTCTCCATGAAGATGGACCCAGAGGAACCAGAAATGGACTGGAGTTCCCACAGTGAAGTACAGTATTGAAGCGAAAATAACAAAATAAGTCCCAAAATGTCCCTCACAAATGCAGTACCATTCAAATATAGATGCAGTCCAGATTATGAAGGAGGAATTGCACATGGCTGAACAGAGCTGGGGAATAAAAGATGAATTTATTTATAATAACAGTCTTCATAATTTAACCTAAAATATATCAAACAGTTTGTTCTCCTTAAATTTTCAAACATGCAAAGAGCAGACATTACTGCTAATGAGTCACAAAAACAGACTGTAGTAATATAGTATGGTATACGAATAGACAAAAAAGACTGATTTCAAAATAAAGTCTTGTGTAATGTGCACAATGAGAATATTTTATATGAATTAACATTGAAAGAAATATCATACCTGGATTGATGGTACAGAATCAAATATTCACTAAAATCTGTTTTATTTGATCTCAGGAGCTACTAGATATCAAACATGCATCATTCAGTTTGTTCGTTCTGTTCATAGACAACCATCAACATATGCGTGCACACTCCCATTTTGTTTGCATATGTTTGTCGCTGTTAGCTATTGTCATTCCCTGCATGCTTATGAATTTCATTTTTGCAACAATATATTGTGGGATACAATGCATACCAATTATGATGTGTTAATTGTGAACAAATGCATACTCATTTTTTACTAATGATACTATGTGAGCTTGGATGTGAAAAAAGTTGCATTCATTTGTAGCACTAAGTACGCATATATATGAAAACATAACTTTTATTATTACTGTTATATACGTGTGCCCGATGAAACCGTCTATACAGTACATGAAAATAGTTAATATAGTTAGTAAAGATAATCTAGAAATATGGTCTCTTACTTTTCTTTTACAAGTTCCCTAAGCATTAAAAAGCACATTCTGTGATTCAGATGGCCATCATTATGCATCCTGAATAGTGCTGAAATTAATACATCGATCATAGCGATAGACACAACCACTGGAAAAATATCACATGAATATAAACGCTGATCAATTTTAGACATGCACATAAAATAGGCTATGACTAGAGGTAAATAACAAATCAGGACAGAAACTAAAATATGAAAAATTAATCGAAATGCCTTTTCTTTCTGTTTGTTCTCAATGGCTCTGCCTTTGTCAGTTTTGTGTTTGACTTTCTTTGCCATTTCTACATTTTTTCGATCACCAGGTCCTGGACGCTTCAATGCACAAAGGACTGATACACAGCAAAATGAAATTATTATCACGGCAATGCAAAAAATCAAAAACATTGTATGATCTGGAAAAAATGGTACTTCAATGAAAATGAGCCTCAAGCCTATGGCCACTCCAGTTAACCAAGCTGATGTTATCAATGCAATCCTGTACTGAATGCCCTTATATCTCAGAAATAGTACTGGATGTATCACTGCCAGGTAATGTTGCATGCACATGAAGATCTGGAGCAGAGGTCTAACTGTCCAGCAGAGACCGATGAAAAAGAGACACAATTTATAGGCTGTTGAAAAGAAGTATTTGTTAATCATTAAGTTTACTGAGCAAAGAAAACAAAAAAGCAGTTCCAGTACACTGATGTTCACTAGAAACACTGAGTTGGGTTTGATGTTCTCATGAAGAAGTACCCAGAGAGACCAGCAATGGATAGGTGTTCCCACAATAAAGAATAATGTTGTAATGACAATAAGGAAGAAAAAGCCAAAATAACCCTCGCAATCCTCTGTGAATATGGAGGTTGAATTGTCTATTTTCAATGATATATTGTACATGGTTATTCAGAGCTAAGAAAAACAGAAATGAAAATAGTCAGTTTCATTCATTGCATCATTTGCAAAAATAGGTAAGCAAGTAAGTTCAAATATACACAAAGCCCTTTTTTGTACAATAGAAAGACTGGACAGGAGTACTGATTTCTAGTTAAAATCGTACAATTATTTAGCCTTTGCTAGTGGTGTGTAACTTTACTAATAAGTTTACATATTAAAAGAATTAAAGAAATATCACACCTGGATTGATGAAACAGCACACGAAATTAAAGGATTTTTAAATTTGATTCCAGCAGCCCCAATCCACCAAAACTGCCTTTCATCCGTCCATTGGGACATGTGCTTGCACAAATGTGCTTGTGCTCATACTTATTGTGTTTGCATCAATTTGTTCCTGTTGTCTTTCTTCTATTTTTTTTCTTCTGTTTTTAGCTCATGCCATATGTCAATATTTGTTTATGAATGCTGATATTTCAATCAATCAATCAATCACTTTTATTTACATAGCGAGTGATGTAGAGTGTTTAGAGTGATGGTAATGTATAATGACGAGATTAAACTATTTATTTATCAAATGCAGAGACGGTCTATGGAATCAAAACAATGATAATCATTAGAAATTAGATGCCCCCAACTAAGCAAGCCAGAGGCGACAGCGGCAAGGAGCCAAAACCCCATCCATGAGAGAATGGAGGAAAAAAAACCTTGGGAGAAACCAGGCTTAGTTGGGGCCAGTTCTCCTCTGGCCGGATGCCCAGCACCTAATTTCAGTTCAGTATTAAGCACATGTCAGACTGTGCAAAGGACTTATAGTGTGTGTGTGTGTGTGTGTTTGTGTGCATTTGATTCCAGTGATTTGTCCACAGGGCTCATCTAGGTGTACTGGTCTCTGATAAAGATCATCTCTTTGTGCTGATACATCATCTGACGTAATGAGTACATCGTGTGTTCCCGGTTCTGGCTGATCTAATTAAAGGAGAAGTTCACTTTTAAAAAAACTTTTGCTGATAATTTACTCACCTCCATGTCATCCAAGATGTCCATGT
>JAUMHE010000042.1:8913144-8928939 GCA_032359235.1 Enteromius mattozi
AAAGTGCCGCGAGAGCGTTTGACAGCTGATGGTTCCATATGCGCGTTATGATCGCTCTCGCTTTCGGTCTCTGCAGCGCCGCGTCTAGTGATGTAGAACTGCTCCATTACGCAGCTATCTAATCCTCTGGAAGCGTAAAGTACACAGAAAGTGTTTATCTAAGCTTAACTGGTTATGCCAGAGAATGCGAAAGTTTTGAAAAAAAAAAAAATCTTTCCCCCTTAAATTTTTTTTTTCCTCCACCATGTCCCTTAAGGGGCTCCGTAGAAATGAGTTCATTTTGTGGATAAAAATTAAAAAAATTCTAGATTATACAATATCATCAATCTTAACTTTTATACTCTGTATAGGGGGGAATTTTTTTCTGATATATTGTGATAAACTCACATTTGATTGGGAACAAAAACAAAAAAAAAAGGTCTGGATATTTATGAGTTTACCATGCTTTCTATTCAAATATTACACCAAGATTTGCTTAAACCATTTCATAAAATGATGCTGCAAATATCAGAAAAACACTTTAATAGCATGGACTTTGAAAAACAGGGGCAATCCTATGCAACACAATGTATATATAGTTCCCATACAGCTGAAACAAAGTCACTTTTGGTGGCCTGTCACTGTTGGGATCAAATGAACCAATTTTGTAGCATATTTTGCATCCTGACATTACTTTCGATAATTGTAATAGTAAAAATTACAGTTAAATAAAATGAAAGTTCAAATACACACAAACTAATGATTTGACCTAGAAAAAATAACAAAATAAATTAATAAAAATAGTTTTCCTGTATAAAACTTGGGGGAGGGTAATAGATTTGAATACTACGCCCCTGGGTTTGGAACAGCATGAAGGTGATTAAATGATGCCAAATTTTACAATATATATGACCACATGCATATATAGTTACCTATACAGATGAAACAAAGTCAGTCACTTTTGGTGGCCTTTCACTGTTGGGATCAAATGAACCAATTTTGTAGCATATTTTGCATCCTGCTTCATTAATCCAGGTATGACATTTCTTTCAATATTTTTAATTCATTTTATTCTTTAGACCTAAATTGCAACCAAATTAAATATAAGATTTGATCTAGAAAATATACATCTTGTCAAATCTGACTATTAGAAATGCTTTTTGTTAGTCTGAACTGACATTGCTTGCTTATTTTTGCATGTTAATAAAATTGACCAATTCATTTCTTTTCCCAGCTCTGTACAGCCATGTGTAATTCAGCCTCCAATTCAACCTCCAAATTAGATGAGCCTCTACAGTGGTATATGTACTGCACTTGTCAGGGACAATTTGGCACCCTTGCCTTTATTGTCAGTACAGCTTTATTCTTATTTGTGGGAACACCGATCCATTGCTGGTCACTCCAGTTGATTCTCCATGGGAACTTCAAACCAAACTTGGTGTTTCCACTGAATCTTGCTATAGTGGATTTAGTATTTTGTATTCAAAACTTTGCAGACTTAATTTCAGCCTCTTACATCTCAGTGGCAAACTTTAAATTAGCTATGCTTCTCTTTGGTCTCTGCTGGACAGTTAGACCTCTGCTCCAGATCTTCATGTGCATGGAACATTACCTGGCAGTGATTCATCCAGTAATATTCCTGAGATATAAGGGGATCCAGTACAGGATTTCATTGGCAGCAGCAGCTTGGCTGATCGGAGCAGCAAACAGCTTGAGACTCAATTTCATTGCAATAAATTTTTTTCCTGATCATATGTTCTTCTTGTTTTTTTGTATTGCTGTGATAATAATCTCATTTTGCTGTGTCTCTGTCCTTCATGCCCTAAAGCGTCCAGGACCAGGCGATCGCAAGAATGTAAAGATGACAGAAAAGAACAGATGCGGTAAAACCAACAGAGGCAGAGCTGTTGAGAACCAGCAAAAAAGGAAGGCCTTCAGAATCATCTCTTATATTTTAATGTCCATCCTGATTTGTTATTTTCCTCAAGTTGTAGCTTATATAACACTCATAGCTGAAATCAGTAAAGAGATATATATGTGTAACATTTTTCCGTTTACTCTAACTATCACTGCAGTTACTGTAATGTTTACACCACTAGTCAGGATGTATACTGAAGGCCATCTGAAACATATGCTGTGTTTAGCAAAGCTTAGAACAAGTTAAAGACAAATAAGACGTGGAAGAATAAACATCTATGGGGGATTTGATTATTAATGTAATAATGTAAAGAAGTAATATAACATAATATATTGTTAGGGTTATGTCCTGCTTGATCTGTGTTTGTTTGCTGGAATTGATCATTTAATTGTTTTTTTCTGTATCTAGATTAGTTTACTCTGAGTTCATACGGTTTTTCACTGATATTTGTATCATCTGTGTCTCATTTCAGAGAATGGTTTGTTTGTGTATTTAAGTTCTGCTTTCAATATTTGTCTCTTTTTATTCTTGGTCCGTTCTTGTTCGTGTTGTTTATTAATGTGTTAGTATATAAGAGAAAGGCTAAATGCAACGCTGATAGGCTTCATAATATTGTCAACATTATGTAGTACTAATGATATTGTTGTTTTTCTTATAATTATTTAGTTATAGTATAGTTTTTACTGTTTTTATCATGGTGTAGCATGATAAAATGCTCCTGTATTTATCATGTTTTAATCACTATGCAATAAAC
Organism: Enteromius mattozi; assembly: GCA_032359235.1. Lineage (NCBI taxonomy): Eukaryota > Metazoa > Chordata > Actinopteri > Cypriniformes > Cyprinidae > Enteromius > Enteromius mattozi. The sequence goes on from JAUMHE010000042.1 coordinate 8,915,796, forward strand.
TTGAATGAAACAATGAATACTTCTCAAAACAGAAACTGAACTAAGTAAATGAAGTTCTTGACACAATTAATAATGCTCACTAACTAATAATACTGTATTCATTTATCCCACTAAAGTTCATAAAGTCTGTATCCTTATGGCACAACTAACCTAACCCTAATAAAGTAATCCTAGTGATTTATAGTTCTTGTTTATGATAAATGGCTTGTTATAAATTGCTTTGTGATCACTAATATTAAATATGCACATAAAATAAGCTAGTACAAAAGGAAAATAGGGATAGTTTATGCTATGTGAATGCAATGAGAAAACAGAAAAACATGCTCAGTTACATTTTCTACAAAACAGTTTCAAATGTGTGTCAATTAACTCTCAAGTATATCTATATTAGAGCACTCATTCAAGCATGTAACACTTTTAAAAACTGTTTTCTCATTTCTGCTTAAAATATAATACTGACTTGAAATGCAATAAGACAGCCTGTTGATTGCTAAATCACATGACTTGCTTGATTTGATACACCCTCCAAAACACTTGCTGTGTCCCTGTTTGCCTATTTATACTACGCCCTAAAAGTATGTACCCTCTTTGTGAAGAAAAATTAAACCTACATACAGTAGGCTACTTTTAAAGGTGTCTAGTATAGCAGGGTCCGAAATGGCACTCCATACACTTAAATGCACTATGTACTTATGCACTATTTTGTCATCTAAATATCATTTGTGAAATTTAGTTTGACTTGTCACTTCCATCTTTTCCTGTTTGTATGGGTTTGACAATGATTTGACACGGACCATAAATTTGCTTATGAATGTTGAGATTTAAAACAGCATCAAATAGAAAATCATTGTGCACTGTCACATATTTTTACATAAAATGTAAAAATACAGTATATGCTGTATGTGTGTGTGTGTGTGTGTACATTCAAAGTTGAAAAAGTAGCTGAAATCATTCAAAGAAAGGGCCTCTACATCTCCTACAAATATTTGACAGCTGTATATTTGGCAGCTGTAATTTTTGTTATCGACATCAACATAGCTGTATTTTTGAGAATATGTACAGGACGCAAACTATATGGCTGCGTCCGAACTCTCTACAATGCTGCCTTCAGAGACAGCATTCCAAGGCAGGAAGGCATCAAGGCACGTCCGAATTCAAATTCTGCTTTTCTTCCTGTCTCTGGAGGTACCTTCTTCTGATAGAATTTTGAAGGCAGCATAGATGTATCCTTTGCTGCCTTTGATATCCCACAATCCTGTGCATTCTATTCCATGACAGATGAGCTAATATATAAGGATGGCGTCTGAATGTTGCATTTGCTGGTTTAAGCTGTCTTTTGATGGTTTGCTGGACCTGCTGGTAAACCTGCAAAGGACCTGCTTAAACCAGCTTCAAAACAGCATGTGCTGTTTTTAACAGGTTTGTATGTAAATTTATATCTAACGTTTTACACTTTTGATGTTATTTCTAGTGAGACATCAGTATTATAGTAATTAAAATATTAATTTAGCTATCCCCAAAACTTATTCTGTTTTGTTGTAGATCATTAAACGCTGCCTTAGAAGCCGCCTCGAAATCATTGCCTCATAAGGCAGCAAGTCAGATGTAGGCTCATTTCTATTTCTCACCAAACTAGATGTCTGTACTGCCATCCAGTGGCCTTGATTATCATGCAAACTAGTTAGGTGTCTTGCAATACTTTTACAATTCTTTTAATAATTTCAATAGGCCTACTTTTACAAACAAGATATTCATCTGAAAGGTAATTTATTATATGACCTTCATAAAGGTTCGTCATTTAGTCGATCAGAGATCTTTTTTTTTTCTTAGTGAGAAAAACATTTTAAAAACTATCAGGAAAAAGAAAACATTTTGTGGAATGGAAATATTCCATGGATGTTATGGTTCTTCATGGCACAAATCAATATGGCAATACAGACAAGCAAAGCTTCCAAAAGGAATCTTTACTCTTAAAGTTGTTTCCTCTCAAAGAGTTTTCATGCTGTAACCTTTGTCCACAGGTAAATATAAGCAACATTTTTTGTAAAGCTGTTTCAGAATAGTATTGTGAACAAAATATCCTAAACAAGAGGTGCTCATCTTACCCCAATTTAGCTTGCCATGATTTTCTATTCAAATATTACACCAAGATTTGTTTAAATCATTTCATAAAATGATGTTGCAAATATTAACATTCAAAACACACAATAATGATATAAGCTAGAAAATGTTGATAATATTATGCAAAAACAATATATATGAGCACATGTATATATAGTTCCCAAAACAAAGTCAGACGCTTTTCACTATTTGGATCAGAAGAACCAGTTTTGTAGCATTTTTTTTTTTTTTTGCATCCTGTTTAATTAATCCAGGTATGACACTTCTTTCAATAACTTTAATTCTGTAGAATTAAATTATGTTACATTACACACAAACTAAAAACAAGGTTTGCTTCACCTCTTTTTGCAAGTGTATGTAATAATGACCAACTAATTTTTTTTTTTTTTTGCAGCTCTGTACAGCCATGTGTAATTCATCCTCCAATTCAACCTCCAAATTAGATGAGCCTCTACAGTGGTATATGTACTGCACTTGTCAGGGACAATTTGGCACCCTTGCCTTTATTGTCAGTACAGCTTTATTCTTATTTGTGGGAACACCGATCCATTGCTGGTCACTCCAGTTGATTCTCCATGGGAACTTCAAACCAAACTTGGTGTTTCCACTGAATCTTGCTATAGTGGATTTAGTATTTTGTATTCAAAACTTTGCAGACTTAATTTCAGCCTCTTACATCTCAGTGGCAAACTTTAAATTAGCTATGCTTCTCTTTGGTCTCTGCTGGACAGTTAGACCTCTGCTCCAGATCTTCATGTGCATGGAACATTACCTGGCAGTGATTCATCCAGTAATATTCCTGAGATATAAGGGGATCCAGTACAGGATTTCATTGGCAGCAGCAGCTTGGCTGATCGGAGCAGCAAACAGCTTGAGACTCAATTTCATTGCAATAAATTTTTTTCCTGATCATATGTTCTTCTTGTTTTTTTGTATTGCTGTGATAATAATCTCATTTTGCTGTGTCTCTGTCCTTCATGCCCTAAAGCGTCCAGGACCAGGCGATCGCAAGAATGTAAAGATGACAGAAAAGAACAGATGCGGTAAAACCAACAGAGGCAGAGCTGTTGAGAACCAGCAAAAAAGGAAGGCCTTCAGAATCATCTCTTATATTTTAATGTCCATCCTGATTTGTTATTTTCCTCAAGTTGTGGCTTATATAACACTCATAGCTGAAATCAGTAGAGATATGTATATGTGTAACATTTTTCCATTAAGTCTGTCTATCACTGCAGTTACTGTAATGTTTACACCGCTAGTCAGGATGTATAGTGAAGGCCATCTGAAACATATGCTGTGTTTCAAAGAACAAATTAAAGACAAATAAGACCTTGAAAAACTGGCAGGGGCTGTGCATTTAACATTTCAAAGAAGCAAAATGATGTGACATTAAGCTATGTGTATGTGACCATATTTGCTAAATATAGCATTGCAAGAAACCTTTGTGTCTGTGCATGTTTATGTTTATTTGAGAGAGAGAACTGATTTTGATTCCTGGTTATTACAGTAAAAATTATAAACAAAACTGTAATGTGTATGCATGCTGTATATGAAGTCTTGTTACGTAAGAGGTAAAGTGCAATAAGTCTGTATACTTATCCCACAACTACTCACCAAGACACACAACATGAAATATTGATTTGAATGAGACAATATGCTGCTGTCATGAATCCAGTCCGTGGCTTTCCGTCCAATTACCACCAGAGGTCGCCTTTTCAACATATTGACTCTCACTGTAAACTGTTTCACGTTACCTTGGACTACATTTCCAATCTGCAATTTCACTAATCACAAGCTCACCTGAAATCAATCACACACGCTATCCACCTTTTTCCTCAACGCGGAAGGAGGCCTATGGGTGAGGCTTCCAGTTTGTTAGACACTATAGTAAATAACGAGGAGAATAACTATGTGCAGTAAACTGTAAAACTGTTTGCACTACAAACCAGTGTGTTCATAATTAAGATAATACATTAAAATAGCATGATAAGACACACAAATTTTCAATATCAAGCAGCAAAATGAACTGTTTTGTACCGCTTTGTCCATTTTTACGTCAGGAAAAGGGTGGATGTAACACCCACTCATAACCTTCTCAAACTGCCAAGTGTTTTTTAGTGTTTATCACAGTGTTATCTGATCTTTACAGAGCCGTTTCTTGTTTTTTCCTAGTACATAGTTTAGTCTTGTTCTTTTCCTGGATTACTGCAACAAAAAGAAAAGTGCAATAATATACTATAGCCTAATTTTAATACTGACGTCCTCTGAGGTAATTTTTACTACAATTGATCACACCAGGTGCATGTGTTTGAAATATTTGTGATATTAGAGACATGATCAATTGGGTCCACTGTCCAACTGTTTTTGTTAACATGGATATTGTGATGAAATACAGGCCTACATTTCAGAAAATCCTTTTTTCGAGACCTGCTCCAAGAGATGATAGCGATTGTCTGATACATGGCTAAATCTTCCTTTGGAGATTAATATTTTCAATTATGTGGTTCATGAATGACATTGAATGATTCATTTGTGATTTGTGAATTCAACAGCTCACTTTTCAAAGATCCGATTCAATCCCTCAATTTACATTGCACAAATCTTCCAGTCAAAAACCTTTTTATTGACTGTTTTCAGTTGTTGTGCATTCATTCATCATGCAATATGTAAAGTATATATGCAAACAAGGACAAACAAACACAATGCTACTTTATCCACATGATCATAAGTCCCATAATAGCAATTTTAATAGAGGCTATAGTGTGTAGCAAATGTTATGTATTTACTATTTATCCATGTAGATAAACATACAGATGTATTTATTAGGAAGTAGCTATAAATATTTTAATATAATATAATACATTGCACTCTGAAATAAATTTTTTATCACTTTCTCCTTTTTTCCTTTCATTCTTTTCTAAGTATTGATAAACACAGTTTGTTTGTTTGTTTCAGATGGCCTTCACTATACATCCTGACTTGTGGAGAAATGAGTACATTAATCCTAGTGATGAACCAATCGCGGGAAAAGCATCACATGAAAAAACATGCGCATAAAATAAGCTACTACAAGAGGCAAATAACAAATCAGGATGGATGCTAAAATACGAGAGATGATTCTGAAGGCCTTCCTATTCTTCTGGTTCTCAACAGCTCTGCCTCTGTCAGTTTTATTGTGTCTGTCTTTCTCTGTCATTTCTACACTATTTCCATCTCCTGGTCCTGGACGCCTTAAAGTGTGAAGGACAGATGCATAGCAAAATGAAATGATCATCACTCCCTTTACAAAAAAACAAAACAAAAAGAATACATGATCTGGGAAATATTCTAATCTGATGAAAATGAGCATCACGCTGTTTGCAGCCAAGCTACTGCTGCCGATGCAATCCTGTAATGGATGCCTTTGAATATTACTGGATGAATCACTGCCAGGTAATGTTCCATGCACATGGAGATCTAGAGCAGAGGTCTGACTGTCCAGCAGAGAACGATGAGAAACATATACAACTGAAAGATTGCTATTGTGAGATACTTGGTAGTAATTAAGTCCACAATACAATGAATACTGAAAACAGTACAGTGATGTTTAGTGGAAACACCAAGTTGGGTTTGATGTTCCTGTGAAGAAATACCCAGATGGACCAGAAGTGTATTGTGTTCCCACAAATAAAAATAATGCCGTAGTGGTAGTAACGACAAGAGTGCCAAAATGTCCCTGACACATGGCACGCCACTTTAAAATCTCATCTATTGTCGATGTTGAATTGTTGCTTTGAAAGGATGAATTACACATGGTTGTAGAGCTGGGGAAAACAGAAATGAATGAGTCATTTAGACTCAAAGCCTGCAGTACATGTATCTGAAATATTGTAAAAAAAAAAAATGCCATACCTGCATTGAAGAAAGATAATTCACAATATACTACAGAATTGTTTTATTTGTTCCCGCTAGTGATGATCCACCAAAACTGCCTGCCTTTATTGCATCTGTGTACGGAACTATAAACGTCCCTGCGCTCACAGGCCTATATTGTGTCAGCATAGGATTGTTTTCTTTTCATGTCAGTAATGTGTGCACTTGAAAGTCCGTATTTGCTGTGACATATCATTCAAGCAAATCTTGTTGCAATATTTGAATAGAAAACCATGTTGTGTTATCAGAAACATGGTTTTCATATAGTGACATTTTTACAGATTGTTTTTCATTATTTTATTTAATTTTTTTCCAAAAAGGCAAATATTCTCTCTAATGGTCATCATGAATCACATTTGTTCTAGTTTGAGAGTGAAATCATGATTCATGCTTACTAAAGAATAATGGGGGTAAGGTGTGCACTTACAGTCTCACGACCAATTCGTACGTATTTTACAAGGTGGCTAATTCGTGCTAATTCGTATAAATTCATACAACCTCACTCATATGATGCAGAAAACTTATTTTGTTAAAACTGTTCAATTTTATTAAGTATAGTAAAAACATAATAGCAATAAGAATCTTACTATACAATGTTGACAATATGAGACGTGAGTGACTGGTTTTTAGCGTGATAATAGATCTGATTTTGCATGTATAACTGTATAAGTGATCATGATGCCTAAATATAAATTCAAGAATGGAGAGCGTTACTCTCAAAACGTGAAGTACACCTGTTGAAGGAGAGATGACATGAAGGCTCTATCACTGCAATTTGGAAATCAGTTGAACAGTTAAATTATTTAATAAAAATTTATACAATCCTGTCTTTTATCTTTTAAGCGGTCCAGATTGATATATCATTGAAAGCTGCTGCACTTGTTAGTTTGACTATGGAAAGTTCTGTATTATGTTCAACATGAACTTTATAAAAAAAAAACTTTGTCTAGTTCAGTGCAAAATTATAGAACAATGCAAAGGTAAGAGCATTATTGTTGTTGTTTTTTGTCAGATTATTATACAGTATGCACCAAATCACACATCCAGTCCTTAGCCTTTTGTCAGATTGCCATCAGAGGTCACTATCCTACTATTGACTCTCACACTACACAGAATCTGCAGGGGTGTCTAACTCTGTAACACCCTACATAAGCCACGTACTTCCCTTCTTTCACTGCAGAGTATTGTTTTGCCTTTATTGCTCTTCTAGCAATAGCCACTTTACGTAGCCAGTTTAGTCTAGTCTTGCCTTGCCTGTTTTCCTGTGTGAAGATCTTTGCCTGTGTATTTTGGATTGCCCTATTGTTTGGACTCTGTTTGCCCCTGCCTGGACCATTGTTTGTGTTTATCCTCTTGCCAAGCCCTGTTGGATCACTTTCGTCATTGATTAACTCTCGCTTGTTTATTGGACTGCTCTTGTGTCTTGCCCACGATATACCTGTTTGCCACTGTTTGACCTTTACTTGTTTTATGACCACATCTCTGTCTAATAAAAGCCTTGTCAACAGAGTTTCTCCTGAAGTCCATCACAACCTTCATTGTCTACTCCCATGAAGGGACAGGTTGTTAACACCACACCATTCAGCCAGCTGTGCTACTTCCTCTCAGTAGTGGGTTTATCATTGTTTCTGATAAGGCCTGGACTTGTGTCATCAGCAAACTTTGCAGTACAGTCATAAATCATTAATGTGTCCTTATCAATGTCTATATTTGCAACATTATATTATGAAATTGTGCAATATTTGAACAGAAAATGATGTGCAGTATCAAACAAATATTTTGACCTTGACTAGAAATCTGGAAGCAGAATTGAAAATTGACATTTATGGTGCTGTATTGTGAAACTAAAACCTGGTTTCATGCATGGTTTCATAACCTTGGGTAAACCTGTTCCTAAATTACAAATGTGAAATGTACCATCTCCCAGGGTTTAAAAGGGGGTTTAGGACAATGATAACCTGTTGAAGCACAGTATTCAGTATTTTCTCATTCGTTTGAGTAGGTACTTTGTGACTGTTATTTTGCCGTAGTAAGGCTGGTCCACACAAAAGTCCTCCCATGACTTTATAGTCTAATAAAGTGTGCACTTCAGAATCTTATCAGAACTAGTAGGTAATCTGGAAACTTACTATTTTACAAATGCTGTGAATTCAGACAAACTACTCTTTTCACATACTGTTTTTCGTCTAGTAACGTAAGTGTAAAGTAAGAGTGAGGTGTGAGTGATACAGTGCAGTATTAGTTTTTTGAACAGTTAAATGGTAAACAATTCATTGAATCTTTAAATCTATCCTGTGATCAAGTCATCAATGCTAACCAATTTTTTGGGCTTGACCCCTAAAAATACAGTGCTAATCATTATTTTAGTGTGCATTTTTTATATTAATATTGTCAAGAGTGTGTGGCTGCAGAGGTGCTCCCAAAGCAGAGAGGAAAGCCTTGAGGAAAATGATAGGGGTGGTGTTAGAAGGGCAAGCATGTGAGTGAGTCTGGGGGATGAAAACATGTGAGAAGAAAGAATGTGTTACAGTGTGTGTCTGACTGGAGTGAGGAGTGAGATAAAATGTACAGAGGGAGACAAAAGACATTTTGCATTAGGAGTAAATATTCTCTGTGTGTGTTCAAATTGTAGTTCTTGGTATTCGTCTGAAATGACAATCAGGAGGAACGTTTGAAGATTTCTGAAGTGATAAATAATGATGAATTCACCCCAAAGAAAAATAACCTCCAGATCAACTTTAACTAAAGCCAACTTGTGAGTATAATTATTTTTTTAGACGTATCTTTGAATGAATCTTTTAACATGGGCCAAATTGGAAACATAATTAGTCTAATTATTTTGAAATGTATAACAAGCATCTGTTAAGATATAACTTTTAACACACAGCCAAATGAAGCTGCATTTTTTTTTTCACATCTCTGTCTCATTATAAAGCTTTCAATCAAAGTGGTTTTCAACTGGTTTCTTAACAGAGAGGCGTTTATTTTTATTGTTGACAGCTGACGCTGGCTTGCCCGTGTCATCACTCTATGTGATGCTATATTACATTTTTCAGGGCCACACTACATTCTCTGCATGGGATACATCAAATCAATACCTTAATGTCTTCCTTTATTTCTTATTAATAAAACTTCCATATCTCAGTGTGACTTCATATCTCACAGTATGACTGCTTTTATCTCACAACTTATGAAATTATTTCTCATTATGACAATATCTCACAATGTGACTTTATTTCTTATTTTAACCTATATCTTACAATGATCTTTTTTTTTTTTTTTTTTGCACTTCAAGGTAGAAATCTATGTCTTGTTTGAACCGTGACAGGCAGATATATTTACCTGAATATGAGGTATTAACTTGGCTTTATTACTTTCTAATTAAAGTTGGAAATAGCTGATATGTTTCTGTATTAGTCCTGAGAAGTTCTTAAGAAACAAACCCTAATTGAATACAAAACCATAAGTCAAAAGTAAAAATTTACAAGCATAGACATTTATGACTGTGAACTGTTTTGGTGCTCAGAGTATAGTTGCGTCACCTGCTTGAATTCCATTTTAACAACCATTGTGAACTTTAACAAGACAAGTGTGTCAAGGTCTTTTGCCCACAGGCTTACTAAAGACTGATTGTCTTGAGTTTACCTCCAAATTACAACAAAATTACTTGTAATTTTATCCAATCGTTTTTATTCACTGTACTATATAATATTTGTACATTGTACAATACATACAAAAAACATATGCGATGCCATAGAAGAAACATTTCCACTAAGAACCATCTCTTCCTTATTTTTTATAATCTGAAGAATGTCCTTTTGGTCCTTTTGTGAAACAGAAAGGTTCTTCAGATGTTAAAGGTTCTTTATGGAATCATTTACACAAAAAGGTTCTTCTATGGCATCTTAAAGAACCTTTATTTTTAAGAGGGTAGCTCAAATTTACAAGCACAGACATCAGAGGATATACTGATCTGGGTAATGTCATTGAGGACGTCATGTACCAGAGAGACAGGATTCCCCCCCACCTCCATATTTAGATGTAACAGAGACCTGATTTTTTCAGACGAGGCTTGTGTAATTCAGTATGTTTGGCCTTTGCTGGATCATTAACATTTCTATGAGTTAACAACATAGATACTAAAAGTGCTAAATCCCCGTATCCTACTACGATAGAGCAGATAGAGCAGAAACATTGCGTTAAGTTGTTCTATCATCACGTTTATGTTTAGTTTTATGTAATGGGTTGCCCTTGACTGACCACAGCATGGACTGTTCCAATGTTCCCACCTTCCAGGAATGAAGACAGCATGATGAATATCTATCCAAGAGTTGTAAATCAAATTGGCTTATTAACTTATAGCACCATGTGCCGAGTGACATCTCGCAGTGCCTTCAGGCCATCATATAATTAATGCAAAAAATTCAAATAAAAAATTTGCAAAAGAGCTATTATTATTTTAAATAAGATTTCAAATACTTCCCTCGCTGTTAGTCCTTATGTGAGAGTTGATGAATGAGTGAATCTGCTGAATGTGTGAATCTGGACATACTTCTGGAAGTGATCCTGCATCAGATGATCGTGTCTATAAATAAGATTTCTGAAATAGATGTGTGACCGATGAGTGAGACTGATAGAGTGAGAAGGCTCAGATGATTTCTTTAGGAAAGCAAGCTGGTGGATGTTGATTCTCGTTACACTTGGTATTTCAGTTATAGGCTAGCTGGGGTCAGAGATCAGACTCAGGAACATACAGCTCTGCTATTCTGTTGAAATTATAGCCTACTGTAAAACGTTGCTCTCTAACACTCAGAGCGAGTCTCTCTCTAAATATTTTGTATTAAATTTTATTTGTTATCACTGCAGCTGAGAGCCTATACTTCCACAATGTCCCCAGCATATCTTTATTATCTGTCCGGCTCAGACACACTGTTCATTTGATCCTACAGAGCCTGCTTAGCTTCAACAGCAGCACAGAGGACAAACAGATCATCTAAATTAGCCAATATTTCATCAGGAAGTCAAATGTGACAAGCTGACAAAATGTGCTTTGGCGTATTGTGACTGATTGTTTCATCTTAGATAACTAGCTGTGTCAACAAAACCTCCTGGTAGATGTGCTAAATAACATTAACCTTTAACATTTCATTTTATTCATTGGAATGAAGCACGGACCATAAGACATTAAGCTCGATTTAGTCTACAGTAGGCTTTAGCATACTTTTGCTACATAAATAAAATACTTTAAAAGAATAGTGAGAACTAAATTAAATGTTTACTTACACTTAAATGCATGTTAGTTAAAATTCAATTAAAATTTTATAATTACTTGTATATTAAATGCAAAGTTGCAGTTAAGATGCAAAGATTTAATTGAACAAAATTGCAAAGTGCACATTTTAATGGTGTATTAAGTGTGTTACGAAACATACAGTTGTTATGAACCGTTATGAAATTGTACACTTAAAGTGATCACATACCGTTTTAGAATTTAATGTAAACAAATGCAATTTTTCCTCAAAAAAAATTTTTTTTTGTAATTTTTCCTAGTAAATCATCACTGTATGATTGAAAAAAAAAGAAAGATCATTTATATATATATATATATATAAAATCATATTTTTGGCTGATAGCCTTACTCTGCATTTTATGCATACATTGTTTGAACTGTGAACATTTGGCAAATGTGTGCACTCTTTTGAACTGATTTTTGGAAAATGGTTTTGTCAATGCAAATTAAATAAATTATATGTGTGTGTGTGTATATATATATATATAACTGTATAATAGATGACACATTTTTTAAAAGTCTGTCCAGGAGAGAGCACACATGCCAGGGCCATGTGATTGTGGCTGTGAAACCATGGCAGCTGTGTGGTACTTTACACTAGACAAATGTCTTTCACCTCTTGCTCATGTTACAAGGACATGCTGTCACAGTGTTTGAAAAACACCCTGCTGGTGTGTTATTAATTATATGTAATGAAGTGAGTGCATGCCCTAGTGAAAGCCTATGGGAAGTTGTCCTCTCTTTTCTGTTGAGACTAGCTGTGCTTTCATTAAGCTTTAAATAATTTGTTTATACACGTCTTCAACTATTTCACAGTTTATACTTTACTTGGAAGCAAAAGTGGAGCTCCAATCAGGATTAATGGCCTAAGTGAAAGGAAAAGCTTATCAACAAATGTTTTTCTCTACTGTCCTTTGAATAATGAGCAGACAGTAAAAAACCTCCCAGGTTCTTAGAACTTTAGTGTTTGTGTTGGTTTATTATGGTTTTGAAAATGTGTTATAACATCTTCAGGAAAATCCTTAATTTAGCCATTCTAAATTTAGTAAAAAATTAGTTGTAATAAAAATAAAGAAAGAAAGATATAAAAGTAACAAATAGTTGAAGTTTGAAAATATTTGTTTGTAAATATATGTTTAAGCTAAAATTTATATATTTATTACAAAATATTATAAATCATTGCTAAATTACATTAACACGCTAAGATAATCTTGCCTTGCAAAAAGTAATTAAAATTATATTTTAAGAGACTTTATTATTGACCTTGATGATGGTCTGGTTTTATGTTTGTTTGTTTGTTTGTTTGTTTGCATGTTGGCCACACCATAACACTTTAATATTCCAAACAAATCTTAATAAGCAATCATAATAAAAATAGTAACAAAGCTGTCAAATCATGATTAATCGCATCCAAATTAAAACATTATGTTTACATATATGTGTGTATGTTGTGTATATTTAAATAAAAATACAAAAACACACAGTATATACATTTAAAATATTTATTTACATGTATTTATTTATGTTCATATAATTTATATTATTTATAAATATATTTAAAATATACATAACATATTCTTCTTAAATATGTACACACATGTATTTGTTTATATATATATATATATAATAACTATACACACTCATATTATGCAAACAAAAACTTTTATTTTGGACGATTAATCATTTGACAGGACTATATACAGTGGGTACGGAAACCATTCAGACCCCCTTAAATTTTTCACTGTTTTTTATATTGCAGCCATTTGCTAAAATCATTTAAGTTCATTTTTTTCCCTCATTAATGTACACACAGCACCCCAT
>JAUMHE010000042.1:8936836-8948645 GCA_032359235.1 Enteromius mattozi
TAAAACACATCTGTATTACTCTAGGGATGTTGGAAAATGAGCCTATTTCCAAAAAAAGTGGAGTGTTCCTTTAAGAGCTGTAGTGGAGGGGATGGGTTTAAGCAAATAAAGGCTTTTCAACAGTGCAGATGTTATTTGAGATACTTTAGTGTGCTTTTTGTTTTTATTTTAGTGATGGACCAATTTTATTTTGTATTGATCAATACTGATTATTTGTGTATGTTATTATAGGATTTATGACTCGTGTCCTGTTTTGGCATTTTGTTGTAATGCAAACCATTGTTTATTGCTGTGTGTAAACGCAAAATAATCTGAGATTGGCTGATGAGAGACTCAGAGCGAGCAGTCTGTCTGACTGCCACGGCTGACATTACTTTGTGTCTCAAATTACACAGTCTGATTTGTTTTCACAAATTTGCACTGTTTGTTCTCTTCACTTCTAACTGTTTAACAGGTCAAAAGAACTACCATAATGACTCTTAAAGCAGCACCTGACAGTTCATACACACTTTATATTTATATTCTTCAAACAAATCTGCATAATCAGCTGAGTTACAACATGTCTAATATGAATTCATACAGTAGCCCATGACCAATAAACATTGATGGCTCTGACATCTTGCTGCAGGTGGAGGAGGAACTGTTGGAGCAGGAGTTTCTTGAGCGCTGTTTCCAGGAGATGTTGGAGGAGGAGGATCAGGATTGGTTCATTCCTGCCAGAGACCTTCCTCCTGGAGTAGGGCAGATCCAACAGCAGCTTAGTGGGCTGTCGGTCAGTGACGGAAACGCCGAAGACATCGCAGTAAGTACATACAGCGTAATGATCTATCTGATGCTTGATTTTAAGCAAAATTAACCTCACATCCTTCCTGAAAGGAAACCACTATGTAGACCTCAAGTAATCTTTGATGAAAGTTTTATGTTCTGATATGTATTCCATCTGTTTTGTTTATTTTCTTCCACAGCGCAAGAGCAGCTTGAACCCAGAGGCCAAGGAGTTTGTTCCAGGCGTGAAATACTAGAGACCCTCCAGTTAGGGGCTCCTTTATAGAGACTTTATGTGACCGCTGGTGGCCAGGGGTCACCCTCACACATACTTCAATCTTCCTGGGTTTGTGTGGGGCTTGATGGGGTGGGGCTTGTGGGTGGGGGGGGTGCTGGATGCTCTTCTATAAGCTTTTTATTTCCGTCTGTCTCCATGTATAACGTGGGCGGGTTACTCAGTGTAATGTTCCTATTGGACTGCTGCAGATTGTGACTAGTTCTCCTGGAAGATCTTCGTATTAATCTCAGAGGAACAGTTATGTGATTTCCACTATTGTGATAGTGACTAGCAGTTTGCCCCCGTGTCATTGCCATCTTTTTTTTTTTTCCTGTCTTCTCTTTTATTTTTTTCTTTAAAAAGGAAGTTTGGTGGGGAGGTGTGTCATAAGAGTGGGAGGGGAAAGGGATGGGACAAAGGAAACCTGACCGTACATGGACCGTTGATGGGTGGACCATTCTATGATGGACTGAACTGGAGGCAGCTGACAACTTTTGAGGGATTTTCACAGAAACATTTTTTTTCCGGTTTCTTTTTTCCTTCCTCTGTTGAAGTTCTGTCACAGTGTGCAACATGCATTTACAAAAATGGAAAAAAAATCTAATAAAACAAGCAGGTTCCCTCTTGGACGTGTTGTTCTGTCCTATGGTGTTTTGTTTATGTTTGTGCATCTAAAGTAAACTAAACTTTAGCCCTGAGTTTTGAATCAGCTTGTATCAGGTGAGATTTGGCAGGACTTCACATAAACTGGACTGATCAGGCCTGTAGAAGATTAAGAATCTTTCAGAAGAGTTATTTCAGAAATGTAAAGTGATTTTGTTTATAAAGCATACTTAAATTAATAGTTCGCCCAAAAATAAAACTGCATTTGCTTATTTCATCATCCTCAGACCATCCAAGATGTGAAAGTTTGTTTTGGGAGCAGATTTGGAGAAATTTAGCATAATATTCCCTAATCAAAGGGTCGTCTGCAGTGAATGGGTGCCGTCAGAGGGAGAGTCAAAACAGCTGATAAAAGCAGTGTTATAATCCACACTACTCCAGTTCAACAACTAACATCTTGTGAAACGAAAGACATTTTAACAGGGTTTTAAAATCAGCATTACCTGGCCAAAACAACTTTTCATCCAGTGAGAACCCATCTCCTATTCTCTCACATCAAAATTGACCATCATAACTGTTTTGGCTTGTAAATGGTGTTTAATCTGTATTTGTGTGTTTCTGACAGAATTACCTTTTAAACTGGAGAAAGCAATATTCTAGATAGAGGACTTGTATATTAGCCATAAGCAACAGTTTGAAGTTACCTTGATGTATTTGTTAATTACAAACATGTAGCTTTACACAGCTTTACAGCTTTAGTGTTGTGATGTTTATGTAAGGTGTTTGGACTTTCATTCTGACGGCACCCATTCACTGCAGAGGATCCATTGGCACGCAAGTGACATAACTATATTTATACACTTCTCCAGATTTATTCTGAGTAAGAAACAAACTAATCTACATCTTGGATGGCCTGAGGTCAAGTTAATTTCCAGCAAATTTAGATTTTGGTTGAACTATTCCCTTAATTGGCAAATTCAGTATATTGTCAATTGTAAATGGCCTTTTCTTGATTATTGTATTGAATGGAGGGATTTTCCCAGTGTCTGTGGTCTTGTGATTACTCCGTGACTGGACAGCTTAAACATCAGTACAAAGCCACTCGGAGACAAATTTTAATCATATGACTGTTTACATTTTATTATGTATTTGCTTAGAGCACTATTTGTAATAGCCAAGTAGACATGCCATATATTGCTTAATCAGACACTTAAGACGGAAAGACGTCAGCAAAACTGCTCCACCTTTTGGAAAAAGACTTTATTTCTGCTTATAAAGGAAAAGAATATTTCATGTAAACATTCCAGAATTTTGATTCATGGATTATTTATTTATTCATTCATTTTTTAATTGTGTCAGTCTCTTTTTGCCTGTTTTGTTTTAATCCTTTTGAGCTTTTTTATATTTTGTTGATAGTTATACAATTATTTACATAGGTAATTTGCTACGATTTTACTTTGTACCATAGGTATTGTTCTCATATTTTCCACACTCTTTCTAGATATGTAGAATATCTTTTACCAGATTAACTGTCCTTGCATTAAAGTTATTAGAGCAAGGGCAAAAATAAATTTGGCTCAAGATCAGTGGAACAGAAAATAAAAAAGCAACCAAGATGAAGTGATGACCAAGAGTCTGGACACGCTGTTGTGGCTATTTCTTGCTATCTTAATGCAACATTCAACAGTTGCATTATGTCAGAGGATGATAACAGGTTTTATGTACTTAATCCTTCATTAAGTAATAGTGAGAAAGATGTTTATCTGAATGACTGTTCGTAGACTATTGCTCACTGCACATAAGATAACACTGCATTTGTCTGTGAGGCTATGAGTTTATGTCTGTTTACCAGTCTGTGCATGTACAGTACTTCTGAAATGCGGTTTGGAGACTTACAAAAAGGTTTCAGCATGCTCTGTATGTGCTTAAGGAGGGTTTCCAAAGAAACATATTACATTTTAATATTAATTCAGTACAATCACTTTACCTGTTCATATTCAAGTTGCAACCACATGATCACATAAATTCAGTTATTAAAGGTTATAAAGAAGAGGAATTAGTGGGGTACAATAAGGCTATGTTTTTTAAATATATATATATTTATTTTTAATGTCCAAGTAGAGAGTGATTCCTGTGGAGTATAACATGAAGATGCACAGTCCAAAACCAAAAAGCAGGATATTAATATAGTTGGCCATAAGAAAATTAGGGTTTTTAGAAGATTGCTATATTATCCAGCTGTTTGATGTTTATTTATATATCATGACTAGCCCAAACTGAGCCATAAATGTTGAGGAAATAAGAAAATGATTCAAATGTATAATTCAGACATAAATCGAGTAAATAGTCATTGCTCTAAATCAAACAGTGGCTGTCTTTTTTTCTTTAAGAGGTGGAGTCTAAGTTTACAATACTCTAACTCATGTAATAGGCTTGGTAATATGTGTTAACACTTAAAGGAGGTCACACATTGGGCTGTGAAAGGATAAACTATTTGTTAAAGCACTTTTTTGAGCTGTCAGATATTAAGTAAGAAGACATGGACTCTCACAGGAAACAAGGTGAAGTTTACCTACAACATCAGAAACATGGTGAGGTAAGACATCATTGGAGCGTTGTCATTTATGTTTTGGTATTGAAAACAGGCAGATGTTTTTGTGTTTGTCGACCTCAAGTCTAAAACTACAAAAATGTCATCAAAATCTATATACAAGAGCTTTATTAAAATAGTTAAGAAATTGTTTACAATGATGTTACATGCAGTATTGACATTATGGTTTGTAGCACTGAGAAGAGACAAAGTAGGGCAGTCATATATATATATATATATATATATAATTATTTTAAGTCTGATGGTATTTGCTAGTACTTTCTTTAATATAACTTGCCATGCCAGTGTTTTGGCTTGAAATCTCTGTAAGGTTAAGTTCTGGTATGAGATGGATGGAACGGAACTGCCTCTACAAGTTGAAACTTGGTGTGCACATCCAGCACATTCCATTGACAAAAACACGCCCTCATGAAAGTGCACTTCACGTTGTACTAGATTCAGACCCTGCCTTACACACACAATACATGTGAGGTAAACGAGGGATTGGCTGAGTGAGTAATTACATCCATACCCTCAGCATGAAGTGCTTTTAAAGAACATTTTAATGGTAATATATTTAGCAATCCAGAGGCCTGAATCCAGAGGCAATCTCATTACCTGAAGCACAAATTCCACTAGATCTTATCAAATGTGATAAATGTGATAAATCACATTGTCATTGTATTACAGAAACACAGATGAAGGAAAATAAAACATTTAAGTAATAAAATTCTGTTTGGTGTCAACAGAAGTGGAAGCGATATTGGTTGGCTCTTCATCCGGCCAGTTGTCACGGTGTTGCACGGTTAGAATTATCAGAGGCCATTACCGAGCGCTCATCTGTGGTGGTCAGACGACATCCAGAGAGGAAAGTTGTCCGTCTGGCCGACTGCGTGAGCGTGGTCAAGCTGCCTCCTCATGCAGAAGCTTGTCCAGGGGAAAACATGGCTGCTTTCTGTCTGGAGACAGAGGACAAGAGGCTTGTGTTTGCAGCAGAGAAAGAAAGCTGTGGAGAATGGGTGGACATAATATGTAACATTGCCTTTCAGGTGAGGGTTTGGAGTTTTCAGATATATTTCCAAAGTTTGGGTTAGATTTTTCTTAAAAAGAAAATACTTTTATTCAGCAAGGATGCACTATACAAAAGAGTAAACATACGTAATACCATTAATGATGTTAAAACACATTTTGTTCTTCAAAACTTTCTGTTCATCAAAGAATTATAAAAAAGACACTGAAGTAATGATGCTGACAATGGCTTTATATCATAGGAATAAATACTTTTTTAAAAATATATATAAAAAGTATATTAAAAGTTTATTAAATTGTAATAATATTTCACAATATTACTTTTTTTATTAAATAAATGTAGCCTTGCTGAGCATAAAACAAACATCTTCTAATAATGTGATGGACCCCGAACCTTTGAACAGTAGTGTATGTATGAAACAACAAACAATATGAGCTGTATAAAGGTGTATGGCTGAGTTCAAGATCCTGATACAATGAAAAATGCAGATCATTCCAGCCACATAACTGGTTATTTGACGTACACTATTCTTTACTCCACTCTCTGTTTCTCATGGTATTCATAATTTCACAGAAACACACTAAAAGTGCACCACAGCCAGTGCCTCTTATGGAGGACAATCAGATCTACATGTCCAGAGAACAATGTGAGTACAAATAATGGTTGAATGTATAATTCCTGCTGTCATCTTCCTGAAAGGCCACTCTCACCACTTCCTATGTCATAAAGCCAGCAGACCACACTACACTATCTTGATGAAGATCTGGTTTAAAACATAAACAGATGGTATAACCTTTGACCTCTGAATTACAGCTTTTTAAGTTTAATTCTGATCTCACTGTCTCTTTCTTTTTAGTGTGCGAGTTTAAAGTGCTTGTACTGCAGAACGAGGCTTCAGTTCGATGTGGCATGAAGGGACAATACTGGCTACGAGCTGCTGAGGACATGCTAGTTCTTCAGGATCTGGAGACCAGGAGGACTTTACTGGAGTGGCCATACAAGCTGCTGCGCCGCTACGGACGAGATAAGGTCAGCAGAAAAACAATACTTCATGTACATAACAGAAATAAGATTAAACTAATTAATTATTAATTAATAATAAATAATAATTAATTATTTAAATAAAATACAATCAGATGTAATGCTTCTTTTTTTAGTGTAATTCATAAGGTGACTCATATTTTTATTAACAAAAATTAACATAATTTTAACAAAAATTACAAAGGTAAATGCATATATTGAAAATTATAAATTCAAATAAATTATTTGTTAATTACTTTTATGTTTTATGATCATACAATTCCAGGTCAGTACATTTTTTTTTAAATAAATTAATAATTTTAAAAGTAACGGTAAATACATTTATAAAAAAATACAATCATCAGTAACACTTTATTTTAAAGTTACACCTATTAGCTGCTTATAAGCATGTATGTTTACTAGAATATTAACAATTTATTAGTGCAAATTAAGCATATATTTATGCCTTACTGTACATGACCTTATTCTACATCCCTAATCCTACCCAATTCCTAAACTTAATAACTACATTTTTAACTATTAATAAGCAGCAAATTAAGAATTTACTGAGGGAAAAGTCGTAGTTAATAGTTAACAAGTGTTAGCTATTCTAAAGTGTTATCTCATCGTCATATTAGAATGATTTCTGTATTTTGTTTTATTTGACAATTTAAAACATAATACAAAAAAGTCCAACAAGACTAATTCATACACATTTTGAAACTGTTGAGGATAAAATACACAAAAGCCTTCAGCTTATTTCCATTATGATCATGTGACACTGACTGGAGTAATGATACTGAAAATTCAGCTTTGGCGTCACAGGAATAAATTACATTTTAAAATATTAAAAAAAAAAAGCTGTTTTAAAATATAATAATATTTCACAAAATTACAGCTTTTACTGTATTTTTTTTTTTTTTTTAATTCAACCTTTGTGACAAGACTACGAAAAACTAAAGAAAAAAAAACCTTTTGAATGCTGTGTCTCTTAAAAATAATTACAAAAATTGTACAATTTACAAAATTGTATGTTAAAATGACATAGACTTGTACACTAATACTCTAATACACTCTTTTCTTCCAATATAAGGTAACTTATAGCTGAGTTTACAAATATTTTTGACTTTCTTTGTGTTCCTCTCTAGATGCTGTTTTCTATAGAAGCAGGCAGGCGTTGTGAATCAGGCCCTGGAACCTTTAACTTTGAGACCAGACAAAGTGATGAGATCCTTCGCCTTATTGAGTCGGCTATTCGCCAACAGAAGAGCCTTGCTGTTACTGGAGACAGGCACTCGCCACATTCTCCACGTTCTCGTTCTCCTCGCTCACCCCTGCCCAGACGCCCGGAAAGTGTTACTTTGTTTGACACGGAGGGCAGCAACAGCCCTCAGCCTTCAGATGCAAAACTGCCCTTGAACCCCAGTCCGGTAGATGCTCTTGGCCCAAACATTGCTGTCTCAAATCCTGTACATACAAGTCCTATTGGCTTAACCGAACCTGTGTATGCAAACCCTGCCGACTCCATTAGCTCCTCAAAAAGCACACACTCAGATCCTGGTGGCGGTTTTAGCTTGATCGAGCCTGTGTATTCAAACCCTGCTGTTTTAATAGGCAGCCATGAATCTGTGTATGCAGATATAAAGACAGATCCTCTCCCGTCTCATCACAGGGATGAATCAGAACCAGTGTATGCTGATCCTGCAGATGTCATCCGCCCAAAACCTAACAACTGTGTCCAAGTCAACCCTACCGATACGATTGCCTGCCAGCCTGTCAAGACGACGCCAAGCAATGGCAAGCAGCAAGAACCCGTGTACTCTGAGGTGTACGACCATATCAAACTAAACACAAGTAAAAGACTTGAACAGAAGACTGAGGAGCCCATTTATAGTGTACCTGAGATTGTACAGTCAACTCAAAACACTCTCCACTCTCAACAAAACAAAATGCCTGAGGAGAACCAGCCGATCTACAGCAAAGTTAACAAACCACCCAAAACCCCTCTGCCTTTCCACGAAAAGAAGCTAAGCCAGACCATGGAGGTCGTCTCTGAGGACCTTGGAATGATTTAAATCTGTAATATGTGACCATGGACCACAAAACCAGTCGTATGGGTCCATTTTTTGAAATTGAGATTTATTATGATCTGAAAACTGAAAAAATAAGCTTTCCATTGGTGTATGGTTTTTTAAAATAGGACAGTATTTGACCTGAGATGCAACTATTTAAAATCTGGAATCCGTTGTCCTCACGAAGTTAGCAATGCATATTACTAATCAGAAATTAAGTTTTGTTATATTTACACAATGGAATTTACAAAATATCTTCATGTAACACAATCTTTACTTAATATCCTAATGATTTTTGGCATAAAAGAAAAATCATGCATTTTGACTGACACAATGTTTTGTTGTATATTGCTATAAATGTTACTATCGACTGGTTTTGTGGTCCAGGGTCACAAGTCTCCAAAGTAGCTTTTAATATTTAAAATGTGAAATGTATTATCCCCCCACCCCACCCCCACACTAATTTCATTATTTATTAATCCATTCTACAAGATATTGTGAAATGATGACTGATATGTGTAACACTGATGCACATTAAGATTTTTATTTTTATTTTTTTAAACATAAATGTAAAAAAAGGGGGATTTTATTTTTATTTTGTTTATAAGCCCAAATATGTTGCATGTGTTATTTATGTATTTTCTTGTTGTTCCACAGCAGAAATAAAAGGCTATGTTATGAGATCTCTGGATATTTCACTGAAAAGCTTTAATGGTCTCAGCAAAGCTCAGACCAGTTAAAAAATAAACAATAACAAGATTTTTTTTTTTTTTTAAATGTTGCCTGATAAACAAAATTTTCATTAGGGACGAATGTTCAAAAAAATGCATAAACAAACTATTTAACCAAACTATAATTGACAGAGCGGCCAAAACAAGAATAGTTTTACTCATTCAGTAAATGTATTAGTGAGCAGTGTCGACGCTAGATTGAGGTGCGCCGTGAAAGAGTCTTTATGGTTTTTACGTCACTACTACTGACCGGAAGTGCTGAGCGATGTCAAACCTGAGTGTTATTCCCACGGCCTTTTGACGATATGCCTTTAAATTTCTGAATTCGGTGTCCTTTTCATCCAGCTCCCAAATCACTGAACGTTTATTGAAACGTGCTGTAGGGCGCTTAAACGTTAACCATGTCAAATCGCATCGCTTTCCAGACTCAGTTAGCCTCCATTATGGAGGTGCTGGCAAATGCAGCGGTGGCTGAGATATGCAAACTCGTAGACGACGACTACGCGGTTATAAACTTACAGATGACCCAGTGTCAGCGTGAAAACAAAGCGCTGAAGAGAAGACTTCACATTTTGGAGCTGAAGATGGCTCGAGGGTTTGCAGAGAGGAGAGTTAGTTCACTGAATCGCGCTAACCGGGTCCAAGTGAGCGCCGCTTTGTCAGACAAATACAGGAACCAAACAAGCGGTGTGTGATCACGAAACCTTGTATAAGATATTATACCGCCAGTGTTTCCGTCACATGAAATAAATGATGAAGTCTAATGTAGTTAAAGTACTCTGTTTTGTGTTGTTTCACGCATGCAGATGTGCTGTATGGAGCTCAGTTTAACTCGGGACTGTGGAGAGGTGGAGGAACAGACTCCGCTGCTGAGCAAGATAACGTTAATAATGAAACTAACAATATGGTAGGTAAGCCGTTATCTCTTTATCATAACTACAATAACTGGTTTAGCCACTTTTCATTGCGTCCTTTGTAGGAATGAGCTCAAAGGTTACAGCGAATACATATATATTGATAAATTATGATATCAAACGAATAATCGCATTCAACTTTTTTTGTTTTTGTTTGCATAATACATGTATGTGTGCTGTGTGTGTGTGTGTATATATATATATATATCTACACACACACACACACACACATGCATTTATATATTTATTTATAATACAAATTATATGAATATATTATATATATATACTGTATGTGTGTGCATTTCTATATACATAAATATACACAAAACACACATTTAAAGCAAAAACATTTATTTTGTATGCAATTAATAGCAGCTTTACACAAGAGGTTTAATTTCACATTGGCATAAATTATTGGTAAAATAAATTTAAAAAATGATAGAAAAATAAATAATATATTTAATATATTGATTGTCATAGATAGATGGATAGAAACAGCTGCAATTAATTGTTGAACATACAAATCTGTATAATATATAGAGATTTATGCAACACTTCCTTTCATTAAAGACAGGAGATGCAGTATTATCGGAAGCGGACACAGTTCTGATAAAGGATGAGATGTTTGAGGAGGACCAAACACGGCAGAGACTGTTCATCAGAGATAGTGGTGAGTGGATAGAAAAATATAAACCGCCCAATATAAGATTGTCAGAGGATGGGTTACTAACAACCCCCATTTTTAAGCTTGTCTTGACACCGTTTCCTTTCTTTCAGGAGTAAAAGATATATCATCACAGACCGGAGAGGCAGGCTTTGCTGATGTTCAAGATGCTGATCAGCTCTCTGGGATGCAGCAGCCGAATTTGGAGGTCAGTGGATCTGACACTGCGCTTAAATCTGAGCCAGAGTTTGACAGTGTTAAGGGGATATCCCAAGAACCCGTAGAATTACATGCTGAAGGAAAGTTTGATGTGAATGGAAAATCCAGTCCTATGAGGGATTATTTTATGCAAGGGAGTGACGATGCAGACTTGCGGCTGCGTTCTTGCACGTACGTGAACATTGCAAGATCAGCTGAGAGCCGTTCAGAGGTCATAGAGGTCGACTCTGCAGAGGAGGGGGAAGAGATTTCTGTGTGGGCTAGCAAAGTAGCACGAGGGAAAAGCCAGGCTCCACGTCTTTATCCCCAATATGGGAGGGAGGAACGTCAGGATAGCAGGACCCTCTTGCCTTCTTTCAATCCTCCTCTGGTGACAAATGACTTTGCAGCAGTGGCATCAACATCTTCAAAGATCCAGGACATGGACAGCTACCACAGTGTCAGAGATGTCGTATTTAACCAACAAAGAGTTGGTCAGACTAGAAACGACAGAGTTCCTCGTGAAAAACTTTTTGCCTGCACATATTGTGGCAAAGTTTTCAACCGGCCCAAAAAGGTGGTGATCCACCAGCGGATTCACACGGGTGAGAAGCCGTTCAAGTGTAACACCTGTGGGAAGTTCTTTGCCGAGGCGGGAAACCTGCGAAAACACCAGAAAGTCCATACAGGAGAACGACCTTATAGTTGTACCCAATGTGGACAGACATTTGCCTGGATACGAAACCTCAAAAACCACCAACAGAAATACCATCCTGATATGTTAACTGCAGAGGAAATGATTTCGATCAATAAATGATTACTAGATAACTGCTAATAAGTGTGTATTATGCCACCATCATATCTCTTTTGGATAAGTCTTTCAGTTAAATTATATACATGATTTACATTGTTTTTTGATCAATGGGCATATGAATCAATGTGTTT
>JAUMHE010000042.1:8961461-8980612 GCA_032359235.1 Enteromius mattozi
ATGATGAAAATTACAGGCCTCTCTCATCTTTTTAAGTGGGAGAACTTGCACAATTGGTGGCTGACTAAATACTTTTTGCCCCAATACAGTATACTGAGCCACCCAACGGCTCCAACTAAGACAATTGTGTTCCAAAACTAGAGCAGCTCCCCAGTGCACAACAAACTTCACGCGAAAACTGACACTATTGCCATCCTCTGCTTTCTTCTGATTTGTTGTCATTTTCTAATCTCATTGTCTTGGTTTTGTTCAGCTCATAATAGTGCAAGTGATAAACAAACAGATACAACGATATACAGACGCGTGACGGCGAGTCCCACATGAATCGGCATGACTCAACGTTGCATGCCCATCAAACCTCCACTCATTCTTAATGGGGTTTGGGAGACACAAACATCCCTTGAACAGCCAGCTTACCAATGGGAGATATAAGTACTAGTGACAGAAAGCGCGACGCTGCCACCACAGGGGGCTTTGGAAAATTTCTATTCTGATCAACTCCACTGCAACGTGCTTCCTTTTTTTGGCGAGCTGAATGAAATGATGCTTCTCATTATGAACGGTTCCATAATTCAATCAGAAAAGCCGAAAAGTCAATCTCAGCTGAAACTGTCTCTCTTAGGATTTAAGCTTATATCCTTCATGCAGTCAGTCTCCGCAGGCCTAATTTTCTCTGTCAGACCTATTAATGGAATTAACTGTCATCTATCATTAGTGTGCTTGGGATTTCTGAAAACACATTATCCAAAGACCTTTGGCACCCAGAAAGGGAAGCTTGTTCCATTGCCCCGGGCTCCGACTGAGGAGGGTCATCACCAAGATTCCAACGAGTAATGCTTGGTGAATGATGAAAGCTTGGGAAAGTTGCTCTTGATATAAGCTTACTGTAAATCAAGTGTGCAGAATGCTAAGAGAGATTTCAACCGCTTCTGTGTGCCAAAGACGATATGCAACAGCTGCTTATGAACAAAGCCTATCCGGAGCGCTGGAAGTGAAAACTAAGCTTGTCAGGAGGCATTTGAAGATGCTTTTGTCTGTTGTCTTGTTTCATGACCCTGGGTTCCAAAAGAAACTCAAACTCACTTAGAGCCAGAAAATAAGAACACAAGGCCATATTAGAGTAGGAGACAGATCAAATGAGCTTGCGTCATGAACAGGGGGCTAACAAATTGGACATGGCATCTGTTATGACATCTAATATTTTCCTAATGTAAAAGAAGGCAGTTCAGCTTGGGGGATTCTGAGGAGAGCTTGTATTTGAAGCTGGAAAGGTTCAAAGCCTTTAAGATGGAGAAATTAATTTGTGTCACCTTTGTAGGATGACCTAACAAACTGTGGCTTTTTAATTATTAATTTACATTTGTGCATTTCACAGGCACTTCTTTGCAAAACAACTTAGAATGCTTTCAACAAATGTATATATTATCCGCCTATGTGTTTTCTGGAAATGAACCCTTGACCCTAGCACAATGCTCTACCAGCTGAGTTAAATGTCAAGAGTTTGGAGTCATCCGTTCTGTAACTATGAGCAGTGGGCGGAATGAAGTAAGCAATTCAATGTCAACTACATCAAACTGTAAAGACAAGAATGTCACTTTCCTATGAACATAGTATTCTGGGATGTCAATTTTATACTGTGCTCATTATGTGAAATTATGATATGGAGTGGGATAGGACTAAAATTTCATGACAGGTTCAAGTTGGTCTAGTGAATTTGACTACTTTGTTTTGAAAGTAACTTTGTTTGAGTTGTGCTTTATGCATTGCATTTCAGTTCATCCTCATCACGGCTCAACATATTGGAACATGAGGTATATACAGCATATTGAGCTTCGGCACTTGGGTAATATGAGTCCACATCATCCATTGTGCTTTCTGCCCTCCCACTGAAGTAATGAAGGCAAAAACGATGTTCGCCTCTACAAAGGAGAGGGTGATTGTTTTAAGTGAAGTGTCTGAATGAGTGTGGCTTTAGAGCAAGGCAGAAATCACTCACAAACCAGCTCCTGGAGGAAGGATGCTAATGCATGCAATTAATGCTGCAAGGATGCTTAAACAGAGGCATAAAACTTACAAGGACAAAATCTAATAGCCAAACCTGATGGGAACTTACGAGCACGCTTAAAAAAAAAAAACTTCAATGAGAGCAAAAGAAAAAGGCAGACATAAGGATATTTTGGCCCTTTTCTGATTGATGTTTCATTAATTCTCAGAGGATCACATGCTCACAATACAATTGAAAATGTGCATTCATTTGCATATTTTAAAAAAGGACTTTTTTTTCAATAGGCAACCAAGATTTAAGTACACTATACTAGAAAATAAAACTTAATCTAGCTTAAACCAATCACATACAGGGCTCCAGACTGCGATTAAAAAGTTATTGCTGAGGTCGCCACTGGCGACTATGTATATTTACATTTTATGACTTAAAAAATTTCCCTGATTGTTTTGCGTTCACATCTTTTATGTTCACGTATTAAATTGAGATGATGCCAGCAAATGCAGGTTAGTTGTGCTGCACGAGAGAGATCAAAATGACAGAGACGTGCAAAGCGAAAAGCACAAAGCAGTGTCTATTATTTCATACACAACTTGAACAAATTCAACAGGTAATGTTGTCAGTCATGCGGATATAGGCAAAATCGTTTATAATTGTTACCAATATGGCTTCTTGTTATCAAGATTTAATGCTGTATATACAGCATTAAATATGTGTATATTAATGACTAAACACAAGTAATTAAATTGTATACAATTTAAGGCATATATGAGCGCGGTGTGTACAGCTGTTACCAGAGAAGCCACTATTTGCTCCTAAAGCGCCACCTCGTGGCATAGATTGAATTTGCATTTCCAGTGTGCCTATCTTATGTTCATATTAATACGACTTGTCCCTTTTCATTAAAAATGGTTTAAAAGGTGAAATGCCATTTTATAAGATGTGTGTGTGTGTGTGTGTGTGTCTGTGTCTGTGTGTGTGTGTGAAAACAGTAAATCATGTCATTTTATGGCTTAAAATAATGTATATAGACATTATCCAACCCCACTCATACAGTGTTCATTTTACTTGTGCAGCTCTTTACAAGGTCCATAAATTGCCTTAAATTAAAATTTACCCTGTAAATAGTGAAATAAAATTCTTTCACTGATTTTGTGTATTGAAAATGTTTTTGGTTGACATTTAGACATATCTGATTGTCTATTTTTTTAGAAAAGATGAATTTTTATTTGGGCTAGTTAATCTACAAAATGGATTAAAATGCTGATAAATACAAGAATGGATTACACATGACAGTATGATTGAAAATGTCAAAATGTTGAAAAAATTAAAATAAAATCATGTTTATTCTGTGGCACCTAAAAAAAAACATATTGGCGCCTAAGTTATTTTCTTTTAGGAGCCAAATCGTTGCTGGATTTTTTTTGTCTGGAGCCCTGACATAGTTAACTCTGTAGAGCTTTTAGAAACATGTTTCATTATTGTAAGTCACTGCATTATATGTTTTCCTCATAATAAATTTTACAGAGCTTTAAATAAAACTAATCTTACTAAAATATAAAAAGAAAAAAGGTCAAAATGTTCCAACAAGGATAGTACTATTATTCATTTTTTGACCTTGTTGAAAAGCAGCTTATAAATCATACAAAAAGCATGATTCAATTCAATATTTCAATAAACGACTATTATTTCTTTACAGGATTAATGGTAAAAAATATTAAAATCTAATACAAAAATCAGCGCTATTAATATTGATGATATACTTACAAACTCCCACCTAATTATGAGCGTGAAAGTATTAATGTAAAACACACGCGCACACACTTCAGGTTGGATTTAATGGGGTCTTAAGAGAAGATGTAAAGCAATTGTGCAGTTGTGCTTTGGATTAGCAGAAGCTCATGTGTCGCCTGTTGCTATCTTTGCACGGTGTCACCAGAACGCTAGCGCTGAGAAGCCTCTATCACTGCGCTCGCAGCTGCCGCATGTGAGCACAGAACCCAGGAATCAGATGCGAGAGACAAAAGCAGAAAGCGTTTTCTCTCTCTCTTTTCACAGCCCCACGTACACTTCCTTTGCTCCAGGATGTATTTTTGGCCTGTGAGATGAACACAAGCCCCGACCGTTCTCGCTTTAATCATCGTTTCAATGGAAGCCGCCGCCTGCTTTGTGACAAACTCGGGCGTCGCGGCCTGTTTGGCTCCTCATCTGCGTGGCTCCTGAAGTGGAGTAATGCGCCTGGCTTCGCACCGTCGCTCTGTGATTTTAGGGGAATTTTGAGATTAATGGGAAGGATCAAGCTGTGCCGCGGGCATGATCGCAGCCTACATTTCGAGTGTGGAACTCTTAGCGGAACGGGGAAACTTCTGCAAGCGATGTTTGTTATTGGATGAATACGTGGAAAACACACACAAATACTCAGGCAAGGATCCTTATTGAGGGTGAGAAGAACAGTGAGGTAAGCGGGTGGGTGGGGGACTCCTGCGGCGCTGTAGTGTTTCGTAGTGTGTGTGTGTGTGTGTAGGTAAAAGACTCTGGCTCTACATCATTAAAAGACAATTCCAGCAGACTGCATCACATGGGTCACGGAGCTCTGCGTGAAGACAGAACAGGAACAGATGCTCAGCAAGCTCTGGAGGCCTTCCTGATCTCAAGACAAGACTCACTGCCACACACACACACACACACACACTCTCTCTCTCTCTCATGTCATCACTGTCTCAGCTTGCTGTCTGTGTACCTTTAATTCACTGTTTAAAAAAATCGGGATCAGTAAAATGTATTATTATTTTTATTATTATTATTATTTTATATAAGACATCATTTTAATTCCTGTATCCAATAATTCCAGTATTAATTAACCTTCCAGTAAAGAAGGAAGCATTCAATTGATTAAAAACATTACCTTTTTTATTCATCAAACCATGACAATAAAATGGAATGTTGAGAAGTGTACTTTAAAATTATAAGCAGCCCAACTGTTTTTAACATAATAAGAAAGTCTGCATATCATAATGACATCTGAATGATCATGTGACATTGAAGACTTGAGTAATAGAATTCAGCTTTGACATTACAGGAATAAATGACATATTCAAATTAAAAAATCGCTGTGTTACATTGCAATTATACTCTACACTATTACTGTTTTTAACGAATTTTTCAAACAATAATTTTACTGACCCTGACTTTTGAACAGTCTTGTCTGAAACCACACTAAATTTAATAACTTTTAGGGTTTTGATAGAAGTAAAGTGCAAATTTTCTAAGTATTTTTTTTTTTTCTCCTTTCGCTTAGTGTAGTGGACTCTGACTTCTATATCACGCTGTACCTACATAAAATCAGCCTACAAATACTGTGCAGAATTTTGTTGTGCAGGCCTGAAGAAAAAAAAAGTAGAAAGAGAAAGTAAGGTAGTACAAGAGAGAGAGAAAAAAAAAGAAAGAGAGTGAGCAAGCAAGAGCCTCCCTCAAGGGACACTTCATTAAGGCACCCGGGGCTAATACATTAGACAGGAAAATAAATGTTAACAGCCTCTAAAGCCGAAAAGTGGCAATGAAAGCTAACTCAATTAAATGCGGCATGATGGGCTAGGACGCATTGTATTTAATAGCAGCCGCCCATGGAAGATAGAGCAAGAGAAGGAGTAAATGAGGGGGAATAAAAAGAACAAGCTCTAGCTGAGGGGCACAGTGTGCAGGTATGTCCTAGTATGACAGCGCTGTAACTCTGTATGGACGACTGCAGCGTCCCCATTAAGCACAGGAAGTTGATCTCTGTGTGCGTGTGCAGACACAGGAGATGCTCTTCAGACTGTGAAACTCTCTTTCAGTAGCTCTGGCCTCGGGAGAGGGCCTCCGCTTTAGTTAGCATTTAGTATTTGTGTCCCAGCACTCAAAGGCTACCGCAGAGGTAGCATGAAAAAGGCAGTTTGTGCTTGCTGTGAGGAAAGAAAGAGCGCACAGCATTGCTGGATGGTGGCTGTCAGAGGGAACTGACTCACCTAAATGCACATTTCTACTCTTTTTTTATGCATCTTAAGTAAACATTAAAATATAGAATAAAGTCATTTATTTACTTCAAACTTTTGAGCAGTGTTACACTGCACAAATATGAACACTGTGCAACCATGTTGGTAAACAAAAGTGATGATGACAACTATGATGAAGATGACACTTTGGTATCCAGCTTGAGCTCGTTCCTGCAGTTCATTATGTTCATCTCGTCAACCTGTCATGCTAAGCAGGTCTGGAGCCACAGACCTGGCTCGCATCACAGAGAAGGCCATATCGCTTCGACATCACGTCCAAACCCGCACCATCAGCATCAGAGACTTCAAGCAAGTTCTCATCGTGGAGCACTGACAGCACAGCCAACGCTACATGTGTGTTTGTGAGTACACATGTCTGAGTGTGCATGCAGGTGTGTGTTGACTTGTTTATCATGCATATATGGAAATATTAATTACACTCAATTAAAGCTACTTTCATGTACTGTGCGAAACTCTTTGGTCACTAGTATTTTCACCAGCTAAAAAAATAAATAAATAAATGGTTTAAAGCCAGTTATTTCTATCTTTTGCTGTAGTGTGTCAGTAGGCAATATCAGTTTACATTTCCTAGCATTAATTTTGCCATTAATTGCAATTTACTGAATTAAACCAAATTTACCAAAATACATTTTTGGAAATGTAAACTGATATTTCCTGCTCAAATATACACTACACTACACTACACTACAGCAACAGACATTTATGTTATTTTTATTTAATTATTTATGTATTTTTTTATACTATACTATTGACCTAAGACTTTCGCATACAGTATGTACTAATTGACATGTTGTTGGTGATTAGATTTTTTCACAAAAATCTATTTATGGGCAGTTAACGTATGAAGGTGTCCTACGGTATGACGTAAAAAAGTTATTATATAATTATAATAATAACCTCTAACATTAAAGATAAACCTCTCTCATGCTCAAGTCCCAAAACCATCTTATAAGAAATATTTCAGAAGGATCATGTGATATTGTCATCACAAAAATAAATTGTAATTTAAATTACCTGAAATTAGACTGTAATAATATTTAACATTATTATTATTTTTATAACTGTAATTTCTAATCAAATAAATGCTTGATCATAAGATTCCAAAAAATAATAATAATAAACTTTTGATGGGTTATGTACAGTATATACACAGAAAAAAAGAAATAATAATAATTATATATTTATTTTTACTTTTTTTTTTTATGTGTGTAGCATTTTAGCCAAAAAAAACCAACAACATATGACTATTTCTTTTGCTGATTCAGTGCTGCAAATCATCACCATGATAGTCATCCGTCTTTAAAGGACACAACAATCATCTGGTGATATCCATGTAATTGCTTTCTTCGGTCCAAAAAATTGACTGATAGCGTTTTATTTCAAATCTGTGCCCTCTTAACTCGCACCCTGATGGAATATCATCTCATAAACAAATACGACCCTGTCGGCGGCCCTAAAAAAGAATGACGGCATACCTCCCTTAATGGTTGACCACTTTGCGCTGAGCTAATGCTTCTACAATTACAACATCAGATAATTCATGCTAATAGAAAATGGGAAGCCGGTGGAAGATGAAGGCTGGGGGAGGAAGAATCGATAGTTTGTGAAACCGTTATTCATGCTCAAGGCCACGTACACAATCACACACAGACCGGTACACACGTGTGTGCTGCTTCCATCTGCAGAGACAGTATAATAAGGCCCGTTGGGGCTGGAGCAGTGTGTGTTAGTCTAGGGCTAGAAGACTCTAACTGTGGCCCCAGTACAACATGCTTTAAACAATACTGGTATTTTTATGTTCAAGGGCTCAGTTGAGGGGATTTGCAGCCTATATGCAATGAGGCATGGAGTTCTGGAAGAGGCTGGGTCATACTATATACAGCCAATCAATCACAAGTAAGAGCAGGTTTAAGCCTACTACAGAATTCAACAGCAGTGTGTGGGGAGAATGCCAGTTGTAAAAAGATCTTAATGTTGGTATGGATCTTGGCCAGGATCTTGGAGGAGACCTGTCCATATCTCAGCCACATCACTGCAGGAAAGCTACATGCCAAGAGCTAACAGAGAATTTTATTTTGATGGTCCCTTTTGAACAATCTGTTGACAATAAATAGCTTGGCACTTACAAGTCAACTAACTCTTAATAGAATGACAGTACACTGTCCGAATAATATCTGATAACTCTTAATTGTGATGGTCTCCCAACAGACATTCTAGAAGTAACTTTGCAAGCACATGTCAACTTATTCTAACACTACCCACGTTCGCAATGTCACTAATAGTCAACAGAATGTGGGATCATCGAAATAAAGTGAAACCCTAAAAATGTAACAAAATTATGAGTGAATTAGGAGTGAAAGGCCTTTAAAATTTCTCAAATGTCAAGGTAATTCAAATTCAAAACAGGAGCTTTCAGCCTGGCACCATGATGCAAATATGAAATATCAGACATAAAGTAGTGACAGGTTTTTTTATTCGATTGTGCTGCTTTTCCATTGTTTTTTCTGTGTAAACATGGACGTGTTTGACTGTTGCATTTGCATCAGTTGCAGCATCTCATGCATGAAGCTGCATTCTAAAGACGTGGCGCTCAAGTTAAAAGATTTTCACTCCTATATTCTTGCATGTTTTTCCCATTCCACTGCCCACGTCGCATCAATGCAAGCGCATTCTGTGTGAACAGCGTCTCGTGATATGAGCGTGTCACACATAAAGCGGTTAAGCACATGAGCCAACATGCAGTCGAATCATTCTTTTCTCTTTACTGTTTGGTAATGTTTCTATTCAAAAATCACGATTTCTCGATTTCTAAAATAACAAAATCATGGCATTGCATTAAATTCCAATTAATATATTAAATCTGAAACATTCCCCAGCACTACAAGGAAGCAAAGTTATGGTCAAGTCGATGCGTGTATGAAAATACTACTATGCAGAATAAATGAGCTGGGTTTCTCTGTGAAACTGCACAGGTATTGTGCTACAAAATGGCCTGTTCAGTGGTCTGAAACATACTAAACCAATGGAGGCTTTGATGAAATGCCTATTGGACTGCTTGAAATGAGGAAATAATGTAATACATTAGAGCATTGTCAATATCTCTTTAAAAATGGCACATTTTAAATGTGTATATTCTTGTACAATCAAATTGCCCGTTACAGCCACAAAGCTAAACTGCCATGACAAGACTGACTCAATTTATCCCAAGGTAGACACAGAAGGCATAGTCACATATAATCCCAGCAAACACATAAACAACCCCAACACGCTGTGGACTCCTGTATTTGAGTTTTACAGCAGTGCTACCAGCAATCTTTTCCTCAGTCTGTTGTTTTTTTTCTTGCCACTCGAGAACAGTTAAGCTAGAAGATCAACATTCCACCTGTGTTGTTGCTAGAAGAGCTTGTGTCATCTCAAAGGCTTTATCTCAAAATCTCTACAAAACAATGTAGCTATGGTCTTCAAATCTGTCTTTAAAATTAATCTGGAGATCTCAATATGAGATTAAAAGATTGACATGGATCACATTCCCCATAAAGGATTAGAATTTGGTCATTTTAACAGCTTGAGTACTAAAAGGATGAACTGGATAAGTATTTGGTAGGACATTATTTAACATTTCAAAGTTGTTTATACAGTGAAAATGTTTCTTTTTTCAAAAAGGCCTTACAGAGATTCCGTTGAATGTTTAAAATTGATGAGCAAAAGCATTTTGTACTCGTTGCCGTGAAAGCCCAACTATTAATGTTGCAGTTTACAAACCACCATTATTGGGCTGCTGGGAATCTCCCTGCTATTTTTCTCCTGTTGTTGATCTCATTAGGACAGTCTCCTCTGGCCTAGGCTGACCCCTCCAGAGATCATTCCTTCCCCATTTCCAATGTCTAAACAGCATCTCAAGCAATCAAGCAATGCAAGCAGGCAGCGCAATGCACAAAGGAGAAGTGTGAACCGTAATGGGCCCCTCGTACCTCACTGTGCCTCAATTTTCTAAACAGCCCCTTTAAAATAGGCAACCATCTCCCTTCTGCTACCTTTTGCGCTGCTATAAATTTGACTCTCCCTCATTGCATTTCTATGCCAAGATCTCGTTCAGAGAAAACATTTATTTTGGAAGACAAAGATAAAAGAGAGTGGATCAGGAGAGTATAGAACTGTAGATGAAGAAAGAAAGAAAGAAAGTCCAAAGGGCGCAGACTTCTTTCAAAGAGGTCTAAAAAAAGAAGGACGGGGCGAGTTTTAAAAGATAAAAAGGAAGTGAAGGTAGAGGGCCTTTCAGAATAGCACATTTCTTAAACCTTTCCCCCTCCAAGCACACTATTTCTTCACTCAAACAAGCTTCTCCAGTTCACATACCTTGTGTACAGTGCTCATAAGTAAAATTAGCACGATAGGGTGATTATTTATTCAGACAATTTATCACATTTATCAATAACTCCTAAAAATAGGTATATAATAACGAATATTAAATTACTTATTAAATGATCTAAATAATTTGTTAATTTAAATATAAAAATAATTCTTTAAATTTTATGTGCACAAAGTAAATGCTATAATCACAGCCTTATATATCTTTTTGTTAATTCCCCCGGATTTAAAAAAGGTAACACTTTATTTCGATTGTCCACTTCAGATATTCGACTAACATTAAGTAACTTTGCAACTACATGTCAACTAGCAGTCATTAGAGTATTAGTAGACTGTCTGCTTAATAACTTCACTTTACTACACTTTATTTTGTTGGATCAACAACATACTGACTTTCAGAATCAGAACAACTATATGTCAACGTATTCTACTAACCCTAAACCTCATAGTCTACTCTGAAAGTTAGTGGACATGTAGTTGTGAATTAACAAGAATTAGTTGACATGTAGTTACAAATTTACTTAAAGTTAGTAGAATGTCTAAATGGACTATCGAAATAAAGTGTAACCAAAAATAGATAAACAAACAAAAAATAAATACAATTATATATATGTATATATCTCCTGAACGAATACATGAAAAATGGAATGTATAAGAAAAAGAATAAAACACAAAAATAAGTGTTGCCTTGGTAAAGTTTTCTATTTTAATATAAAACCTGTGTAATCTATTGAATAATTAATATTTAATAATTAATCAATTTAAAATAAATCATTTATTAAGTATTTCAAAACATAAGTGCATAATCCTAACGTTACATTCACATTGCTTTTTTTTGTTGTTGTTGTTGTTTTAACGCTGGCATATATTTGAAAAATTGTAATGTGGTGAAATAGAATTAACTATTTAAAATATAAAAATCCCAGTATAATCTATATATATATATATTTATTTATTTTTATTATTTTTTTTATTTTTTATAGCACTTATTGACTTCAAGCCAAAACATGTCCTGAAGGGATACAATATGAACAGAATGAAGAGAACACGGATAAAATACAGAAATAAGTGCTGACTTGAAACACAGCAGCAAACTTAACATTGCCTGTGGGTGTTTGCTTTGCACTTTGAGTCTTAATGCATTTTAATTATGGATTTGAGTGAATGGATGACTGCAGCAGGGACATGGCTGAGAAGTGAGCGCCACATTATTAAAACTGTGGCCCTCATCTCAAGCACAACGCATATTCAATTGATTGCAAGATTTTTCCTAAATTCTCTCTTTTTTTCCCTTCCTCATCATCTTTCTGCCACACTCCTCACATTTGATATTCATTCTTGTGACAGAATGTGTAATTTCTATGCATGATATAGTATCTCAGGCTGTATACCTCAACAAGCTGTGCCAAGTAATTCATGAGGTGCTGAGCACAGGCTTATGAATTATAAAGACTGAGAGATTACAGATTCAAGGTACACTTTGTCCAACGTTTGGCAAACAGGCTGTAACTGCAGATAAATGAGTAGAAATTATGGGAAAGAGAGAGAGAGCAGGCTAGCCATTGATTTAGTGGCCTCCTGCATGATGAACTGAAAAAAAAAAAAAAGTCTAGATATAAACAATAAGAGCTCAGCTAGAAGTGTCTGCTGAGGATTCATATAGGAGAGAGCCTCTGTTATGAGAGTTGTGTGCTCTCTTTATGGCACGGTCCATCTGGATGGACTGTTCTCTCTGCAGGGTCTCTTTCCACCGAGAAGCAGCACCCCAGCAGGGTACGAGCAGCTCGCCTACTCTCACAGCCAGCCTCGGTCTGGAATTTGATATTAAACATGTAATGTTGCATTACCAAACACCCAAACAACTAAAAGTGAAACTTCTGAGTTTTCAAATGGCTGTAGTTTGGAAAGGATCGTATGACGCTGAGAACTGGAATAATGACGGCTGAAAATTCAGCTTTGCCACCACAGGAAGAAAGCACATCAAAAAATCATAAAATAATTTTTGTCAAATAAATGCAGCCTTGGTGAGCATAAGAAACTTATTTGAGAAACACATTACCATTTCAAAACTTAAGCAGTTTTAATGTTTATTAAAAAAAATGTCCGTAAATGTTTTGTATCAAATGGTACAATATCATGTAATTTAATTTAAAGAGGTCATGACATGAGAAATCAAATTTGCCTTGATTTTTTGGGCATATAAGGTGTCTTTGTACCATTAAAACATTCTGCAAGTTTCATAGCTTAAATGTCCTCTTCATTAGAAACAAAGCATTTATTTATTCAAGCCCTTAAACAGCTCGTTTGAGATCTGAGGTCATTAAACAGTATATGCTTTTATTTTCTGACACCGTCTATGTGCTCGAGTCTGCTGTCAATCGCACAAATTGAGTGAAAGAATATTATCTTTGACGCATTTAGTTTGAACAGGTCGTTCACATCTGTCACATCTTTCTCTTGTAGGTAGGTGGTAAACCAGATGACCGAGACAGACAGACAGGTAGGTAGGTAGGTTGAGACCAGCATGGGAAGCTTGCAACCTCAAGACCAGACGGTGAGTGTTTGGAGTGAGCGTGCTTATGAAGCATGCAGGTAAGTGGATGCAGGTGTAGCTTATTAGGTGTGAGTGATCATGACATTATCACAAAAATTGTGTTTTGTAAAGTAGGCAAGGAGTCATGGAGAGTTCACAAAGAAACATTTGTTGAAAGATGAAAGATGATTTGTAAAAATTGTATGTAAATTATTTTATAATGCTTTATCTGGAAATGATCAATATTTTTATTTATTTTATTTATTTATTTATTTTTGATCATGTTGTCAAAACACGTGTTAAATCGAAGAGGGGATTGCTACTGTTCCCTTTGCACTGACGTTAGCCAATATTTTATATATAGCAAAAAACTTTATTAACATTATAAGTGAACCTCAAATAACATATTTAAATAAATATACAAATATTATGACCCCTTTCTTTTTTTTCTGCATTACCTACTGATCTCTTTTTCAACTGTTCTGATGTGCGCTTATATCAATCACCTTAGAGGGGGGCACTTTAATGATATTCTGACACTGACAGCAGGCTCAATCCAATATATAAACACCAGCTGTGAACCTGAAGGAGGGGCAAATAAAAGCCCGGTGTCAGCAAATGCACTGTGCACTGTTATTCACAGTACTGAGTGGGTGGACTAATAAATACTACAGAGAAAGAGAGAGAAGAGAGAGATCAAAGAAACTGCAGTGATATGGCTTGTTGGAAAGGTCCCTAATTTAATAAAACAAGGCGACTGTCATCCTAGGCACTGCGCCTATTCATTCATGCAGGGCCATTAAAGAGACACGGGTGTGTGGGACTATAGTGTTTCATTAAAGTTTCTTTTATGGCACAGGATGTACTTATGTCCCAGGAAGAGCCTCTACGTGTCACATATATGTACCACTAAGCCACAGCTCAGACAATATGAACATATTTAAAATATTTAATTAGAGATTAGAGTCAGGTATGACTCACAGGCTGAAACAGAGCCTCTCACGTCACTTAGGATTTTGAGGGAAAATCTGTGGAATAGACTTACACTTGGCACAGTGGTCTAGTTAGGGTGATACACGTTTTGGCCCTACAGGCAATGCTTTGTTATGAGGATAGTGCAGTGTTGGGCCTTTTTGATCTGATGAGCTGCAGTGCTCAAATTTGTGCTAGATGAATAAGTCAAGTCTTCCTCATTCTGTCTAACAGGGTGGAGATCAGAAGAAGAAGAAAAAAATACATCCTCATCACAATCTAAAGACATGAATTTCCAGGAGATGTAAGCGAGTGTAAGTGTAGTGCAATCCCTAAAGGCCGAGCAGTTTTGAAAGTTCGCTGTATGAAATGAGGTGCAATAACTTGCAATCATCATGGAGGTGAGAGGTTCAAGGCAGCTGGTCAGGTGCTGACGAGAGGGTTTGAGATGGAGAGCTGGGACAAGAGATCTTGAATCAGCAGTCTGAGCCCAGACGAATGGTGTCATTTACAGAAAGCGATGGGAGACATTTTTTCACCTGACTCCAAAGAAAGAAAGAAAGAAAGGAAGAAAGTGCACATGCAAGAGGCCACACACATACACAGTCTCACTTTACTAACCTTCAGGTCCTAAAACCACAACGCATCAATGTTTATCAACAATTCTGTGGATTTCTGGGGTCTGTATGGCCAAATTCCCACAAGAACGGTTCATTTGTTAGTCTTTGATAAGATTTTCCCCAACCTTGTTGCTCTGTTTTGGCATCTCCACAGTACCAGTAATTTGGTATCAAACAAACAAAGCAAAACAAAATAAAGCAAAACAAAAAAAAAAAAGCAAACCAAATATCAAATGAAAGTTATTTTGAATGTGCACCATTAAACCAGGCAGAAAAAAAAAATCTAATTCAATGTGAATAATTTTTCTTTGTTTGTTTGTTTTATATAATAAATATGTGCCTTACATCAAATCTCTCATTACAGTTTTATGTACCAGAGAAAACAAAAACAATGTGAGATCTATCTGGAGTAGAATCATTATTGAATGCTCAATACAATGCAGAGATGTGCCTGTAAAAATCTGTGAAGAAAACGTCTTATTATGTGTGTCTAGACTTCATGAATGTTGAAGTTTGAATAGAATTACCAGATCAAATGAGGACACAAGTTAATGCTACAGTATATTTCAGAGTTTTTTGTTTTTTGAGTCATTAGCCCCTTGCAGAGTTGCCCATGGTGGAATATTCTAGGTAGAGACACTGAGCAGTCCTGAGTTAGACATACTTTTTTGAGATTATTTGAGGCCCTAGAAGCGGTTCACATGGATGAGCTGACCATCAGCAGACTAAAGGTTACCCCAGGGCTCAGACCTTGTCAAAAGCAATTACTTCTCTGTCTCATTCAATGTAATAGAGAGAGCTGAGAGTGAAAGGTCATGAAGAGCATGCAGGTCAACTGAAATGTACGTCAACAAGACTCCTGTTATAATGCTGGTTTGGGATGTTTGGGAAGTTTATGCAACTTAGGTGAAGAAAAAGTGGACATTATCCCTGCTAATAAATAAATAAATCAATAAGTTTAAAGTGAGGACAAAGTGAGGCCTTTTTTTCCCCAAACAAGATCAAATCTAGTACAATATCCTTTTAGACTGAGCTAGGCATTTTTTAAAAATCTCTCTTTTCTTTCTTCTCTCTCCTTTTCAAGAAAGCCATGACTGGAATTTATGTTGTTCATTTATTATTTGATTGGGCCTTTTACAGACATCTGATGGAGGGAAAATCTTTGAGCACTTTAAAGATCTTTTGGAGATGAAGAGCACTTTGGTGGAGGAGAACACTCTAATTTTGTGTCACAGCTTTGGCTTCTCGCTGATTCAGAAAGGCCCAAATTTACAGCTGTGGCCTTCACTGGTAAAGCGGGGGGGAGGTGTTTTTATCTCCGAGCTGAGTTACAGTCTAAGAACAGAGTTTATGACTCATACTTCGAGTGTGCCGATGTGTGTGTGTGTCCATGAAAGAGAGTGAAATAAAGATAAGGAGAGAGAGAGAAAGAGAGAAAAAGAGAAGTCAAGGCTCAACAATATGAAAGAACCTATAGCCCCGGGCAGTCTGAGATACTTTCAAGCTGACAGAACAGATAGGCCCACTGTGCTGCCACTACATGTCATAATTTTGATAATTTACATGTTTTATAAATTGTAACTTTTTGTATTTCTTGTATTTTGTGTGATGTACTGAATATTACTGTTGCAAATACTGTACTGCTTTAACAACAACAACAACAAGTGTCTTACCTAGAACTGCTGTATCAGTCTTGACAAACCACTGTATGCCATTTTTCCAGCATGTATACATGCATACCTGTCAATGAGTTGCATTACAGCTATAAATACTACTATAAAAATAAGCTGAAGTAAATAAATAAGAGAGTTAAGTATGTATTAAGGTTATAGGTAATTTAAATTTACTTCAATTAATGCATGGAGTACCACAAGGCTCGGTACTAGGGCCGCAGCTTTTCAAGCTTTACATGTCATCCTTGGGAGATATCATCAGGAAACATAGTGTTAGATTTATTTTTTATGCTGATATTCAGCTCAATA
This sequence comes from Enteromius mattozi, assembly GCA_032359235.1. Lineage (NCBI taxonomy): Eukaryota > Metazoa > Chordata > Actinopteri > Cypriniformes > Cyprinidae > Enteromius > Enteromius mattozi. Next base: position 8,977,991 of record JAUMHE010000042.1, read on the forward strand.
TTTCTTCACGGCTCACAATCTGACTTGTGTTGCAGCCTGGAATAAAACCACGCCATGCTGATATCGTCTGACCAAAGGAGAAATGTCCCTGACTGAATCTGGTTTCTTTTAAGTTTATTAAAACTTAATAAACTTAAACAGTGGAGTTTAGGTTATTTGCCACTGTCAACCTTTGGCTTGCTAGATTTTGGGATGCTTAATTCTTGCAATATTGTCAACTTGTTTGCATAGACACTATTGGAAGAAAGCTAAACTGGATGATAATATCACTGAATCAATAATGCACTGACTTTATTTGAAAAAAACTGTTTTCCTGTTTAGCACTGTGAAGCTGCTTTGACACAGTCTGTATTGTCTAAAGGTGACTTAACTGAAATTCATCTTTCTTCTTCTTCTTCTTTTGGTCAAGAAAACTTTAAATTAATATGTTTCAGTATGACACAAAAATAGATTGCTAAAAATAAAATCTATATTTTTTGGCGGAGCTTGTGAAACATACTAATCAAAACTACTGGGCCAACTGAGCCAGCAGAAGAAAAAAATAACATTTTATTGTTGAGCCCTGGAGATAAGGGGAAAAACGATAAATGAAAAAGATAGAGAGTGTGAAAGAACTGCAAAGAAAGAGAAATGTCTAAACACTTTGCACTACACCTTCTGCTCAGTCCCCTCAATTCATTCCTACTACCAAAAGTCTCCCATGCTGCTTTGCTTTGTTTCCCTCCATCAATGAGCAGATGAGATTAGCATAGCGTTGGCCATTCTACATAATATGAAATCTATTTGAGTTATGAGCCTCCATTCAGCCACCCCCATTCAGCATAATCAACCAATTTAAGGGTGCAAATTGACTTGCTATTGGAGTACTGCAGTGTTCGGCAGTGCTTGATGGGCAAAGGCCCCACCGAGACTCCAGCCCACCCTTCTACTGTGCAGCAAATCCATTACTCACCCACTGTACATCAATACACAGACAATAAATTAATAAGAGAGCCAAACAAATAAAACCTGTGAGACGAGAGACTCCTGTCGATTGATCAGAGAAAATTGTAGGGAGGTGGTCGCCCGGTGCCAGAATGCTGCATGCTAAAACACTTGTGCAAAAGTGTCTTTAATTAACAAGCACCTCAGAGCAATAAGCACCTTTTGAATGTGTGATTAGGGCATAATGTTTATTAATGTGTTTACTCCTCTTTGCATTAGTGCCAGTCCTGCCAGTTGATTAGAAGCTCAAACAAGGACAGAACGTTGGAAGCTTTGATAATGGTGTGTAGAGAGCATGCTTGCAAAATAACTAATTAGTTGCATGTGAACTCGTAGCACACTTGCGCAAAACAAAGCTACAGCAGATGTGCATTGTAAGAAACAAAATGGAGAATAATGTAAAGGAAAGGAATGTTCAATGTAAGAATTTTCTTTCACATTCAATTGTATGAAAATGTGCAGCAACAGGTTGGATTTATCCATCTATTCACCAAGTTCTGTCTGAACAAAACTGAACAATTATCTGCCAACAAATAATCTAATAATATAATGCATGACTTAATGACTACTCTGAGGAAATCTACAGAATCACCATCTGATCAATGTAATTACTGTCTCAATAGACTAGCATGCAAAACTATTTGCAAAACACAGAGAAACCTGCCCTACTAATAGGAAGGAATATCACTGTCTATTGTACTTGGTTTTGTGTGTAATGGACAAGAATTAGTGGTTTTAATGGCCAGAGCCTGCAGGGAAATAACAGAGGGAGTTCATAAGTGTTATTTTGTCTTGTTGCAGAAAGAGAAATGAAACCCCATTAAAGGAGCATAAATATTTTAGATGGCTACATGCATTGTTCAAGATCAAGACTGTGCCCTACATATCGGCTATGGAGAACAGTCACAAGTGAACAGTCTGTAGATGACTGGAATAGCTCATCTAAAAATGCAATTTCTGTCATTATTCAATCAGCCTCATCCATGCTTGTCCATGTCCGTATTTTCTTCTGTGGGAAAGCCATTTTCCCATGCAATTACAATCCAGTCCTATTTGTGTACATTTAGACTGGTTTTGGGAACCAGATCAACTCATTCACTGAGGAGATTCACAGATGTTTGAGTAGTTCTGCTTTTGGGTTCACACAAATTGAAAATGACAATTTTGTACAGACACATGCCCCAGAGCACTACTGAATCTCAGGCTTATTTTCCCAGAGATAATGTAACATCTTAGCCTAATGTTTGTTAATGCAGACATTATGGCTGTGCGTTACAATAAAACATTGCCTTTTGTCTGGCATTCACAGCCAGGGATCTACATCACCAGAGACTCAGCTTAATGCTGCTATTAATGACACTCAGCAAAAACCAACAGGCGGGAAAATCACAGATTCACTGCTAATTAGCGCCATTAGCCAGACGTGAAAATGTTTGTTTCCGATAAGACCCCCTTCCATCGGCACATGTGGAGCAGCCACGCCGAATCCAGTAAGTGTGTGAACCCTGTGTCGTTCACTTTTATGCTCTGAAATCCTCTTACAAAGAGTGCAGGCAATCCAATTTGGTCCCACTTTATATTAAGTGTCCCTTATACCTGTGTACTTTCATAGTAACTAGATGTGTATGTAGTATGTAA
>JAUMHE010000042.1:9005510-9026178 GCA_032359235.1 Enteromius mattozi
AAACGAGCTGCCAGCTGTGTGTGATTACTCGTTCAGCGATCCTCTCGAAACAATGTTATTTGCAAAACATTTACTTTGCTGCTCAAGAAACATGCTGATTATGATGATGATGAATTAATGTTAACAAATTAATTACTTATGAATGTTAAATTAATATTTTTTGTGAAAACTGCAATAATTTAGGGGCCGATAATATTTAAATAATAATAAGAATATTTTTATTCAGCAAGGATGCATTTCAAATAAATACTGTTCTTTAGAATTTTCTATTCAGCAAATAATCCTGGAAAGCAAAAAAAAGTTACAAAAATATTATGCAGAAAAACTGAACATTGAAAATTCAGCATTTGCCATAGCAGGATAAAACTACATTGTAAAATACATAAAAATGTAACTTATTTACAATATTACTGTTTTCCTGTGTTTGATCAAGTAAATTCACACCTCAGTATGCAGGCTTGGTTAGTGTATGTGTGCATCTGAAAGAGGTTAAGATCATTTCTGTATTCATGTCTTTCGACATGTTTAAGGTGAAAAGTATGACACCTTTTGGCTACACTTATTTTGCATAATAGCTATTGCACATTTAAATATTGCTCCTACACATAATATCAAAATAAGATTTCAAGCATTTCTAGATGTCATTTTCTGCACTTGTCTGTTGCTGATCACTTAAGCGCTTGCACATGTTTTCCATCCCCTCGCGCTACATTATGGCATGCTGATCTCAGCCAATCACAGCACAGATCCATCTTCACGCCCTCTTCTCCACCAAGCCCACTGTCTCTCAACATAACACACACTGTGCTGGCTTTCCCTCATGTGTCCCCCTTATTTCTACACTACCTTTAATGTGTCATAATGTATTAAAATTTGTATGGAATTCATTAATCTAGATTTGACTGAATGATAAAAAGAGGATGTTAAAGAAGATACAGTTTGTTTCTTGGTCATTTTGTGCTTGACTTGTAGATACATTATTTGCCAGTTAAATCATTTTGTCTTAAAGATATGCAAACATTGCCACAATGTCCCTTTTTTGGTTTATCCCCCGCATTGAACTCTTCCACCCTGCTCTTTCTGTTCTCTTGTGTCTGTGATCTTTGTGTGTTTACTGTCCAGACTAAATTGCATAGTACTGGCACACACACACACACACACACACACATGTCCTGAATTGAACTTATATGAAATCCTGAATGATGTTTTTATATGAGCTCCACGTGTATTGTATATGAACTGCATGTATAATATAAACAAACTAGCAAACTGCTGTTTAAATAGTTTTAGGAGTATGACATGTCACACTGAAGGACATGTCAGCTTCCTGAAAGTATTTCATTTCAGCAGCCTATTTATATGCTAAAATAGTAGGGTTATATTTAAGAGTTGGCAATGAACTGTTTGTATTTGCGTCAGTCTGAATAGGGACATCTATGTTTGTGTGTGTGTTTATTTGCTTGGAGTGGTAAAGCATTGTTGGCCCAACATCACAGCTCAGCATTTTATACACCCACAAATAAGTTATGCTGAATGATTTAAATAAATCGGAGCCAATTATACACTCATTATAAAAACTAAGTACACTATAAAACTGTCACTGGGGCAGTACCCCTTCAAAAAGGTATGTGCTTTTATATGTACCTTAAAGGTACAAATATAGATCATTTATGGTTAAATAAGTTACAAAGATGTACTTTTTATCTTCTGTACCTTAGAGTACTGACCCAGTGACAGATTTTTCTAAAGAGTGTATGGAACCTTTGGTTTAAAAAGTAAGAGAGAAAGAAAGATAATAAACGAGTGCAACACTAGCAAGTACATATACTTGATTTTTGTGGATGTATGCATATATGTATATTAGTAATTAATAACTAAATAAATAATATAAAATATTTATGTGTGTGTGTGTGTATATATATATATACACACACACACACACACATTTAATGTACTACATTTATAGTAAACACAATTATGTATAATAATTCTATTTACATATTACATATTATCATTCACATATTTAGTGAAACTCTACAGACTATAACATTGCTGCATGAGGAGCTGTGTCTTCACATGTTGTGTGGCTGAAGGTTATTTCTAATTTCATGCTCATAATGCTCTCTAGTGGCAATGGACAAATGTTACAGTTCGAATACACACATTAATATGATCACATATGATTCTTTTCCTCATGTTTTATTTTCTCAGTTGCCAAATATCTTTGGAAATGTGCGGTCTACGATTCTTTCACTCATGATTGGCTCGTACGCGTCCTCTGCTGTCACCTTTCCAGGAATCAAGGTAAAGATTATTTACCAACTAGATTAAACAAATGATTTGTATTTGGATATTATGCACAAATGCGTTGGTCTTGCAGTGGAGCTTATGAAGATTTTCTCTGTCTGTCTCGTTCTCTAGCTTATCTATGATGTGGGCGTCTCTTTTTCTGTTATATTCTGGGTATGGGCAGGGCTTGCCTGCCTCGTCTTCCTCAACTGCTTTATTAACTGGCCGGGAGAATCTTTTCCTGGCCCTGAGGACATCAGATACACGTCAGTACATGTCAAATACATAAAAAGTTGCTGCTGTTTGAAAATTTTTCAATTTTCAATTTTTTTTTATCAGGCTCCTATGTGTAGGTTCAGTAATTTCACATTAATGGCAAAGAATAGGTTCTTTTCATTGCCATTAATTTGAAATAAATTAATATAAACATAGGAGCCTGATAAAAACGCTCATTTTAGAAGAACATTTCAAACAACACTGAAAAGCTTTTGCATCTGAACTCTTCTTTACGTACACTATATGCCTAAAAATGACAACACCTAAACATCACACCTAATGTGATTGTTATTTTTTACATTTATGCATGTTAATAAACTAGCATTCAAAAGTTGGGAGTCAATACTTTTTTTTTTTTAAGAAATTAATACTTAATGATGAGTTTAATTGATCAAAAGGGACCGTGAAAACTAATACATAATATTACAAAAGCTGTTCTTTTAAACTTTCTATTCATTTAAAATCCTGAAAAAAAAGTATCATTTTCCACAATTAATTTCAACATAAAAACAACAAGATGTTTTGAGCAGCAAATCAGCATATTCAAATTATTTCTGAAGGATCATGTGAGTAATGATATGGAAAATTCAGCTTTGCCATCACAGGAGTAAATTATATGTTACAGTATATTACCAGTTAGTCTGAAGTTCAATATATATATTATAATATTAATGTTTTGTATTTATGTTCAAATAAATGCAGCCTTGGTGAGAGCAAGAGACTTTAAAAACATTGACCCCAAGCTTCTGAACAGTGAGAATATAACAATCCAAATATATAGGATTCATAATATGTATTAACAAACAATTGTGTCTATTATTGTAAAACTGTACATGCATTTCTGTTACTCTTGATTTGACAGTACAATGGTGAAGATGACAAGTGAAACAGAGGACCAAAAGATGACTGAAGAAAGTTCTTTCACTCAGGAGACTCCTAAAGAGCAAGATTTGACCAAACAACAGCCTTCCACTGATGAAGCTCCCAGCGATGGGACAGCTGCTCAGAGCCAGGGCAAGTCTCACAAACGCACAGCCTACAAAACACCATAGAATTGTCACTTCGATAATTAAATAATCTTATGTTTTCAATTTTTTTGTTTGGTACAGCAGCATCGCCTCCCTTTCATCGGTCTGTGTGCTCTCCTATTTTCCTGTGGAGCATCATCACGATGGCGATGACCCAGCTCCGTGTCATTTTTTTCATGGGTGCCATGAATAAGATGTTGGAGTTCCTGGTTACCCATGGTGACCCTAATCGTGAGCATCAGCTAAACATTTCAGGCCTTTGTTTTTAATGAGATTAGAAAAGATTTGCTCTTCTAAAAGTGGTTTTATTACCTTGCTTAAGAACAGATGCATAAATTAGCGCAAGCTTACAGGCGTCTGCTATAGTTTTGCAGGAGCATGTGTTAGTGGTGGGTGTTTGTAAGTGGGTAGTAAAGTTAGTAGTTTAAATTGGCTTTATGTTGCATGATTTTCACTGCCTGTTTATGTGTGTTTAGCTTCAGAGGAGTTGGCGAAGGAGGCAGAGGAGAAAGGTAAGAAAAGTCGCATTATTTTCACCAAATCAATATACCGTATCTTTATTTTGGTTTTATAGCAAACATATTTGAACACTTATGACGTTCTTAAAGGGACAGTTCACCAACAAATGAAAGTGCTTCAATTACTCACCTTCCACTTTTTCCAAACCTGTTTGAGTTTATTTTTTCTGTTGAACACGAAAGAAAATGTTTTAAAGAGTGTCCTTAAAAAACCTGTTGACTGCAGCCACTGACTTCTATAGCATTAGGAAAAAACTATCATGTAAAGTCAATGGCTACCATCAGCTATTTGGTTGCACACATTCTTTAAATCATCTTTGTGTTCAGCAAGAAAAAATAAACTTCTTCAGCTTTGGAACAAGTGGACAGTGAGTAAATAATGACAGAAGTTGAATTTTTGGATGAACTGTCCCTTTAATGTATCAATGATATCACATTAGAAAACATAATATCAAACCAGGAAGATATTTGAAGGAAGATAGCTCAAATAGCAGGACATTTCAACAAAACCTTTCTTTTGACCTTGATGCCAGTAGGTAAAAGTTTCAAAATGTCTTGCTAAAGTGTGTGTGTGTGTGTTTTAGTGAATCTCTACTCGTCCATCTTTGGCACTCTTCAGTTGCTCTGTCTGGTCTCCTGTCCTCTGATTGGCTACATCATGGACTGGAGAATGAAGGAGTGTGAGGACGTGGTGAATTCAGCAGAGGGAGAAAAAAGGTGACGGTGGTGAAAGAGAGAAGGAGAGATTTGTTAAATGACTTTGATAGGTAAGATTGTTACCTGTTACCTTTTGTTTCCTTCAGTCCCTCCGGACCTCCAAAAAGGGACAGAAAGATCCAAAAACTCACCAATGCCATCAGAGCGTTCATCTTCACTAACACTCTGCTAGTCATCTTCGGCATCATCTCCCTCATAGACAATCTACCCATACAGGTTAGACATCACTTCACAAATGTACTTGTTTATTCAGAAATACTGCAAAATGTTATTTAGCTATTTAATGATAACATTTGTATTAGATAATTTTTTGTATATAAATTTGCATTTTTATATTCATATTTAACTTTGCACTTAATTTCATTTACCATAAATGACTTTTCACTCACATAATTGTATCTAATTAACATATGCATATGTAACTTTGCACTCATGTATCATTTTAATTGAACTGAATTTAATTTCTAAATACATACTTTTGCATTCATGATCATACATAAAGTGAAACTGAATTAAATAAGAAAATGCCCCTTTTGTGTTATTGCTGCAAAACATGAAAGTTTTGATGAGTATTAATTATTATACGTATTTTTCTTCTTTCTGTTTCAGGTGGTGTCATTTGTTCTTCACACTGCAGTTCGAGGTTTTATTCACTCCTGCTGTGGTGGGCTCTATGCTGCTGTGTGAGTTTTACTTATCAAAATCTATGTTTTTTGTGCAGTTTAAGGCTAAAATGACCTAAACACCACACACAAACTAGCCAAAAAGTGTATAATCTGAATTTGTGTTATTTTAGAATCATCGGCATACTATTATAGTTTATTTATATAATGAATCAAGTCTTATTTTTTATATTTTTGTAAAAAACAAGGTTTTGAAATGTTGTTGTGTGTTTGCCATTTTTATTACTTTTTTATTTGTTTAGTTTTTATTTAGTTTTTTTGTTTCTGTTATTCTAGTACTTTTAACAAAAATGATGGATTTTGCCTTAGCACCTAGGTGAACTAAAATACGTTTATATTTTATATTTATAGAAATATTTTAGTTTTTAGCATTTTTATTTTGTGAAAAAATTTCTAAGGGTTTTAGTTTTAGTTAACGAAAATGCTCTGCGTTGAATCCCAAATAACTGTTACAAATGGCTCAGTAAGCTGCATATGTGTAATATTTGCTGTTTATGTTATCCTCAAATTGTTTATTTGTATGTTTAGCTACCCAACCAATCACTTCGGCACTCTGACGGGCTTGCAGTCCATGATCAGTGCTGTGTTTGCCCTCCTACAACAACCACTCTTCATGTGGATGGTGGGGCCACTGAAGGGTGATCCTTACTGGGTGAGACAAACAGATTGTTGAGTGTAATATAATATACCATTTATGTGCAAAGCAAATGTGTGCCTGTATTTAAACAGTACAGTTTCACTAAATCAAGATTCTGGACAAAGTACCAAAAATGCTGCTTTTTGAATCAACAGATCAATTTGGGCCTGCTTGTGTTCTCATTGGTTGGATTCCTGCTGCCAGGCTACCTCTTCTATCACCGGAGACAGATTATGAAGGAGAAGGCAGCACTTGATAGTCTGTCAATGAGCCACTCAGTGCAAGAGAGCAACAGCCTCAACCAAACAAATGATTCAGCAAAATATCAATCAAACGGGAACGTGTGAGGTGGAATTATACACCTGATTTACGAGTTATGATATCATGGCACTTCAGAAACTGAATTTTTTAGTCACTGTAGAGTCTTGACAAATGTAAAACAGTGTTAAAAATCGAACAAATGTGCAGTTTAAAGCATAAGTCGAGGCTTTGACTGTGTGACTGGGCAGGATCTATTTTTAAGTCTTTTATTATCAATCAGAAAAACATTGTGCCTTCACTTACAGTATATAGTTTGCAGTTTTCTTCAATTATTATTATTGCATGGACACTTTGAAATGTCTATTAAAATGGTAGTAGAACCAGAAGGTCTTAAATATGATCAAAAAACATCTAAACGTCCTTCTGTGAAGCACATCCTGCCTTGTCACTTTTGTTAGTCAGTATGAATCAAAACCTGCTCCATTTATTCTAAGAAAATCAGTGTTATTGTGCACAATTTTTTAGTGCATTTTCTACCATATACAATTATTTTGTGTTCATAATCTATAATTAAAACTTGATCTAACTTGCTGAGATCCCATAAAAAGGGAACGTGACCTTTAGTCTTCATGTCTCGATCAAAAAGCTGAAAATTTCCAAATAGTAGCTTACAAATGACTGTGAACTTGTATTATACCATGTTATGGTCTTCATTATGTATGTGCAGGACACAGACATATTCAAATTCACTAGTATGCATAATCAAAAAACAAAATAATACTCGCTTTTTACAGAATGTAGAGAATATAAGGTTTTTCTAACAGGTCAAACTTATCCTCCTTTAAGACTCAGGTAAATGAGGCAGGGCTTCATGTGATGCTCACTTTACCTTGACATGGATCAATTTCAAAAACCTTCAGTTTTAAGTACATTTTTTTTTGCCATCCCTCTTTCACTAAACTTCATAGAAATGCAGCTTTATATGAAAATGGTAAATACAGATGATTCTTTTTATTGCAGAGGCCAGTTTTGCACTATGTTTTTTGTTTCAAAAGTGCTATTCTGTATGTAACTGTAATCATGTCATCAGTTTCAATGATTCTACTGATTGTTCAACATAATGGTGCTTGTACTGTGCTCACGACTGTAAATATGCTTGAAAGAAAAAGAAAATCAAATAAATCCAAATATTTTCTCACAAATCAGCCCGTTTCTCAGCTGACTGTTTTATTTGTAAAAAAAAAAGAAAAAAGGGTTTTAAAAAAGTTGAATGAACAATTCATCATCATACTCATAAATAGACAGAGGCACTTAAGACACTTACAAATATAACAGATGTGATGTTTACCAGGTGTTCTTGAACATTACATAATGATATACTCTCACACATCTGAGTCACTGTAACTCTCACTGTAACATTAAATCTGTGACGTCCCAGAAAAGGCCCAATTGCCCAGCTTGTGCTTCTCTTCATCTCGTTCCTCTGGTTTTTATCTCAGACTGCTGCTGCTGGGCTGAGCTCCAGTCATGCCCGGGTGATCAGGGCTATGGCGATTCTGAACATGGACAAATAACAATATTCTGTTTATCAGAGATATCAGGCGTATATTGTTTATAACAATGTAATTACTAATGTATTCATGTACGAACAAATCAAAAACAGACCCCACTGTCAGAAGATTTACGGTATGAAATTAATACTTTTATGTACCAAGGATGCATTAAATGTATCAAAAGTGACAGTAAAGGCATTTATAATTTTACTAAATATTTGATTTTCTGATAAATGCAGTTCTTTTGAACATTCTATTAATCAGAGAATTACAATTTCCATAAATATATTACACAGAACCTGATTTAAACATTGACAATAATAAGAAATGTTTCTTGAGCAGCAAATCAGTAGATTATAATGATTCTAAAGAATCATGTGACACTTAAGACTGAAGTAGTTACACTGAAAATTCAGCTTTGCCATTTATATGTTTAGCCATTTATTACATTTTAAAACATTTTTAATTACACACTTCACATTGTAATATTTATTTGTGGATTAATATTTCACAACATTACTGTTTTATTTTGATCAAAAATACAGTAAATGCTGCCTTGGTGAGCATAAGACTTTAAAACATTAAAAAAATCTTACAGACCCTAAAGTTTATGAACAATAGTGTATAAAATAAGGTCACTTGTAATCAGTGATGTCATACGAAGACCATAATAACTCCAAATAACCTTTTTCTTCTTCTTATCTTTCTTCTTTTTCTTTCTGTCCGGGTCATCATCCTTCTTTTTCTTTTTCTTCTTATGGTCTGAATCTGACGGAGTTTCTGTGGTAAAGATTTAAGACTGATAGTTAAGATTTAAGAAAGCAGACATTCGTTTATGTGTGTGTGTTTGTGTTTAACTGTCACCTGGCGGTAAGGGATCCTGAGGCCGATGATGTTTATGCTTGTGTTTGTTCTTCTTCTTCGGTGGTTGAATGTGCATCAGTCTGTACTGCTCTGGTAGCTTTGTCAGGACAGAGAGAGTCACATAAAGCATCCATGCAAAACAACAATAAAGGTCTGACTCGCATAACCATTCGCTAACAACGCTCTCTAAGAAATACATTAGAATACTGTCAAAACAGAGAAAGCATTGCCTCCCTAAATGCAAAGGGGATCCTTCTTTAGCCCCTCTCTCACACACACACACACACACTTACAGGGCCAGTATGTAGCCTGAAGCCAGTGAGCATGGCCCCAGTGAGAGGGCTGAAGGAGTTGTTGCAAACTGGTGGCTTTTCAATGAGAGATCGCAGAGAGCTGTTGTCCTGAATGCCTGGGCTGTCGATCATACCTGGAATACAGAATGATCAAAAAACTATGTAGTTTCAATGTAGTGTAACTTAAAGGGTAGTTCACTCAAATATAGAAAAAAGGATGTTGGTAACCAAAGAGCTGATGGTAGCCATGGATTCCATAGAATTTATTTCATAGTATGGGAGTCAATGGCTACCGTCAACTGTTTGGTTACCAACATCCATCAGAATATCTTCTTCTGTGTTCACACGACTAAGAAACAAGTGGAGGGTGGTGAAAGGTAAAAGTATGCATACACACCAGGAAGCTCAGGAAGGAAGTTGCTAAGTTTCTCCTTCACCTTCTTTCCGCAGAACTTGTTATAAGCGTGCTCCAGGTTGTAGTGCGTAATGAGATTAGTGTGTCCTGTCAGCTCATTCTCCACTGTGAAGAAGACGCGAGAGTTAAGAAGTTTATAAAGGTGACCAAAACAGCTCGAAAATAACACATGACAAATTTACCATGCTAACATCTTTTTGACTCCAAGGCTAATTGGTTTTATCTGCAAGAGTGACTGCGTTTTATTTCATTATAGATTTCAACAAGTACCTAACAATAATTAAAATAAAATAAAAGTTTTAAATGCAAAACGTTCTTCAGGAATCCCACTATTTTTAACAAATATATAGCTAGCTTATTATTATTTTTTTATATTTATTAAATTACATGACTTTTATTTTGTTGTTGTTTATCTTGTAAAGCTTGTTTCGTCTCAGAGGCCCTCTTGGAAGTTTGCTGAGGCCCTCTAGTAGCTCATTTTATTATATTTTTTAAAAAGCAGTGATGCTGTACTATTGTTACTAAGAATCTTACATGACATGACGTAACATGACATATATTGGTACTATGGTGACCATGGAAAAGTACCATGGTTATTTGGACAGTACCGTGGTATTCTCTGAAGTGCAATGTAAATGCACGGGCATGGTTACATGATATACACTCTAGAATGACGCTGACACTAACACAGCACTTTATTATATATTATCACGAAGAAATCAATATTAAAGTCACAGAGAGGTGCTCACTGGGCAGTTCTCGCAGCAGGTAAAACGGCTCGTTCATCGCGGCGGGTTTTCTGATCGGACCCCCTTCATCCACCATCTGATGCTGAAAACACATCGAGCCCATGTTTTGGGGTCCCTGAGGTTTCCCAGATCCAAAGCCAAGCGCAGAGGGCCCTGCTGGACCCTGTGAATCAGGCTGACCATACAGAGAGGAGAAGATTTCTGTCATGATGGCAAAATTACGCCACGGTGATATTATTGCGTGGACGTTTGTCTTCGCTTGACACTGCAGTACGGTATGTTGACAATTGCTTCCGGTTGTTTTCGGGAAATTTACCGTAATATATCAAGTACGTGATCTTATAGTACCCAGTTCCTAAACTGCACCAAATATACTCATTTAATGCGCTCTAAAAATTTATTATATTGCATAATTCCGTAGTTTATTTGCATAAATAATTCTATAAGATTATATAAATTATTAACGTTTGTGTCTGTGACGCATGTCAAAATCGTCGCTGGGAGTTTATTTATTACGGTAAAGAAAAAAAGCGACATACTTCCTCTTGTCCTTCCCTTTATGTGACATTACGACCAATAAGTGACGTCGTTTCATGACAGTGGCCAATCAATGGGCGCGCTTTTAACAAGCGGGCGGGATTTTTCTTCGTCCGCAGTGACCTCTGTCCCTTTAAATCGTTTCATTCATTTGCCGACCAATATCGTCCCGCATTGATGCGGTGTTTGCTGTCTCGGATCACCGCAGAACTCGTTTTCTAAAGATAAAAAAAGAAGAATGGCTTTATTAACACCTCTCTTCGCGTTTCTGTATCATTTGCCGCAGGTTTACAAATGGCTACTAAAGCCATACTACATCGCTTCGTTATTTATGTCCATCGCGTTCCTGCTCATCCGCAAAACGCCTGGGATCTGCGAGCATCTTTCGACGCAGCGCGAGGACGGCAATTCGTGCGATTTTGACTGGGTATGTATAAAGCAGACGTTCGGGTTTGACACGTCATGAATGATAACGGATATAGCTACGCTGCTTTGTAACGAGGGGACTGGGCAGTGGCCAGCAGAATTTGGGGGTCGCTATTTAGCTGACAAGAAAACAAACCCAAATCATTGTAAAAGAGTCTGGGATACCATGCAGAAAACAATGCACGTGGAAATAAGATCCTTGGAAACGTGTCCCACGTGTGGTGCATCTGTATCGTTCACTGTTATGAATTTGTTTATATTTCATAAAAAATATGGCACACAGTGGGGTCCAAATCCCTGAACAATACAGCAAAAAAGGGTACATCTGGGCACTATTAAATTCACAGAAATGTGTAGGATTTGAAACAATAAAAGTGAAAGCATGTTTAAACTGTACTATGCAATTTATAATGTATTTATAATATAATATGCGCTCTCTCTCTATATCTATCTATATATCTATCTATCATATATATATATATATATATATGTTTATAAAGTATTACTATATTATTTGTTTTATATTAATTGTCTTTGCTATGCATCAACATTTCAATTAATGTCAGCTTTTGATTATATATGTTATTTTTAATTTTTTTTTTTTTTCAGAGAGAGGTGGAGATACTGATGTTTTTAAGTGCTATAGTCATGATGAAGAACAGAAGAGCAAGTAAGGCTTTCTCTTGCGCAATTAATTATTTTCTCTCTAGCATTCTTTTTTTTTTTTGACATTCAAACATCAGCAAATAATCTCTTAACCATACTGAATCTGATGTCAGCATGCCGATGATGAATGTGGAGGTTCTGTTTATACACGAAACATTTGGGCACCTGTCTTTGTGCCGTCACTAACGGTTGTCTTTGTGTTTGTTGTTAAATCCGTTTTCTTTGTTATTGGTTGTTTCTGTTACTCTCTCTCCCCCTCCTCCAGCTCAGCTGTTCAACTCCACCGCTTTGAGTATGCAGTTTCTTATCACAAAGCAGTGCACTATTAAAGTAGTTAGTTGTTTTTGTTTAATCTTTGCTCCCCAGTTACCATCGAGCAGCACGTGGGCAACATCATCCTCTTCAGTAAAGTGGCCAATGTGATCCTGTTCTTCAGACTGGACATACGTTTGGGGCTTCTCTATTTGACATTGTGTATTGGTCAGTATTTTTTTAATTTAATTTTTATATATATAGTTGAAAACATGTAACTGGAGTCCGCCTCCTATGAAAGAACTGTAGACTAAAAACAATTATTAGGCAAAAGTAGTACAGCTTTATTGTTGTAAATAAATCTACAACAAACCTTATCTGAAATAAAATATGAAAAACTACAACTTGGACTAAAATGAATGAAAACAGAGAAAGTATAAATGAAATCTATAATCTAATATTATAATAATATATCATTGATACCCTGATGCAGTATTAAAATGATAATATTCTCTAATTATTGATTCAGTTTTCCTGATGACCTGTAAACCTCCGCTCTACATGGGCCCTGAATACATCAAGTACTTCAGTGATAAGACCATCGATGTGAGTATGAGTTCATATCAGCCCGTTTACTTTAGACACATGCACTTTAATCAACAGCTGCTGGTTTTGAAAACATATTTGCACAGTATTGTAACAATATGAATGAGAATGACACTTTATTCTGACATAAACATCAAAGGAAACTTGCTTGAGTGTGCTTGGTTTATTAGTAACAGCAATTCAAAGGCCAGAAATGCTACCACTGCAGCCTAATGTTCTTTGCAAATAAGCGGTTTTCAAAATTCAGCCACGTTCATAGTTGAACTTTAACTTTAGCAGCCTGAGGGGAAGGTAGAGTTAGAATTAAGCTTGAAACTGTTCAGTTTATGCTCACTTTCTTTTGGTTTTAGGATGAGTTGGAGAAGGATAACAGGGTGATCTGGATCGTGGAGTTTTTTGCTAACTGGTCACCAGAGTGTCAGTCTTTCGCCTCTGTCTATGCTGATCTGTCCTTGAAGTAAGAACATGTACTTTTATTCAGAAAAGACACATTCAACTGATCAAAAGGGACATGATAAAAAGTCTATTTCAAATAAACGCTCACTTCTTGTGAGCTTACTATTCATCAAAGAATCCTGAAAAAAAAAAAAAAAAAAAAATGAATGTAATATTTTTTCAGCCATAAGCACACATCTGTTTTCAAGAAGTACATTAATACAAAATGTTTCTTGATCAACAAGAAGCACTCAACCTGAATATTTTAGAGTGTGAAATTCCTTTCGGTGATGTCAAACTTGTGATAAACCTTTTATTAATGACATGTGGCAGATGGAATAGGATGAATGCCACGTAAATAAGCTATATGAAATAAGTCCTAGTATAAAAATATATATATTTTTTTTACTATTTTTAAATCTAGGTATGACCAAGTTGTTTTTACAAGGTGTCTTTTAGGTCATATAAGACTTATACATTGATATTTGTGACCCTGGAGCACAAAACCAGTCATAAGTAGCACTTGTATATTTCTATTAGTAGCCAACAATACATTGTAAGGGTAAAAATGATTGATTTTTCTTTTTAAGTCCAAAATCATTAGGATATGAAAGGAAGATATTTTGTAGATTTCCTACTGTAAATGCATCAAAACCTTATTCAATAATGAATATGCATTGCTAAGAACTTAATTTTGACAACTTCAAAGACATTTTTCTTAATATTTAGATTTTTTTGCACCTTTTTAGATTGCAGATTTTCAAATAGTTTTATCTCGGGCCAAATATTGTCCTATACATCAGTGGAAAGCTTGTCGATTCAGATGTATAAACCTCAATTTCAAAAAATTGAGATTTTTGTGGTCCAGGGTCACATTTATTGCAAGGTGAAGAACCACCGTCATGCCTTACTTTCTGAACAAAAATGATTGTGAAGCATATTTGATTTAATGTAAATTAATGTATTCAGAGGTGTTTAACTTATTTAAAAATCACCTGAATGTATTTTAGAATTTTGCCTAGTGTGGATTTGACATGTCTTTTGTAACATTGTTAATTGTATACCCTGTTTAATTTATTCTGAGATCACCATGAAAACAGCCTTGATGCTGGTATGGCATTAAAAACTGAACACATAAGTCTTGGTCAGCAAATCAGCATATTAGAATGATTTCTGAAGAATCAAGTTACTGAAAATGAGAGTAATGGCTGTTAATAATATAGCTTTGCCATCAAAGGAATACATTACTTTTTAAATAGAAAAAAGTTCCTTAAATTGCATTTTCATATTACTGTATTTTATACATAAATGCAGCCTTGACAAGCATGAAAGAATTTAAAATAATTGTACTGTTCGTCCAGCATCAGTTTCTATGAATTCAAATATTCTGAATAGAAACGATTAACTTAACTCTCTCACTCAGGTACAATTGTGCCGGGCTGAAATTTGGCAAAGTGGACATTGGTCGTTACAGTGAAGTGTCTAAAAAGTAAGTAGCTCTGCTGTGTCTCTGTTTCTGTGAGCCATTTGTAACCGACTTTGACAATGTTTGCTTTTTTTTCCCCCGACCTCAGATACAGGGTCAGCACCTCTCCTCTCTCAAAGCAGCTGCCCTCTCTGGTGCTCTTCCAGGGAGGAAAGGAAATTATGAGGCGCCCTCAGGTGGACAAAAAGGGACGAGCAGTGTCTTGGACCTTCACAGAGGTGAGGCTTAATCCTCCGTAAAAGACCTTCAGAGACATCCTCCTGTTCTCTGTGTATGTTTCTGTACTACACAGATAAATGTGTTGACTAGTGTTTTTCCTTTGTTTCCAGGAAAACATCATCCGAGAGTTTAACCTCAACGAGTTGTATCAGAAGTCAAAGAAGCTTGGTAAGACCAAAGGAGAGAAGTTCGAGAGGCCCAACGAATCTGTGTTCTCCCCCGTGCCTGAAGAGGAGGAACCGGAGGCTGAGACCATCACCGCGATGGACACAGAGAGCAAGAAGGACAAATAGAAAGCGCATGCTGCTGAAGAGAGCTGTGAATCACTATAGGACTGGAGCTGAATGTGCTGATGTTCAGTATGCAGAGATAGAAAGTTCGTACGAAGTTATAAACAGAATGATTGTGTTATTGCTTCTTTTTGTATAACGTATTAATTAAGTGCAAAATCAGTCCAATAATATAGTAAATCCTTATATTAATACCTATTTAAATGTCATAATCATTGAAATACTGGACACAGATGTCCAAACAACTGTTATTTGGGACATTGATGTCAGTGGTTTTAATTGAATCAAGTCGAACAGTTAAACATCGGACATCTACCTCTAATAGGGTGATCATTAGTAAGGGGTTATTTTGTGTTGCGTATGCATCGCATTGGGGAACACACTTTATATCATTTTTTTTCTATTGTATTGTTAATCCTCCCATTCCATTGTCACTTCTAGTATTTTCATTTTCTAGTTTTTTACTGTTTTTCCAAGATGTGGCTTGGTTGTGTGATGGTACTGACTACTAGACTGAATGCAGTGGTCCAAATAGAGTGGGTCTTTATGCCAACAATTCATATTTTGAACATTTAAGAGCAACATCTGGAAGAGCAAGATAATATTCTCTAAAATTCAGTTGTTACCTTTGACACTTTTCATTTCAGAGAGAATATACTGCTGTGAAAGTCTTAAATTTTTTGTATAATAAGCTTATTGTTTTTCATTTTCTTTGTGCTAAAGGATTATTTAACATTTTTATTTTAAACTGACAGGCACAAAAGAAAGCTGCTGGCAGTGTTCACATTTTAACCTTTTTCAGTCATTACTTTCACCATTGGAAGTTTTTATTGTCAGTTTGTTCATGTGAAAGCTTGTCATCAATTTTCACACAAAAAAAGCTAAATTGTTTTAGTTCCCTATCAGGTAAACTAGTCTTGATTTTTCACTAATCTTTAATGAATTGATGTCTGAAAAATGACTAAGTGCTTTGAGTGGTTGTGAACGGAAGGTTTTTTCACCATTCCAATAAACACTTTGTTCTTCACATCCTGCTTTGTTCAGCTTGTGCATTTAAATTAAAATTAGCTCCAAATTTAGACTTAACAGACTAGCCAAGCAGATGTTTGATAAATTGTTTATAAGCTGAAACTTATTAAATGATTTATTAAAGTGCTCAATTAGCATTTCAGATTTTCATTCAGTCAAAGGATTCTCAACAATAACACAAACCATATGCAGTGGCTACCAAAAGTAGTTACATAAAACATTTCCTGGTAGACCTTTCAGAACTAACGGGACTAATTCCATAGTGTATATATATATATATATATATATATATATATATAAATAAAAATAAAAATATAAACATATATAATAAATATATATAAACTGACCTTTTTTTAAAGCTAATACAAGTTTATTTTAGCTAAAAACCTGTTTATTTTCCCAAAACTAAAATGAAAAGCTTAAACTTTAGTATATTCTTTCCGTATTTTTATGTCTAAACTAAATTATTAAAACCCAAAAATAAAATCGAACCGATAAAAGGTTGCCTAAAATTCAGCAGCAATATGGTAACGAGGTGCCAAAATATTTTTAGACTTTTTTTTAATCTCTACTTTCACATTTTTATGAATGGACAGAAAAATATATTGTTCTGGTGTATATTTTTCTAAAGATTCTTATCTATTAAAACAGGAGCAATGCATAAAGGGGAAATCAAAGTCAGAAGCATAACTGATTTATAAAGAGTTTATTACCAATCCTCTCTCTCACACGCACGCACGCACGCATACACATATTCACAACCATGTTCACTCACACTGAACTATACAGTACACTTTTTTTTTCTCTCCCCCTCCCTCCCTCCCCTCAATCCATCTTTTCATTCCAAAATATTCCTATAAGAGTATTCATTGGCTTTGTATAAGTCAGCAAATACATTCTGCCTCCTGATTGGCCAGCTCTGATCTAAACATTGATCAACACCCCTGACAAGACAGACGATGATTGAAAGGAGTCCTGCACAATGTCACAATCTTCTCGAATGCAATAGGTAAGAATTAAATAATTCAAAATAAAAGGCTTTCACTGACTTATAATGACGGCTAACTTCTTGATTGGTTCAACTGCTGTCCAATCAGAGGGCACTGATATGGTTCCCCACTGTTCTGTGGCATCGTGAGTGGGAAGCTTTAAATCCTACATGGCTGGCCACAGATGAGATTTGGCTCTCACATATTAATATAAAACGAAATGTGAACAAAAAAAAACAACAAAAAAAAATCTAATTTAAGAGGCAGCCAATCAATTTTTACAGGATAAAATTTCAAATACGCCCCACAGATTGGGCTCCACCATATCAAATGCATTTTTATGCTACGGTTAATCCTCTGTTTGCTGGCTGATCTCTTTCCAGCTAAAACGGCCATTTCATTTGATTAGATAAAAGTCCATCGAGAACAAACATCAGCCTTTGTAGAAAAAAAAAACAAAAACATTTGATCTTATCAATAACCATTTATAAAGTCATATAAAATAACACTTTAAAAATTAAATAAAAACTTCCTTGAATTTCCAAGGCCATTGCTCAGAAAACACTACTTGCACTTGAAAAGGCTGCTGTCACTTAAATAATGTATTAGTCCATTTCCTTATCTTTTCTACGGTTTTGTTTCCCTAGTGCTGATTGGATACAGAAGCAACATTGTCGCATGCCAAACACAGTGGTCTGAAATGGCTACTGAATGCCACAGGTCCCCTTTTGAAAAATCAAATTCCACTCTGTGATTTAAAAGAAAAAAAAAAAAGAAAAAAAAAAAAAAGTTCTCTATACAGAACAATTTACACATTTATGTTGGATAAAAATCTTTTTTTTGTTGTTATGTACTGAAATGTTTTCAAGGCAATCCGGTCCTTAGCCGTCACACTGATTATGCGCTCCAGCTCCTTACAGGTGAGGAGTCCTAAGTCCCACTATAATTGACCCCCTGCTCCTCCTCCTCCTCCTCCTCTACGTCATATCTAACCAAAACCTGCTGGTCAGCATTATTTCCTTTTCAAAAAAACTAAAATAATAACAGCAGAGGTCAGAAGTTTCCTGTAGGCACCAATAAATGTCCGCCAAATGGGATTTTTTTCTGCTGTGGGTTAGGGTCTGTTAAGAGTCCAGGCCTCCATTCTTGACAACGGGTCAAAGCAGCGTGTCTCTCACACCGATATCTCGTAAGTTGTCCCTCCGACGCCCGTCACCTTCTTTACCCCGCCTCCAGGCTTGTGGGCAGGGCTCTGAGAAGAGCCAGCACTGGAATATGCCTGACCTGGGCGAGTGGACACGCTGACAGGATGAGAGGGGGATGAGGGGGTGGAAGAAGGTTTCGGCTGCCCGTTTGTCCGACTATACAACCTCATCTGAATCTCGTCCCTAAACCAGAGAAGTTAGAGAAAGATATAGATTAGCATTCAGAGTTTTATAGCACTGCCATTAAATTGATGGAAGTGGTAATTAATACATTACATAATATACATTCAGAATGAATATATTTTAAGTTACAAAATACATATACATACATTTATTTCATGGTTTCCACAAAAATATTAACATTAACATTTTCAACATTGATGACAAATGATTACTGAGCAATATTAGAATGAGGGTACTGATGACAGCGGAAAATTCAGCTTTGTGTCACAAGAATAAATTACATTTTAAAACATTAAAATATTCCTGCATTTTTGAGTAAATAAACTTTGTGAGCATGGAAAACATTTAAAAACAACTATAATGTATTTTAGAGTAAAAGTATGATGATTCTGTAGCATGCATTCAAATCAAAAACAAGCCTGTGTTATAAAAAAAATAATGTCGTGTGAAAATATGTGGTGTAAAATGTTTCCCACATGTTTTAAAAAAATAAATAAGTAAAGCGTCATAATGTAACCAAACAATAAGTCACAACACAAAGAATATATATATATTATATTATATTATACTATAAAATATAGAATATATTCTTTGTTTTGCGACTGATGTCTCCTTTAGGAGGCTTTTTAACTGTATATCACATCACAGATGTGCACTCAGAAAAGTGCAAAAAGGCAATGAAAGAAGTTTAGCCATAAAGGCAAATTCAGCCTCGCCTGCCAACAATAAATTTCAATTTCTCTTCCATAATATTTGGAGAGGAAACATTTTCTTAAGCACTGAAGCATTGCAGGTTTATTCTAACCATCAGGATGCCACTGAAACAACTGTTACTGAGGCGGGATCACTGCTTGGCCCATGGTTTGTTTCCAAATAACACTGCATACATGTCAATCTAAAATGTAAAGCTCTTATGACATAATGTTTCATTTTGTTCTCTCCCTCATTCGAAGCAACAATGTTTCCTGTAAAGATTCCTCTGCTTCTTGGTGAAGGCCAGGTTGATTTTGTTGTTGCTTTTAAAAAGCTGACTAATAATAGCAAAGCAGACTTTCCAGACCCTTAAATGAGCACAGTCATGAAGTTTTCTCTGTCTCTCAGATCTATCCATTTAGTCATTTTAAATGATTAAAATGGATCAGTTTATTCTAGAGTAAACAATACCCAGTTTATCAACCTAGGTCGCCATGGTAACAACTTAAGCAGCAACATTATGTTAGGAGACTTTAAAAATATTTCCATCCTGTCTCTGCCCAAGTGTTTCATTTGATTCTGTTCATGTTTACTGTGACATCATGATATGGCACCAACACAACCGATGAACATTAGACAACAGAGGCATTTTATGCATTCATGCAGAAGCCTGAACCTGTCCTCAGCTGCGAGAAAAAGTACCTCAAATCTGACCTGATTATTCTGAAATAATGTTTACTGTATTTTTTACATTTATTTATAATTTTTTATGCTTACATTAACAAAGCCTTCCATTTCTTTAAAAACTGTAGTGGTTGACTGGACATTTAAAATTAAATGGTTAAAAGATGTCTTCAATTAAACTAGCAATACTTTATTTATAGATTTTATTTACTTTTTTATTTAGATTTTTATGTTGTTTTTGTGGTGTTTTGACAATGTTGTAAAATTTTAAAAACAAATTATAATAATAATAAAATGATATTAATGAAATGTAAAATCTATATAAACACTGGACATTTTTAAATGAAATTAATTTGTTTAATTAAGTTGCATAAGCAATATAATTTACATAAAAATAAACCATGAATTTACATATATATAGAAATTCATTTAAAGTTTTAAAAACGACTTGTTTCAATGATTCAGAGTTGACTCTTTCTTTTGAGAGACAATAACTTTCAGACGTTAAACTTTGCAGGATGTTTTCATACACTGTTGTGCTACAGGTATCCAGAGTACGAATCCCTAAGGACCTTTCCCAACCCCACCCCTATCTCTCTCTCACTTCGCTCTCACAAGACAGTTCTGATCTGTCCTGTCATAATAAAGGCAAAAATGCCAAAAAAACAAACCTATTTAATTCATT
>JAUMHE010000042.1:9027190-9040971 GCA_032359235.1 Enteromius mattozi
TACACTGTTGTGCTACAGGTATCCAGAGTACGAATCCCTAAGGACCTTTCCCAACCCCACCCCTATCTCTCTCTCACAAGACAGTTCTGATCTGTCCTGTCATAATAAAGGCAAAAATGCCAAAAAAACAAACCTATTTAATTCATTTATTAAGGGTAATTGATTTCTATGCTGTTTTCAAACTTTGATAATTGCGGTTCACAAACATTCAACATAATGACATCAAGCAGCAGAAAGCGATATATGATCACCGATGAAGGCATAAAATTACTGGCGAGTCACCTCGACAAGCTTAGACTGATGGGAAAAAGCAGAAGGAAGAAAGAAGTGAAAGAGATACACTCACAGGAGTCTGGGAGGAGGAGGAGGAAGAGTAGGAGGAAGGAGGCAGCAGGCTGCGCAGAGCGTCGTAAGGTTGAGGGGGAGGTACTCACTTTGGCGCCTGTATGCCCCCTCCCCCGACCGAGGCCGAGGCTTTGCGGACCAGGCGGTACTGCATCTCAGCAGCAGCAGCGCTAGAGTAAGACAGAGACTTCCCCAGCGGCGGGGGGTGCGGCGAGCGTGGAGGGTGAGTGGTGGGCGGCAGGGGCGTGTCAGTGGAGCGTGTGCGATAAGGGTATGAGGGCTGAGGGCCCGAGTCAGAGAGCAGGGAGGGTCTGGAGAAGCGGGGCGGCCGATGGTGATGGTGGTGATGGTGGTGGTGGTGATGATGATGCTGAGAGTCGTGCAGCAGGCGTTCTCGCTCGCGTTCAGGGGGAGCAGGCGGAGAGGAGGGGGAGCCACGTAGATAGCCGGCGTGCTGCGGGGAGGCCAGAAGGGCGGCGCTGGAGGCAGATGGCTGGTGGAGCTCCGCCTCCCGCTGCTGGGCGATCTGTGCCGACAGGTAGGGTGAGCTGTATCCCACCACAGGTGTACGCGGCTGGCCAGGAGACATCTCAGGTGCTGCAGATTCAAAATCTGGGCTTTCAGATGGTGTGAGCAGACTATCGTATGACAGGCTGCCGTTCCGAGGAGCCGACGACGGCGGCGTCTGATTGGCTAAGCTCTTGTAGCTGGTGGCTTCGGATGGCGGGGCGTTGTGGGAGCGAACGCTGGAAGACCGAGAGGCCCCTCCGGCGAGAACTGGGGGATCAGAGAAGGAGGGATACGAACGCCCTCCTAGGGAGTATCCGCTGATTCCTGAGCCTGGAGGTGCTCCGGGACCCCCAGCTGCTCGCTCTGGGCCGATCCGCTCCACTCCTCCACCCCCTTCACGCCCATCCAGACTGGGCTCAGAGCGATAGCTTGGCTGCTGACTGGACTGGAGGAGAGAGGAAGAGGACTCTTTAAGACTGTCCCCGCGACTCATCTACAGAGAGAGAGCGAGAGAGAGACACAGCAGGCAGAAGAGTTTACAAAGTTTCAAAGGAAATCTGAAAGCCTAATTAAAAGGGATGATGTCAGGGATCTTGTGGGCCACTGGGGACTGGTGATTTAGGAAAGCGCTTTCTACAGCTATAATAAAGAGCCAGCGTTGTGACGGACAGAGAGGCTAAGCTTGGAAAGGCAGGGAACAAACTTAGACACACTAAAAGCAGAGTGTCATTTTTGCATTTGTTTCAGTACAGCACACCACATGAGCAACGTTAAAAACTGAAAGACCGCAACATCCATCTTTTCTTGTCTTGCGGTCTTTGCTGGCAGGGGATAAAAAACCTTGGGGCCTCATGTACAAAAAGTAAGCTACAGGCAAGCATGACATTTACCCTGTTTGGCTTCCTAGCCTTAAATTGTGGATTTGATTGGAGCCAACTGATTGACTGTGCATAATTCTTCCATTTTACTTGCAGGTACTTTTTTTAGTTCACAGAACAAAATATAGCTCTGCTCATGAATACCTAGTTTGTTTTGCTCCCAAATGATTTAACCAAAACTAAACATTGTATACGTCCTACCAAACGGAAAAAAAGTCCTGTGTCTCTGATTTTTACAAGATATCATAGTGTAGTATTGATACAATATTAATATTTCATTTTTTACACATCACAGTTACCAATTTCAATAAAGTATTGTTATTAAAAGGGAGACAATTGTTAAATTCATACTTAAATCCAACCCTGACCTACAGCGTTAATACTGCTATTTGAATCTAAACCTTGTGTACACACTTCCATCATGGAAACTCTGTAAAGTTTTATTCATGAGGCCTCAGGTCTTTTAGAATCAATCAAAATCAGATGACACGGTGCATTTCTCATCTAATATATCTTAATCCAGCATCATAGAGCCAAAACCAGCACACCTCCTACAGCTACAACTGGTAAATTGTCTTGTACAACGACTCTGTAAGGAGAGATTGGTTATTTGTGTTGACACACTGTAGGCTTTATTAACACTACTAGTGTATAATTAAACAAATGGAACCAATTATATTTATCCTTTGGGGTTTGTTTGTATAAGTGGTGCCTTTTGACAAAGCAATATGTTATTTCTGTAACGCCAACCCTTCATTTTTAAAGTCAAATATACAAAGTAATTACAATGGCGATAAACTAAACAGTGGGAGATTAATAAAACAATCACAATTAAGCTTAGCTGCAATAAGCTGCATTTAAAAATAAATGCATATGAACACTGAAAAAAAGACAGATACTAGAGAAAGGAGAGGATCATTGGAACATAATAAAACAATAACGCACACAGACACACACAAAAAAGTAGTACAGTGTTAACTTACTGATACTGTTCAACTGAAAGCCACTGAGTCAACCAAATTGGAAGGGGAAAAGCAATTCAATGGATTGAACAAAACGTTAGAAAAATAAAGACTTTAATGTATATGGTATAAAGGAAATAATAATTACACTCATGCAAAAGAATCCAAGTGATGTGAAATTAAATGTCGTGAATCACCACCATAGATTGAAAATGAACACACAGACCTCTTTACTTTGGATAAACAACAGAGAAAAGTTACCTGGTTGGCATAGGCATGAGTGAGGGCAGTGTGGTTCTTGCCCGGGCTGCTGTATGTGGGCCTGTACTTGAACATGGTGGGGGTGGGCGGGGCTTTATTCAAAAGACTACTCTCTGCAAACAAAGAACAGAAAGATTTAGAGTGGTATACAAATTTGAGGAATGTAAAAGTAAATTAATCTGACACAACAGCACTGCAACATGTAATCGCAATGGTAAGGACTGTCCACACAAGATGAAAACCACAACTATAAATAATCATTCAAGTCTATGAAAACAAACTTTTACACCACAGCTGTAACGATAACGACAGAAATGCATGATATCATTTGAAACTGATGAACATTACAAAAAAAATTGAGAATCAATCATAATTCACTAGACTTTAGATTTTAATGCACTAGACTCAAGCATTTAAAGTGGCACACAAGATAACGTAGCGCTTGCTTATAATAACCAGAACATTAATATGCTTTGGTGTAGATGCTAAGATGTTATCATTATAGTTACATCATCCTTTGTGATCAGGCCTTTATACTCCATTCAAAATACTCATATTAGATTCATAAATGGCATTTGCAAGGAAACATGCACAAGCAAGACAAGACCAATCATAAGAGCATGCAAGAATTATAAGGACATCACTGCTGTTATATTTGAACTATTTTACATTATTTAATTGAAGTCAAATCCTAAATGTAATCAGTAACTAAAAAATGCTTAAAATATAGTGTTTTTGAGAGATAGTTTGGTCTAACCCTCAGAGTGTCCGACAGGTCCTCGTGACAGCCCAGGATATCTGAGCTCTGGTTTAGGTGGAGGCGGAGGCTCGGCGTCAGCAGACTGACTCTCCATCAAACTGCTCTTAGACTGAAACATTGCAAAAGAGAGGATAAAACACACGTGGTTAATTAAAGAAATAGACAAAACAGCTGACAAAAGGTATTTTCTGATTCATTCAAATTATGTATTCTTCCTGCTCATAGAAGTCACTGAAAAAATAGTTACACTGCTAAATTGCTTGAACCGCCAAACTGTGTTTAAGAGCTGCACATTGTTAAGGTACACACTGGCCAGGTATGGAAATTTGCTAAATTATGTATTTTTTGTTCTACATTTTTAGTACCTTGGTTTACCACAGCTAAAGGTTGTGTGGTAATTTTAATCATGATTCTGGTTTATATTTATGTTTTTGAGGTACATTGACCAGTTTTCATAAGTGTGTTTCTTTATATGATAATACATCAGGAAACTAGAAAAGATTAAATAAACAATGCCAGTTGACATTCTCTTGATTGGTGATTTGTGATGAATTCTTTATTAGCCATAATTAATAATCATGACTATAAAGTAAATGTGATTACCAGATGAACCTTTATGGTGAAAGCCCCATACCACGCAACCCTATTTGGCACAGACCAACAGGTTGCTGGGAGTGGCAACATGAAAACAATTTAGGCTCTTTCTCAGGCTTTGGACCATCTGGTGTGCCAACTTTCCATGAGTAACTGGTTATAGCAGACACACCTCTGCTATAATTTGAACTAGGGCAATGGTTTCATGGCAAACGATGCCAAAAGATTCAGCAACTCTCTCAGAGGGATAAGACCAGGACTTCTGAAGATAATGGAGGAAATGTGAATGAACATTTCCTATAATCAGTTCCTTCCTTCTATTTCTGTTTCATTTATCAAGCAGCTCTCTCTGCCAGACTGTATCTCCATCCTCCCTCTCACTATCAGTGCTTATAACTCAGTTAGCTACAAGCTGAGCCTTTCGCTTTAGAGATCATTAACGCAGAAATCCATGTACTGCCAAAAAGCATGACTACCTTTCTCATAACTCCATGTTGCTATATTGAAAAACGTCAAAATGTGTAATGAAGTGCTCCAAACTAATAGAAAGTGCATGTATTCTTAAAGAACATAAATCATTTCAGTGCACAGCCTTTCATTATGGAATAAGAAAGTATTTTTGACAGTTTAAAAGCCAGTCTACGTTTCAGCCCTATTAATGCAAGCCTGTCTGTGTCAGCCGTCCTCAATCAGATGGTAAATGGCACAAACAGATATTTTTTGAGCTATGCCTGCCAGAAAGGGGAATTGGAGCCGGTTGCTTGCAAAATAGTCTAACGCACTCTCTGACCTAGGGATTCTGGCTCTGACAGAAACATCTGCATCTCAGTGGCAGAGGTAACATTTGAAGTCACGAATTTCTATGGCCTATCTGGTTAACAGATAAGATTTTTTTTTTATCATTCTAATTCAGACGAACTTCCCAATGAATCACTTACAACAATTTATTAAAAGCAACAGAGTCTAAGGAACAACTTACAACAACAACAGTAATATTGTTGGCCTGGAAAATACTAAATAAAAAGTCCCTGATATTCCATACCAGTTGAGAGACCGTTCTTCTAAAAGGAGAAGGATGGAGAGAAGCCTGTAGAAATTAAGTTAAAAGGCTTTATTTTCTTACCCGGTGAAGGTCTCCTTGGATTCCGTTGTCGAGTACCTTGGCTGCCAGCTGAGCCTCGGTAAGCTGCGGTCGGAGGAAAGGAGGCTGAACAGACACTGTCTGAGCCTTCCTCTTTCTACCCAGATACCTGAGCGATCAGAATAAAACACGGTTTTAAACCTTAAGAAAATACTACATATAGGTCAAAGTTGTGAATGCAGTGGAAAACATACCTGGGTGCCTGTGAGCTGCACAGAACGTGTGAGACATTCCTCAAGCAGCCGTTTGTGAAGGGGTTCACGCCTCCCCTGAACTTCCCCGTTACCTACAAAACACAGAGTTGACCATTACACAATAACCTTAGCAGTTATTTATCATTAAACATTTAGCAATTTTTTGTAAGTGAGAGCTAAATAAATAATGTCTGATTTGTTAGGATAGGAAAATATTTGTCAGAGATGCAAACATGTGAAAATCTAGAATTTGAGGGTGCAAAAAAAAAATTCAATATATATATTTTGTTAATAATTAAATATTGAGAAAATTGTCTTTAAAGTTGTCTAAAATGAAGTTTATAGCTATGTTTAAGGCAGGAAATTTACAAAACTTAATGGAACATGATCTTTACTTAATATACCAATGATTTTTTGTATAAAAGAAAAATTTATAATTTTGACCCATCCAATGTATTGTTGGCTTTTGATACAAATATACCTGTGCTACTTATGGCTGGTTTTGTGGTCCAGGATCACAATTAAAAAATATGGAATGAGGCAGTAAGGGAAAATTAAGAGACAAAATATAGAAGTGTACACATGTGGTCAACACAAAGAGGAGGAGAGATGGGCAGAAACTGGTTTGGGAAGAGGATTAAGATGAGATTATAATCTAAAGAAGAAAGGCTGAGAGAAGGTCATATTTTGTAGGATTATAAAATTTAATAGGGATTTTAATCCCAGTTCACCACCACCAAAAACATGGTTATTGACAGGAAAACAAACACAGCAACAGAAGATTATGATGACACGTGTCACAACCTGCTCATTGGTGGTCCTGCCTCTTGCCACCAGAACGACATGGAAACCAGTGAGACCTGCCACTGGGATGAAGAAAAGCCCAGCAACACACATGACGGCCATACTGACAAAGGGTCAAGGAGAAATCATGATACAATTTAGTTAAGTCTAGCTCTCACTCAAAGACACAGTTTTCTGAATTTTAGCCACATTTTTGATGTGAGCACACATAAAACTGAAACAATTGTTTGAGGATACGTGACGGCCGAATGCACTCTGTCCAGCTGCTGGGTGTGGTAGAGAATGAAAAGCAGGCCGAAGCCAAACACTCCCATTATGTGAGCCGTCAAAGAGAGCAGGAACAGGAAGAAGTAACGGTAATTCCTCCGGCCAATACAGTTGTTGACCCACGGACAGTGATGATCAAAATCCTGAGGAGAGAAGAGGCAATGCATATGTGTGAGTCATAATGGTGAAAGAGAGAGAGAGAAGAGCTTATAGCTGTCCAGAGTAAGCACACTTCTCTACTTAATTAACACGAATCGATCAGTCTAGCCTACAAAGCATTAATCAGAGCAAGAGCGGACAGACTGATTGATTTAAAAAAAAACTACAAATGTTATGGAATTGCTATGTATTGTAATGCACAATAGTGGAGTCACAGCTTAATGACTGGAATAAGGTGTGAGTGTGTGTGTGTGTGTGTGTGTGTTTACCTCAACACAGTTGTCACACACAGAGCAGTGTGAACAACGTGGGGGTCTGTAGAAACGGCAGGTGGAGCACCACTTCATCCGCACTTGAATGCCTCGAATCTCCACAGTCTTGTAAAGAGGGGCCCGGAAATCATCCTCTTTATCCTCATCTTCCTCAGCTATAACAAATACACAGTTTAAAATGCCTTCCTCAGTAGATCAAATTATAGTCATATTTTTTTAACCTCCAGTTTCAGTCAACAACCCTGTTAATTTTATGACCATGATGTTTAACACACATCTTTGTGGACAATTCATTAGTGCATGTTACTCCAAATGAATACTATAATATGAAAAAGTAATAAAATAAACAGGCTTTTCAAGGGACGTTACCTAGGGCACAAAGACAAAGAAAATTACTAAAAGCCAATTAATATAGTGCATATATAGTGTATATTTTTTTTTCCTTGTTGAATATTACATTTCACTTAGAAACATTAGGAAGGCAGTTTGCAAGGCAGTATTTTTAGTCTTTAATTTTTTTTTCTTTTTTTGTCTTCATCTAATATACATTGTATTTTATTTCTACTTAATATTAGAAATCATTTTTGTTAGTTACAATAAAAACACTGCTTTAAGGTTGATTCAGCTAATGTTTAGTATATCAAGGTCAGTTAAATGAAAAAAATATTCTATTCATCGACTGAAATACAGTCTGAAGTATAAAATAAATGAAAAAGAAGTGGGAAAAAAAACCATTAAGTGGTTCATATATAAAGCGGTTTGTTTTTCCAGTAAGACAACCACACATTCTACTGCAGCTGTAAACTTGCACACACAGACACAGATTTCGCAGATTGTTTCATTACCTCTAGGGAAGATGCCAGGATCCATAAAAGTGGCCATACAGAAGTTGGCCAGAACAAACAGAAACATAATGCCATTGTATATTGGCACAGCGACGGAAAACTGCTCTGAAAGCCAAGGGCACCTGTAAAAAAAAGGGGCATGAATGAGACACAGAATGAGACTGAAATCACACACAACATGTATGTTTGTAAATGTCTTTGTCAAGTCTGCTTAACTGTCCTAATTTAGAAAAAAGCTGGTTGTCAAGGGAACTGATAATGACTGATAATGTTCAAGCCACATTCTTACTATAAACAATATAGACATACAGATAACCATAAAATTTATCCTGGAAAAAAAGAGGGTACCACAAAACATACAATACGTGAGAACACAAAAACAGAAGAGAGAAATAAAAAGAAAATGAGAGAGAGAGAGAGAAGTGGCTCTTCATGACAGATGCTGTCCTATTTTCATTGCCTTTCAGTGTTTAATCTGAAGGGTTGGTGAGAAGAGAAGGATCAGAGGGGGCAAATGACAAGAATGAACAGACGTGACATAGCATCTGACTTAAGCCCCCCATATTTCCTCTTGTGTGCCAACTGGAAGGGCCGTTTTATTTGCCATGATGACTATTTCATGTTCCTGTTACATTTACAGGTCACGACTTGCAGAATAGAGGGCACAAGAAGTCAACAGGAAGCTGATGTGATTTCTCAATTTCACCAAAAAAACAAAACAGCAATGACTACCCTTTAAATGCTGTTGCTGCATAAACTCACCAACCTCATCAGTTTATGTGTGCACAAGCCATTCAATGTGTCATTAGAAACCTATCATTAAGACCTCATGTCCATTTTGGTGTCAATACATCAATCTATTAACTTCGCAGGGGATTTTGACAAGGGTGCTGCAACAAACAAAAGTCCAGTGTACTCTACACTGTATGTAACATTGGCAGGAAGGTGACTCCTAATACCAGAAATCCTTTTTGGATTTACATCAGTGTTACTAACTGTGTCAAAACGTATACAGTAGGTGGACAACCAAAATAATTAATTAATTCGTCTCTTTTTATCACATTCAATATTTTAGCTAAATCGTGGCATGTTTAATTTATTCGTTTCTTATTTTATTTAGGTCTTAATAATGGGAGTGAAATACAGTGCCTCACGTTTTACTAAAATAGAGTATTCATAAAACACACAAGACTTTCTTAAGGAGTGTAGATCTTTTTCCGAGTATTTCTCCGTCAAAATAAAGCACAGGTAACGAATAACAAAGTCTGTGCGTTACAAAAATATACGCTGTTGCTGTTTTAATCAAACAAATTTTTAAATATTAATTAAAAATGTACTTGTGACGAATATTAATAATGAGAATATTTTTATTTCGCAGTCATGTATGTTTCCTGGCCTACTAAAATAGGCTACCACTTTTAATGCTCCGATGCAAAGTAGCCTAAACTACATTTTTTTTTCGTTCTAAGAAACACAAATAACTTCATAAGTAGCCTACTAAATTGTAATTTGTGAATATTAACTACAGTTTGTTTGTTTGTTTTATTTTCTTTCATTTTCCGCCGACTGCTGTCGTCAAATATAACACATCAGCGAGGCAAAGCTGACGGCTATTTGCTAAAACGTGCTTTGAAGAGTTTTCTTAACTTATGGATAAAGCGCCACTCGACGGTCAACAGCTGCAAGCACACTCTACAGACGCCGCGGCGGTAAAACCTCCATTCTGGTTGGCAACCATCTGTAAATCCTCATTCGTGTAGGAAATGAAGTAGGACACAGTGTCACAGAGACTAATTTACATTAGATCAGAATTGTTGAAAGTTGTAAGCCTTTTGAAAATCAGACGAAATCTAAAGTAGATAATAGTCATCATTCAAAAAAGTTAATATAGATTATTATTACAAGTAAAGGAGCCTTTTAATACAGTACAGGCAAGGTAGATTCTGATACAGTCTGAGATGTGTGCAAAATCTTTCTGATATTTAAGAAACAGCCTGCTGTATTGAACAGAAACTTATGAACTGAGGATATTATTAGAAGCGTATTGCTTAGATGCATGCTGTCAAATATTTCAACACACACACAAAAAAGACTATTCTAGTTATTTTAACACAGAGACTAAAACAATCTCAGACATGGCTCATTTAATGATAAAAAGGCTAAAAAATGACAGCACTGAAATGATGTTAACATGCTGTCCTACCTGCCTCACGATCATTAGACAAGCTATTTTTTAAAGTAAAATAATGGAACTAGGGATGCACCGAATGTTTGGCAACTGAAATTGACCGAATAACTGAAAAGACTGAATAAGCTATACAGAACAATGATGTGTGAAATACAGCCACATGCTAATGCAGCAAACATGTAAAAGCATTTGAAAGTGTCCGAGAAAGACGCTACAATCATTACAAGCACTGACAGCGAGAGACTGTTTAGCGCTGCGTCTCATGTCTCAGATGAGAAGAGGAAGGGTGGCTGTTGCTGGTTGATGACTGAATTCACGAAATGGTCTCAAACGATTAGTGAATACTAAATAGCGCTATTAATACATTTATTATAACATTAACACAGTGTATAAACTGGGATCTGTGATATTGTTCGATGTTTTTAAAGAATTCTCTTCTGCTCAGCAAGGTTGCATTTATTTGTACAGTAAAAATAAGAAAATAAAATAAAAAAATAATACATGCCTGATTCAAGAAGGGGGTCTGAAAAACGGCCAAAAATTGTTTTCCTAACTTATTTATTTTAAGTTAAACCGTGCTTTGTTGGTATAGAAAAGCTGAAAAAAAAATAAAATAAAAAGCACATTTTGTCTAAAAAAAAAAAAAAAAGAAGAAAAAAAAAAGGCAAAATATATGGGGGGGGGAATTGAAAAACTGGTGCAGTGTTTCATTTTGTTCGGCTTCGGCCAGGAACTTTTATTTCGATACATCCCTGAATGGAACCCTGTGCACTTGAATCATTTTACACAGGATTTTATAGAAATTCATCTGAAATTAATCTGTTATAACGGTGAAAAATTATAAAGTAGCAGAAGCATATTAAAAAGGAAATTTTTTCTAAAGGTTTAAATAGGAACGTTAAGGGCATGCGGTCACCTCTCATCCCCCTATAAATACGCTTAACATCAGTAAGAACTACTTTTGTTCAAACTAATTGTTACAGATATACTAGTACAGTAACAATATATGCAAACTCACAATACAAAGCTTTTATAAAATGATGTCAATAGTTTACTGTTTGCACATAAACAGTATAATGTACAGGGTCGGCCTATTGTTTACAGTCATATGCAATAATGATATTTATTCCAGACATTTTTTCCAAAGTAGTTTTCACCTAGCTTAGGTGCACCGTCATACTGTGAGCAAGTGAACACACACTGCTGAATAAGACTTATCTTAATTAACCATGCCAGCAAAAATCAGTTTCAGGCAGAATAATTTGGTGCTTCAGAATGAGTTCTAGGCAAAAACATGCCATTACTCAGTCCATAGCGCAGCAATACATTTTTGATCACTGTTATTTACCAGAACATGTTGACTCATCCATCATAAATGATTGCAGCAATCAGTGTTAGTAAACGTGTTTGTGTACTCACGTGAAGCAGAAGAAGAGGGTGGTTGCTCCGACCAAGAAGGCCGTTGCCGCAGAGACTGGCACGTAGCGACTAGGCCGGAGAGGTCTGGATGGAACAGTGGGGTGGGGTGGGGAAGTGGGTCCAGACACGCCCCCACTCATGCTGCCGCTCGGCATCACCCAGGGGGCAGGATGGCAGCGTGCCCCGGAAAATGATCCGTTTGTGAGTGTGTTTGTGTTGTCGAGACAGTACAAACGCAAAGAAAGACTAGGGGAGAAGTCGCTGTCCTTGCAGCATTATACAAAAAGGCCACAAGACGAGCATTTTTGCAAAAACACAAAAACAAATTGTTAAAGTTGAAAAAAATAATAATAAAAAAAAAAGTAGTAAACTGAAGAAATTTGGGATTTTAAAAGTTTCAGGCTTATAAATTATTAAAGCATTTCATAAAATTCCACGAAAATTGCTCAATATTGCTCAAAGTCTAAATTTTTTGGGTCATTTAAAATGACTACAAAAAAAACATTTGATTTCAAAAAGCTTAGACTAGCTTAAAAAGAGCCACGAAAAAAGGACTTGAATATGGGAACTGCTTTAAAAAAAATAAATAAAAATTGGGTTCAACTAGTTCTTTAGTGGTGCTTTAAAAATGTTTGGTGTTACTGTATAAAATAGGAGGTAGAGGAGAGTAATGGGTATGAATTTGCTTTTTTTCCTGGATGATGACAAATATTTTAAAAATATTTTTGAGTTTGATATTTTGATAAGCAGCACTGTAGTCAGTTAAAGTCCTGGATTTTTTCTGCTGTGAACTGACAATTGAAAGAAAAAGACCAAAACAGATATATATATATATATATATATATTTAAAAAAAAAAAAAAATGAAACCGGCAAAAGACAAAAGTTTTTTCAGTTTTTGTGTAGTTCAGTTTTGAAGGGACCAATGACAATAAAGGAATCAGACGAAATCCACCGTTAACCGTTTCCCCCCACCATCCACACTCAGAAAATATAAAAATGTCTTTCCTTCATTTCAACCAACAAGTGCGCTACACTGCACCTTAACAAATGGAACCTCAAGTGTTTCTCCCCCGAGTTGAAGCATTGCTGATCAACAGGTTAGTTTCGAAGGAAAGGCCAGTATCTTCCCAAGTAAACAGGCTTACACCTGCATGGCTGATTAGATCAAATTCTCGCTTTTTGAGACGAGGCATGAAACGAGAGGAATGCTCCAGTTAAAACACCTCTCTTGACGAAGCTTGCACAGAGACAAAAAACAGGTGAAAGAGCAAGGTTCAGCTTGCACACACCTCAAACCTCCCGGGAACCGATCCAGGTCAGTGGAGCGATTCCGAAATGAAGACTTTGGAGCACAGAGGAATCCTGGGATTCACAGGTGAGCATGTGAAGAGGGGGGACAAGGTCAAATAGAAAACAATGGACAAGAGTTCAACTTCTCCCTTGGGACACTTCAAAGACTTCCTTGAATGTGTACGTGTGAGTGCATCAGGCCCAGCTGCCGTCTATTAGCAGATGAGGAGGCATTACATAAGGGCCTCTGGGGGACGAGGCCTCAAGGGAGTGCCTTGAGCCATGCCTGCGCTTTCTTCTCTGACGCTGTGGAGTTCTCTCGTCTTTCAGCTGACCATACGCACAGTCAGACACAGAGTATCCACGCACTCAGCCAATGTTGGGGCCTTCCAGTGGGTGTGCTGGAGAGAATGGAAATAAACTCCACCTAAAAAGAACAAAAGAGAAAAAATGTTTTAAATCTGAGCCAAAAAAGGCTTGAGCAGCAACTTTTAAATGGTAGGGCTGAAGTGCCTATTATTTAATTGAACTATTTAATTATTATTTATTTTAACATTTGTTTCCATTAAGTATTCTTTGAGTTGTGTGAAAATACACACAACAAATATTCGTTCTATTATGCTGATTTGGTGTTTATTTTGGTGCTCATATTATTGCTCAATTTTAAATAATGATTCCTCTTAACTAACCTCTGGAACAGCTTTTGAGGCTTACTATTTGTATAAACCACAATTCATTTTTTTTACATTCTTTAATTAAAATAGTGTTCCTATATAACTGCACTTATTTAAAATACAAAACTTTTGTAACATTCTACTAGGGCTGCAACTAACGATTATTTTGATAATCGATTAGTTGGGCGATTATTTTTTCGATTAATCGGATAAAAAC
>JAUMHE010000042.1:9042620-9068743 GCA_032359235.1 Enteromius mattozi
AAATGCTGGATTAAGATCGTGTGGGGGGTCGAATCGAGATCGCGATCTTTTAACGATTAATTGTGCAGCTCTACTATGTATGTGAATCAGTGGGCAGGTCTAAACAGGCAGTGATGTAGAAGCAGACGTTGATCTTCTGAGAGGTTTAGCCACACTATTACATTATAGAGTAGAACATCCCATAACCTGTTGTTTCAGCAGAACGGCTTCATTATGGCCACGTACACACTGTAAATTTTCAGGAGTGACAACCACATTTAAACGCGGAGTGAATCCCCTAAATGATTGTTCCATGTGTGTATGGAACAAGACTCATTCCCGCATCTGAGATGACTGACACAGAGGAAACCATAGCAACGTACTGAAGTTATCAAAACAATGAAAGCCAAGTTTAGCGAGTTTTGTTTTAGCTGCTGATAATAAAAGAAACATCGGACAGAAGAGACGTTATAACATCCGTCAAACCGTACTAAACCGCTATCGTTATGTATTTCTGCTATTTAAGTCCCTGTTCTACACCATCCTACAATGTCTGAGGTAATAGCTGGCCTTCTGGCGGTCACACGGTCATTGGCGAAAGTCCCTTGATGTCATCATCAACAACCAGTTTTTCAGTTCGGTTCTGTACACCCTGCACAACATTTCTGTAAATTTTGCGGGAGTTAATTCGGTAGTAGAATGCCGTTATCACTCCCGTACATTACTGAACGGAACCTTTAAGACGTTTTTAGACGAACAAGAAAAGTTTGAGTTCTGAAACATACAGGATGTTTTTATAGTACAATGACCTCTTATATGCCAAAATAAAGGGAATTTTGGTTTCTCAGTGCATGACCTCTTTAATATACCAATAACATGTACGGTCATGTAAGAACCTTAAGCACTTTTTTCCAGCAAGATCAAACAAAATTCTCATCCTCATTTTGTCTCTGCATGTTAAAAACCTTTATAGGCATCGTGTCCCAACCAGGCATGATAGGATTCCAGTAACAAGCAATTTGTCCACACAGGAAGAAACAAGGCTACAAATCAATCACATCTAAGCACTGTTGTCTCACACTGGTAACAGAACACATGCATTTACAATAACATAATTAAAAATTAAATCTTACAATTATCTGAAACATGACTGCTCTTCGTAATGAAGTAAATGATATAATTAGATAGTCTTAGATTCAGGGTCTTTTATCTATATAACCAATTACAATTATTATTTTTATTAAAACACAAATTAATCAAAATGTAATATGAACATTTAATTGGACTCTCTGAAAACTGCAAATCCAGGAACATCTTCAACAAATACACATTACTTCTTCAAATCCAATTGTCTGATTACAGCTCAATAAGCTCATCATTTGCTTTTACAATAGCAAATTGTAAAACTGATTCAATCCGGTATTTCTTTTCTTGAGAACAAAAGAAGGTATTGTGAGGAATGTGGGTAACCATACAATTGACGGTAGCCATTGACTTCAATAGATTTTCTAACATACTATGGAAGTCAAAACTATTTGGTTACCAGCATTCTTCAGAATAACTTCTTTCTGTTCAACAGAAGAAAGAATCTCTTATAGGTTTGGATTAAGTGGAGGGTGGGTGAATAATGAAAAAAAAATTGTGGGGGGGGGGGGGGTAGAACTAACACTATAAGCAAAGAAAATAGTCCTTTAGTCTTCTGTGATCTATAAAACAAAAAAAATAATTTTGAAAATAAAGTTGGTAAACTTATCAAATATTTGAGAAATGCTCTTTGCCAATTTGACATTTTGTAACAGTAAAAGAAGAATTATATTTTCTTGACAGCTTGTCGAAAGTACAGACCATGACACAATTCGGTACTGAAATTTTAAATAATTTTTTTCTTTTTTTCTTTTACAGATTGAATCAACCAATACATTTATTAGTAATATGTCTGATACACTGATTCATTTTCAAGGATTTTTACAAACATTTACATTATATTGCATATCAGGTTTGGGTAGGACACACTGTTACAGGCATTTTTGCTTGCTTATTCAACATAATAAAAAAACAGATGTGTTTTTCCAGCACTGTTTTAAGAACATGGCGATTTTAGCAAATGTATGAATAAAAGAATGAGAAAGAAATTCTAAGAAATCAGTCTCCTAACACCATGTTTACACTTTTAGGTCAGTTCTCTGAACGCAACCTAATCAGACAGCTTTTATGACGTACCCAATAACCAAAACAATGGTGTGTGTTGGGCTAAATGTGCTTGTGTGTAGACATGGTGGTATTTTACCTGTTCACAAAACTCTTACGAAAAAAATCTTATAAAATGTGTCAAAACAGTGGCATGAATTCCATACGGAGATCTGCTATAAGGACAAAACAGTTATGACACCTGTATCAAACTGTAATAGGCAACATAGCCTACTTCTGAAAAGAAGAATCCAGTCTGCTTGACAATCCTGTCCTTTTAAGGATACATCTTGTGACATCACATACTGTTTTAGTTTCATTTAGATGACTTCAGTCTGTGTTGCATTTATATATCAGCCGAACTGCACCGCAGTTTGTTTGGAAACAGACCAATAGGTGGATCTCTAGATGGCAGCGTTCACACTTACTCAATTAAACCACACTAAAAGGACAATTAAACCAGAGTTTATTTAATCAAACCAAACTTGCCAAGTGTGAACACACCCTAAAAATCAAGTTGCATTAAGAATTGTTGTCTGACATTTCGAAACACAACACAAAATCATTCTTGTGTTGCTACTGGACTATGCAATCCTGTATTTTCTTTCAGGTCACATGCACAAAGTGTGTAATGACTCCTCCACATCCTTTTCATGCGAGTCCTCTCACAACAGAATGACTGAAACCTAAAGCCATGTGGCATTACACTCCCTGCCAACCGAGACAACCTGCACTTCCCACAATCCTCTAAATGACTGCCAATTTTACATGGTGACAGCGAAGCAAATCATCTCTTTGATTCTGTGAGGAGAGAGATCTGTCACATGCCCTTTGAACTTTTTCATTTTCCATACACGCCCCTTTACAAAAAAAAAAAAGACAAGTACCATATCTAACCTGGTATAGCTAGTTATGCAACCTACACTAAAAAAAAAAAATACAATGGATCATAGCCAGAGACCGTTTGATTTCCACCAGCACAGCTCATATTCTCTAGTTCAGCACGTTTTCATTCATACGTGAGTCACTGATTGTAAGTTGCCCAGTTAGTGTCCTGTTATGATTTCATTTGAAAACAATGACTGCTATTTTCACTCATTGTTAACTGAAGCAATAATAGGGCATTAATTAGCAGGTGATCTGATGAAAATGAATGACTCACACATGGCTAAAACACAAAACGTGCATAAATAGTCACGATCTCAATTATGATCAGGTGAGAGGATTAAATGGCTAAAAGGAATCAAAAAGCAGTGCGGCGTTGTCTTACTTTGAGGCGGTGTGTCTCTTTTGGGTGTGTTTCGCTGCAGCTGCACTGTTGTCATCGGTTTTAGGCCCTGACATGAATTTGCGCGACGCCGATACTGAACGCGCGGTGAAGGCGGTGGCGAAGTATAACGGGGTATCGATCGATTACCTCAGTGAAATTGCAACAAAAAACGGTATTTAATCCGCATATTTCAGGCTTTGCCTGGAAATGCAACGACTGCATGTCAATGTAAAGTCTATCTCTGGTCTGCCCCTTAAAACACGATTTATTCTTCTACACGAGGAATGACAGCAAAGACAGGCCTAGAATTAATGACTCGCATGTAAAAGAAATCAGAGGTTATTAGATACTCATGCGCTGGATTGACATATAGTCATAAGTAGTAGTAGCACCACAGCTGGGCAGGACTATTAGCATGACAGCTAGCGTTATATCGCCCCTTTTTCAAAACAGTGTTTACGTTAAAATAAAATAACACCACTGGCGACCTACCTGTCAGTTCATTGGCGTCGCTGCTTTAGGGGATTGGTGTGTGTGTGGCATTGGTTATCCTCTCTAATAGATTAGATGATGGCTTTAATCTCCGTTTCAATCTTTGGGTGGTGGGGTCTTGCCGACGGCTCACTTAGCCAGTTAGCCTGCGCTCAAACTATGGATCTTTCGCCTTATTTTTGCACACACTCGAGCTTATGAAATGTCATTCAAGTTTTGTGTCCTCTCGATACTCGTTTAAGTCTATATTCTATCGCGCACAACCCGCTAAAGCTCGCGTAGCTTGAAGCTAACGAACGGTTTACCGTATTTTCACGCAGCTCAGCGCAGCGGCACGAGCTACGGGTCCACATCCACGAGCCTCCCAGAACAGTCTGACGTCTCCGCCCTCCTGTGAGCTCATTGGTTGAGAGCTGCTGTCAATCCACCTCGAGTGGCCAATGAAAGCCCTTGACGGGAGGGACTTGTCAAATTCATTCCAATCTCAGGTGTTGATAAAAGAGCGTAAAGAACAAGACACCTGACCGCAACGCTGGTGTGTAGGAACTGTGAGAATTAACGAGCAGTATTATGACTAACAAATTGTTCATGTGTTTATAGTTTATATGTTTATAGTCTGTAATGAACTGACAGACATAAACAGCTTAATAAAGGATAAAAAGTGACACAGTGACATTAAATACGTGTGTCTGAGAGGGAGGCAGACAGACAAGACGCTTGTGTTGCTCTGAGGATTAAACGGACAGCAGGAGTTTTACAGATAAGCGTCTATCCCCCCCCACCTACCCTAATATCCGCACAAATCTGACCAACATCTGTCACACCACCTCTTTTAGACCACATAACACAAATCTACTGCTCTGTGTACAACACACATAAAATACAAGCACCCTGACAGATGCCAGGGCTAAACTAAATTGTAATTTCCTGTGAAATATACAGGAAAACATTAATACTCTGAAATGCCTAGATATGGTCCAAATAACAAAGAGTGTAAAAATAGAGCAGCCAACTAGAATAGTTGTTGTGTCTGGCAGTGGCATATGCATATCATATGATTAATGTGTGACCTTTTTCCAAACAAGTTCATCATTAATCCAAGATCAGTAGATGCTCATGTAGCTATTTATAAAAACACTATAAATTTGGGAATAACTCAATTTTATTCTGTGGTCCTTGAGCTGGAGCAATAAGGAACCTCTCAGAATCTGAAATGTTGGCACATTCTGGATGTTCAGCTACAAAGAAAGGCTTACTCATTATTACTTTAAAAAACCAACAAGGAAATTGTAGTCTGTTTGACATATGAAAACATATTTACATATAGTAACCCTTATAATAAAATGAGCTATTGTAATGTTATGATGAGCCCAATGAATCCAAGTGCAGGATTATTTAAAGAATTTTGCAAATAGACAAGGTGATCCAGATCCAGAAACGTGGTAAAAGCACCGGTAAAACTCAAGTTTTCAGCTCAACTTCAGTTTTTCGCCGCTATGACAATACTTTTTTTGCGCAAAGAAAACAAAAATAACATAATTTACTCTACCATTCTTCTCCCCTGACTTAAGTCTTCTGTCATTTCAGAGAGTATCACAACGCAACACGTACGCAAGATTTAACGTATTTGACATAATCAGCCTTGTTTACATCCGGGGATACTCTTTAAAATGGCGGAAGACGTAAGTCAGGGGAGAAGAATGTAGTGTTAAATGATGCTATTTTTGTTTTCTTTGCACAAAAAAAAGTATTCTCCTAGCACCGCAAAAGCGAAGTTGATCCATTGATGTCACATGGACTGTTTTACCGATGTTTTTACTACGTTTCTGAATCTGGGATCATTTCAGTTGTGTTGCTGTCTATGGAGGAACAGATGGC
This sequence comes from Enteromius mattozi, assembly GCA_032359235.1. NCBI lineage: Eukaryota > Metazoa > Chordata > Actinopteri > Cypriniformes > Cyprinidae > Enteromius > Enteromius mattozi. The sequence continues at coordinate 9,048,427 of JAUMHE010000042.1, forward strand.
TCTCTGACATCATCAAAAATATCTTAATTTGTGTTTCGAAGTTGAACGAAGGTCTTACGGGTTTGGAACGACATGAAGGTGAGTAATTAATGACAGAATTTTCATTTTTGGGTGAACTAACCCTTTAATTATGGATGATATAACATCAGAAGCAGAAATTCAGGTCACTAGAATGTTGTATATTTTAGCCTATTTATATATTTTTGACAAATTGTCTAATAGGGTAGCATTACATATGTTCATACAATAAAAAAAAATGGTTGTAGAAAAAATATTACTTAATTGCTGGTTAATTTCACAAACAATTGTAAAGAAAGTGCAAGTTTTACACTGAAATTAAGTAATAAAACTTAAAATAAATAAAACTTACTCCATCTTTATTTACAACTTTAAAAAAATACAGTGTAGTGCTCAGTTTTTATAAAGTAGGCCTACTCTTTTGTGTCTCTTATGCTATGTTAAAATGTCTAAAAACTACATTTAAACCCAAGATGTTTAAAAGTTTATATAATTTTAACAAAAGATCACTTATTGTTTTTTATAAATAAATATATATATATATATATATATATATATACACACACTGCTCTCATAATGTGTATATTTGTGCATTTTATAATTGTCGTTTGAAGGCTTAAATTTAGATTTTTTTAAGAATGTTTGAAATTTGAAAAACAAAACCTCAAAAAGCACAAATTCATGGAAGTCATATGACTTACTGTATGACCTACTGTATGTGTTTCATGCACACTGTATTGTGTTGAGTAACAAAGAGTAAGCTAAAGCACACACATCAATCTTAACTGGGTGCTGGGCTACAAGAACACCAAAGCTCCAAAAATATCAAATATTTATTTTTTGCATCGTGTGTAACGTCACTTCGGTGTTGCCGACTTTACATTTAAAAATTGTGTTGATGAGTAACGCGTTACAAAAGTAATCCAATACAGTAATGTATTACGTGCGCATTGGAACATGTGCGACGCCGGGAAAAAACTAAACTAAACTAAATGTCTCTCGGTCTGCAATACTACTTGAACCACAAAAAGTGAAGAGACTTGTGGGTGATTATGTTGTGATTACAGTAGAATCGTCCGCTTTTAGAAAGCTTGTCAATAAAATCGCAGTTAACACCAGCGATGGCGAGGTAAGCTTTGCTATGATTCATATTATTAGGGATGCAATGCATTAAAAATTGCCTATGTGAAGATTCATGTTGGTTATGAATATGAATGTATCTCTGAAGGAAACTGGCTGTCTTTAGAAAAGTGTAGCTTTTTTTCATCTTGGCTCTGTAAACTGTAGTCTCGCTGCTTTGTTTGCTGGGGTAACCCAGGAAGACTGTGCTGCTGCTGTTCATGAGTGCCACCTGCTGATAGAGAGGGAATTTGTGCACTCATTCAGCCCATCTGATGCTTTTGTTTTGTTCAGGTATGTTTTATATGTAGTGCAATTTTACTGAACTAAGATCAGACCAATCTGTCTTTGCTTCAGATTTCTAAATTATACAAAATTATACATTTAAATACATACAGCATCTTTGTTTGAATCATTATTAAAATGCTGCGGTTGCCTCAAATCAATGCAAGCCAGGTTTGTGCCTATGGACATGAATTAAAAGTGTTTGTAGTATCTCTATCATAACTGACCAGACTTTGATTTAGTTTGCCAACTTTTGTGATTCTAACAGTGGATGTTTTTCATTGTGTTGTACCATGAGCCTTCACTGTGTGTTGCTTGCTTGCTAGTAGGCTTTGGGGCAGGGGTTAAATTGGCCAGGGCTGAGCCACGACACATAGGCTTACCTTGTTAACTCATTAAAGGACTTTCCTCGTACAATTTCAACATTATAAGCTAGGTTTAAAAAACTTTACTCATTCTTACTTATTCAAGTAATGATGTGACACAGGTGTTTTTACATGTATATCTGAAACGAACCGAGTGTCTTCAGAAAGTTTTGATTACATTTCAGCTTTATAAAGTATAGTGACTTTGTCACTTATGATATAAGTAGCAACCAGAAACATAGCAAGGAGATCGGTAAATAGCATACACTGTTCTGTGTCAGCCGAACCACACAGATAGGCTACACCGTTTTCATTCAAATCAAACAAATCAAACCAAACATTTTCTCCAAAATGGTGCTACGGTGACATGGAGGGGACGACTTGCTGAATAAAGTTATTTTTTGTTTTCTTCATGTACAAAAAGTAATCTCGTAGCATCAGAAAATTACGATCAAATTAGTTTACAGATCTTGCAAGGTTCTGGATGCTGATCGCAGTAATTGCATTGCTGTCTATGGAGGGTCATAGAGCTGTCAGAATGCATCAAGAATATCTACATTTGTGTTCCGAAGATGAACAGAGGTCTTACAGTTTGATAGTACTGACAGTAATCAATGACAAAATGTTCATTTTGGGGTGGAGTAACCCTTTAATATAATAATTTCTGATTTGTCTCTTTCCTTAAAAAATGGTTTATAGTTATATATATATATATATATATATATATATTAGTTTTGGTGAAAACCAGTATCTCAACTGTAAATAATTTTTTCACAGCCATTACAGTTTAATATGTTTCCATAGACATGCATATGGTATTATGTTTTTTTAAAAAAATGACTTCTGCAAATTTTAAAATAACATAACATAAGTCTTACATTTGATTTCAAAAATCCTGCAGACAGATGAAGCTCTGCACATTGCCAGCATCTAGAATGATTTTGATTAGCGTTTTAGTGTTCATAAGAGGCATTCTCAACTTGCTATATTTTATATTTTGTCAGTTAATAATATTTTGTAGGCTTTGTATAAACATGTGAATCCGTCAAAAGCCTGAAACCACAATGATCACAAATTGGTCACAAATTTCCCCTTTATATTCCACATACAAAACAGCATCTGCATGAGATAAAAGTGAGTAAATAATCACAGAATTTTTATATAGTTATTTTTTACTTAAGTATTTCTTTATCCTTTACATTCATGTACATTTAGCGTATTTATCCAAAGCCTAAAGGTATAGGGTAATGTTATACTAAACAGCAGAAGTCAAATTTAACTTACACCTGTAACATAACATAATACATAATACATGTATTTTTTCAAGTTTGTGTTCATGGCTTGCTTCTTGCATAAGAAGTCATATCATGCAGTGTTCACTGATGTGACCTTGAATGCACAGACTATTAAATAATTTCCAAATTCAATGTATTTGCTCTAAACATAAAGCTAAAATTACACTTCTGTTCCTTGAATGTACACAAGATTAGATTTGAACATATCTTTCTAATGCTTCAGGAATACATTTGATGATATTTGTATGCCCCCTTGTGGCAAGAATCTGTATTATTATTATTATTCTGTGGCAAGGTGCATCATAGACTCGTGAAGATAAAAGCCCAATATTCCTATCTAATAATAAAATAAAAAGTAAATAAATATGCTATTTATTATTAAAAAAACTAAAAGCTTTTATTAATAACCATTACTGGCATTGTTGATCTGTATAAATATACTGGAGCATTTTCACATCAATCAGAACTTTTATGCTATCAGACTTTAACTGTCTGTAGTCGCTGTTGTTTTGAATTTTTTTTAGTAATATGCAATACAATTGTACTTTATAATTTGAAAAGAGGGATTATAAACAGACAATGCATTCCCACAAACCTAATCAAGAGATTTCCAGTATTACTAAAACCCACACTGAGCAGCAGAGCAAAACCTGGGTCATTGGACGAGTCTGTTGCAAACTTTCACCTCTTGAGGGCATCGGCAGCCCATGAAATGCTAAAATGATTATCAGGATCAGTCGGTGAAGCAGAAGTCTTTAAAATCTTACACAGTAAATTTAAGATGCTCCTGCCTCAAACAATTCTCATCAGACCACAGTCATGATATGGGTGGTAATATGTATTTTCTTGTTGAAAAATCCAGCACATGATGGCCCCACTGATCTATCTATCTATCTGTCTGTCTGTATGTCTGTCTGTGTAGGAAGAAGAGGGTTAATTCTTTAATAGTGCACAGGCTGCTAGGCAGATGAATGGAGAGAGGCAGCGGATGACTCATTGTTGTCGGCCATCTTGAGAGGGATGATAGGGGATCCGTAAGTGTCCCAGGGCACAACTCTGCATCTGTCCTGGGTTATTTTTGACTCACTGAGATCCTTCTACGCACTGCCTAGACAAGCATGAGAAAAAATAGACTGAGGCGGGAAGTAGAACAAAGAGGGAAAGAGTTTGAAGAGGAGAGACGAGAATGGGTGGAGAAGGAGAAGAGGCAGGAGTTTAAACAAAAGAGAATAGGATGACGAAAACGGCAGCAGGGAGGACGTAGACAAGATGATGCAGAGAAAGAGTGTGCGTGTAGTGAAAGATGAGGGATTGAAATTTGAAAAGACTTGAAAAGGAGCGCAGGAAGGAGGCATAAATATGGTCATAGACATATGATTAATTAAAAAGCTTGAAAAACAGTATTAAAGCCTGACATATAATAGCTTTCCGAATCTATTTTTCAAAAGTTTATTGAACATCTAGATAAAATCTTAGTTGAGTAGTCATATTTGATCTGTCAGGGTTTTATGGCTCAAATAGTATGATATAGGACAATATGGAACTAATACATGAGGAGGAAAAAACAACCTGGTTTTATTTGGAGGTCCAAACTGAGTAACATTTTCTGATATTTGTCTGACCAAACGATAAGATGAAATTCTGATAGCTTGTAAAGTGATGTTTATAATAGTATAGTAGACTACCTAAATAAAATGCATATAAATATTATTTGTCACACCATCTTATTAAGAGGATATTTTAATGCTTAGTGTTGTGATCAAACCTCTGTAGTTTTTACTGTGGGGCAAAACACATAATGCAATGTAATATAGTGACGATTGAGAGATGTACTGTTCAAGTAAACATTTCTGATATATCATATTTGTGACCCTGGACCACAAAACCAGTCTTAAATAGCAGAGATATATTTTTTATCTATAGACAAAAATATATGGTAAGGGTCAAAAATAGATTTTTCTTTTATGCCAAAAATCTAAATTCATTCATAAATATATTGAAATGTAGTTTTTAATAAGCAATATGCTTTGATAAAGCATCATTTTGACAGCTTTAAAGCGACTTTCTCAATATTTAAACAATCAGATTTTAGATGTTCAAAGAGTTGTATCTCGACCAAATATTGTCCGATCCTAAGCACTAAACAATGAAAAGCTTATATAGTCAGCTTTCAAATAATGTATAAATCTCAATCTTGAAAAAAAAAACCCTTATGACTGGTTCTGATATATCAAACAAGTCTGATATATCATATTTGATATTTGCATTTTAACATTATTGTTCTAACAAATTATATGTGAGTACTTAAGTAAACCCAAGTTGCTTCAGACCAGTAAGTGCTTATTTTGAATCACTGCTTAGAATTTTTTTTAATTTTTACTTTATAAAAATCAGTAGAGATTTACAAGACACGTGTATACCACAATCTGAAGGTGTCTAAACTGTAATGAAACTACGTTAATTAATATTCCAATATTTCTGAAGATGTGAACAGTATTACAGGCTAAAATTCAGCTAAAGAGGAGGACAGTATTAAGTTAATATAATTTTAAAGTTAAATAATTTATTAAGACTCTAGCTTGTGTCTGCAAATGTTAGCTGTGATATGAGTCAGTGATGTATAGGGTCTTAATGTTGCATATTGAACATAATAAAATGTTTCAAACTTTGGACGTAGTACAAAAGTGCAAAATAAGTGAGTATGTCACTTTAGCTTCACAGTAGTAAGCTTTGAGTATTCAAAGCACAATAAGAACGGAAAAAAACTGGGCAGATATTCATGATAGTCATATGCTGGATGTAGAATCAAAGGATTCAGAAGGGAAAAAGTATTGACGCTTAATTTGTTCATCTGTGTCATCACCAACTGTCTGGCAAAAATGTATTATTAGTGAAGTGTGGGTCGATGGGAAGCAAAACTGATATAGTTCTCACAAGACATACATCTTCACAAGACTCACCTGATAGTATGTGCCAAAAATATGGCACTATAGAGAAGAAAAAACAGCGCTAAATTTAGAATCACTGTCACTTATCACATACGGCTATTCACACATCTTTAGAAGTCAGGCTTAGACTGGTATATGCAAATTATTCAGCCTCAGGGATTATGGGTACTTAGGCAGACAGTTATGAAAATAGGCAGTTGACAAATCACATGAGCATTAATTGTTGTTGTTATTTTCTTCCATCAGGACTTTATTGTTTACAACATATATAATTGTAATAAGTATAAGTATATATTAGTATACATTTTAGGTTGTGGATCTAGTCAGGACATTGATGCGTTCTTTTTTTAGCATCATCTGTCATAAGTGATGTGTTTATAAGATGTCATGTCTAGAAATAGTTCAGCTTTGAAAAGGAAAAAAAAACGTCTGGAGACTGTCTCCTCTGTGTTCTGCTCTGTCTAGCTGTTTTGAATGCAATGCAAGAAAACCTCCTGCATGAACGGCCCCTTAGAGATAAAAGTGTGCATCTCATCTCTGATGTTAGATCCAATTTGGATAATGATTTGGTCTTCATACAAGCAAATGTGTGATCTAGATTTGCTGAAATACGCTCAAGCAGATGGTACTGGCGGTTTTCAAAAGCCTAGTCAGTGATACTCCTGTGTATTCACCTTTAGTAGCAGCTGTCTTGGTGCAACACCTTGGCACGTCCTTTGTAGCCTGCATTTCACATAATAATTCACACATGATAAGCTGTTGCTGCTTGAAATTTTAATGTCAACTACCCAAAAATGTCACATGCATAATAAAAACCAAATGCATTAAAATATTACAGATGATGAAGTTGCAACCATGTTTTGGTCACTCTCAGAGTGCACTCATAAAAAAGACATGCACTGTAAAAGATCCACTCTAAAAGACACCCTAATAGATATGCCAAACAACTGTTTTCTCAACTCTTCTCTTATGACAGTTTTGCTGTTGAATTTTTTTGTTAGTAGTTGGTGTACTTGGTTGCCAACGAGACAAAGAACAGAACAGAAACAGTATCAGAGCATGCATGCTTGAAAAAAATCCCTGAAATATCAAGGTAAATAGAGAATATGTTTTTAGGTCATTTATAATCAACCTGTATTTGTGTTAAACAATGCAAGAAGTGCAATACCTATTATTTGATTAAATGTGTTTGAATGCTAGTTAACATACCAAAACAAAGGAGTCTGTCATTTTCTTCCAAAAACGTTCAAAATGTAATTTCCTCCACCATCATTTCAACAACTGTAATCATGACAGAATTCTCCTTCAGTTGCATTCATTTTGCTGCTGAATATGGCTAATTAGACAAATTAAATAAATTAGTGTGAAAAGTGCTATTTTTTAAAGTCCTGTTCCAAGAAAGTTGTTCCTTGTAACTAAATTTTACTTCTTTCAGTGAAGTGTATTTTTTTTAAGCTTAACTATACTGCTGCTGATTGGAGAGTTTTGGATATTTTGGATAATGTTCTCTATTGAAAAAAAAAAAACAGCATATGCTTGTTAGGTGTGGTTTGAAGCATGGCTGCTGGTTTGAGCTTATTTAACATGGTCCTTAGCTGGTCATGTGATGCTCAGGACTAGAACATGATCAGCTTAAACCAACTTGTGACCAGCATGCTTTAAAACATACATAACCAGATGTTGGTTTTTCAACAGAGTTGGTTACCAAACAGTTGCTGGTAGCCATTGACTTCCATAGTCATTTTTTTTCCATACTGTGGAAGTCAATGGCTACCAGCAATCAACCCTGCTGAAAAAAAATCAACATATGCAGGTAGAGTATGTTTTGAAGCATGGCTGCTGGTCATGAGCTGGTCCTGAGCAGGAGCTAGTTGCTGAGGACCAGCTTCTCATGACCATTCTTCAAAATATCTTATTTGTACTCAACAGAAAAGGAGTAGGAGTAACTTTAGACTGAGTAAATAATTTCAGAATTTTTATTTTGGGTGAACTATGTGACCGCTTTAATTAGTATTTTATGAGTGCAGTGAATAGGGGTGTTTAGGATTAAGATCTTTGCTTTAAGTTGACATGAAAACAGTATCGTGAGACAGTTAATTTACAGGTATGTGTGTAAAATTGCAACTCAGGCAGCGGAGGCACGTGAACCCTCTACGGTCCACTGATGAGAGCGATGACGCACTCCATTTGAAAACCGTCTGCCTCACTGCGGGAAGAGTGCAGCGCTCTGCGAATGTGTGATTAGGGCTAAATGAGTGTGTATGTGTGCATCCGCGCAAGTGTGCGACTTTGCATACGCAATTCATAAACTCTCCAAATGTCTGTGGTGCCGGAATCTGCCAAGAATGTGACTCAAATATCTCACATCTCCTCTCACTCCTCTCTGCATTTTATTCACCGTTTCACACACTATTTCAGCCCTGCTGATGTCTCTTGCAGTCTGTCTTTCTCTCTCTCCATCTCCCTTTTGGTTCTCTTTCAAGTTTTAACGTCAGCCACTGTCTCTTTTCTCCATTTACGTAGAGCAGTACGAGTTTTACAGCTCTCTCCTTACACTTTGAAAACACATCAAAATATACGAGATAAAAAAAACCTGTCAGTGTGTTTATGGGATGAATGGAGGTTGACGCATTGATATAGCACCCCTCCTCTTTTTATTTTCCTCCCAGAACAGATAGCCATGCTGGTAATCGTTAAGGAGGACATCATTAAATTCTGGGCCTCCAACACAAATCGATCCTTGGGTTCATTACTCAACAGCACTGGGTTCTGAACACCTATAATTAAGCCCAAAAAAGGGTGAAAAGAGGAGAAAGTCAAGGAAGATGAGTGATAGAAAAAAGCATCAAGCGCATGTCAAGAAGAGCTGGAGAAAGTGAGGAAACGAAGGGAGTGAATTGAAAAATGAGAGAGAGAAAGGTGAGGGAGGGGTGAGAGAGAAGCTGATGACGACAAACCGAGCGGAAAGACCGAAAGAAGAGAGAGTGTGAAAAAAAACAGAATATGCAACAAAGAACGAGAGCTCTGAGCTGTGCTGAACTGCACGCTAGACAGAGATGTGGGAAAATATTAAAATCATTGCTAATTTATACCAAATGCAACCCCTGCAGCAGCTAGAAATTAGAAATTTGTGCTTAGAAGTTCTGCAATCATTTTTCATAAAGAGAAAATGCAATTTCAGCTCACAGAAGTCTGCATGTCAAATAAACTGAACAACACACAAAAGGGGTGTTCATGTGTATGTGTAGATATGTACCAGTAACTATTTATTTGACATTTCTTTTCATGGGGGCGATTACCAACACTTCCAAACTCTTGCTGTGATGAGCCACTTCCGGTAAACTCACTCGCATGCACAAAAAACAAAAAGCAAGTCGTTGCCTCCTATTTCTTTCTTCCTCACACATAGTCCCCATTCATGTGATTCAGTGACTCATTCTTCATCTACTATTCAGTGATATTGACGTGGTCGCCACCCCTCGATTGCCAGCCAACTCATTGTGTCTCATTGTAGAGTGGCGTGGCCGACAGCCAATGGGCACGCAGATGGTGGGTGGGATGATGAAGGGACTATTTGCGCAACTGTACACCATCCAATGGGGGCATCGCGATGCAGATGTCTTCCATTCAAAGGCCTGATTCAGAAAACAGCCTCATGCATCTTAATCGGCCATACAGTTTACTCAGTTGGTTGATTAGTTGAGTAATTTAGTCTACACAAACGTGATTCACATCACACTGATACCTTTAATCCGCAATCAGTGCAAATTGTAATGCAAACAGGCTGAAGATTGAATATTGGATGGAAGATGAAACAGCCGGTTGGCAGTAGTTTTCATGGTAGATTTACTGTGGAATTGAGAGAAAAGGCACTCAAGCCTCTCACCGGGACTCACATGTATATGTGTGTGTGTATACATACACGTTTGTGCTAAGCACAGCCTGCCTTTGCACATGGTGGGAGACTGAAGCAAACTCTCTGCATCTTGCTGCTCTTTCAGTGAGAGCCATCTGCTAAAGACAATCAGACAGAAAGAAAAAGAAAGACTTTCTGAATCAGAATTAACAATAACCACTCAATACCACAGCTGCAGTGCTTTGTGCATACCTTTTCCAATAACATCATCTTTTAGTGTGCTTCAGGGGTGCGTTTACTCGCGTACACGTCTTGCATACTCTGCAACTCTGAATTAAAGCTCTGAATGGTGGCCAGTGCGTTGCATGGTAACTGCATGTTATAGTGAATGATGTTGCCTTCAAAGAACTTACAAGCGGTGAGGAGTAGAGTGAGCGTGTGTGTGTGCGTCTGTCTATTTGTCTGTCTGTCTGTATGTGTCAAGGGAGGTCAGACTGAGAGAGATGCGAGGGAGAGAAGGCACATGCAAGATTCTGCTGTAGAGTTGTGGCCGTTGGATGGAGATATAAAGAAAGTACGCCCACACCAGAGATGTTTCGTATTCACAGATAAGCATTTATTCTTTTGTCATGCTTTCTGTCCATCACTTTGTGTTGTAGTGAAAAGACTGAACAGCTCATTCTTTCACATTCTTACATTCGATTGCACATGATGCATACATTCTGGGTAAAAAGGTATAACTAATGCTTTGGTCATCTGTGAGCAACCTCACAAACATGGTCACTCGAGAGCACCTTAAGGCAGTTTGACCTTACCCGTTCAGCTGAGATATACATTCACACATTGTACAGACATTTTAAGACATAAATGTGTCATGGTAACACCCAAGGGACAAAAAGATCAGTCTTATTTGTTTCAGGGTAAACACAAAACAAGATATTGCTGGAATTAACAGTAGAACTTTACCTTTTGTATTAAGGAAATTTAGATTGCATTTCTCTTTATCAGCATGTCCATCCTTTATCATCCATCTCTTCGCCACTACCACCCACATCCACCTCTGCTTTCCGTGCATTTCTTTTTCTCTTTCTCTCCTTTTCCTTTCCTCTCTCCTCTTGTCCTTGCCCTCTCTGTTTGTTTTCCCTAAAGCATTTCGATTCTGTATTGCAGTTTGAAAGAAGAGGAAAAGGGAATAGGCAAAGACCACCAAAGAAAGCCATTGCCTTTAGCAAGCCCACCAAGACCAGCCACTCCTTGCATGATCATGACCAATGGTAGACATTAATCTGAATGTCGTCCAATCTGTCAGTAAACACATTTTTCTACAGTAGCTAAATTCATTTCAAGCAACAGTCCAGTGTCCTTCATAAATTGCATCGTCTTGGATTCAGTCCTAGTATTTAGCACTTTGCCTTTTTTTTCTTTTGACTATAGCTGCAAGCTGTTGACTGGTTTGATTTAAAATCTATACTTTAAATGAGAAAGGATGGAATTTTCAGATACAATCAGTTACATTTGAATTTGAAAAGAAGAATAAACAAAGGGAAGTCTTGGAACAAAGTAGGTAGTGTATTTTACAGTAATAACTCAACATATTAACAGTATTTTGAAAGACATACAGTAAAAAAAAATCCATTCACACTCTCGATTGATCTTTCCATGCACTGACCATATAATATCACAGACATTACTCACAGTGACATTCTTGGCCATTCAGAACAGTGACAAGCATAAGGCCTTTCAAAGCGTTATTTACAGCTCCCTCTGTCAAGATGTCATATTTACACAAGTTATAATTGCTGTCATAGCTGGTGGGTGATGTAATGAATTCTTTCGCCTTTTCTTGTGCGTGCTCTCTGTCTCTCCTGTGCGTGCTTTTGCTTTCTCCGTGCATCTTAAATTATAGCTGTATTGCAACACTTTCAAACTCATCACACCATTGTGCTTTGTCTATCTTGCTTCACTGCTGCACGCCGTTCCTTTTGTGCTTTTCTAGTCCTGAATGATTTTGAGACCCTTCTCTTATAATAGATGAAATATAACATTCGATCAATGCATTCCAAATGGAATCAAAAGATTTGCTCATTATGCTATTGTTACCAGCTAACTACTGAAATAATGGTGCTGTGGCGCTGTTGGAAAGAGGGTGTCGTAAGTGACATCACAAGCTATAATTACAACTATCATAGAAGCACTTAGAGTGGCTGAAAAGTCTAAAAGCATACAAATATTGTACGTAAACCTAAGATGGAAATTTCTATCCTCTGTCTGTACTGACTGTGACAGAGATGGCTTAGAATACACTTGTCCTCAAAAAATGAAGGACCGAGTATCTGCCTAACTGACCAAGCCCTCTGAACAGCTTTCATTACTTTTCATTAAGGGCCTGTACTGCCCAACGTTCCCTGCTTACCCACTGTATCCTAAATCAGTCTAGTGCCCTCTAGTTACCAGGAACTAGAGGCTCGAACTGAACAGAACAGAGATACAGGTGAGGCTGATAGTAAACAGGAATCAAGGCATTTAAGAGTTAAATTGAGCAAACAGGGTTTTCCCTCCTCCAGAGAGGAGAAAAATGAGGGGGAAGAGGGTTCTTCTGGAGATAAACAGATTCAGCCAAAAAGAAGATGGATGCAGACAGTCAAGACAGACATGGAGAGTAGCAAGAGAACAGAAGATGAGGAGCGAGAAGTAGAGGAAGATGGTGGCAGAGAGTCAAATTCGGGAGGGCATTCGAGCTCAAAGCAGCGTAGAGAGGTGATGCCCGCATCTTCATTGCCATAGTTGGCCCAATATTCTTCTGGGTCAAGCTTGGGAAGAAGAGCCTCTTCCTCCCCGAGCTCGTACTTTGTGGATGTAGATGTGATTGAGGGATGCTGGGACTTGAAGGGGTACGCCTTGGTCTCGGAGGTCTTCTCAAAGATGCCCTTGGAAGTGCTGACGGGCTTGTGCTTGGAGAACCACCAGCGGGTCTTGGTGCTGAAGGTAGTGGTGGTGGTGCCAGAGAGGGAGCCGGGGTCGGGAAGAGGGCACATGGCGAAGTCCATCTCCCTCAGGAAGCGCAGATCCTCTCCACGATGAGAAGCTGGGGAGGCGCACAGAACCTCGGAGCTGGACAGGCGGGCCCCTCTGAAGAACTCCCACAGGGGACGGGCCTCGCACCCGCAGGCCCAGGGGTTGTTATTCAGCCGCAGGAACTCGATGGAGGAGATGTCACGCATGGCCTGACCGGGCAGCTCTGCCAGGGAGTTGTTGAAGAGAAAGAGCATGGTCAGCCGGCCCAGGTCGCGGAAAGCACGGCGATTGACCTGACGGACCCTGTTGTCGTGCAGCAGCAGACGGTCGAGGTTGACCAGGCCACGGAACACGTTCTCGGACAGGGTGCGGATGCGATTGCCATGCAGGAAGAGCTGGCTGAGGTTGATCAGGTCAGCGAAGAGATCATCCTGGATGAAGTGGAGTTGGTTCTCCTGCAGGTAGAGGAACTGTAGGCTGTACAGCTTGTGGAAGATGTCGTGGGGAAGGGCGGCCAGCCGGCAGCGGTGCATGTGGAGGCTCTGAAGCTTCTCCAGGCCACGGAAAGCTCCACCCTCAAGGCGGTGGAGGTGAGGGTTGTCACCCAGATCGAGCTCCTCCAGGTCGCGCAGCTCGCTGAATGCACCGGCCTCAATCCAGGTGATGTTGTTGGAGAAGAGCCACAAAACCTGGTATGTGATGAATTGATGGACAGGAAAAGGTAGAGGGAGGGAGAGGTAATGAGGTGAAGATATTGAGAAGGAATACAAAATTTGTAAATATCTCATAAATGTACTCTCAAATGTATATTCGCAAATGTAAATATTAAATATCCTATTCAGTTTTACGAACGCTTCCTTACCTGTGTGCCAAAAGCAAAAGACCCCACTCTCAGTTCAGTGATGCGGTTGTTCTGCAGAAAGACGCGCTGGGATTCGTAGGGCATGCCGTGGGGCACGATAGTGAAGTTCTGCGCCTGGCAGCTCACAGTCATGGGGGTCGGGTAACACACGCACCGGTGAGGGCAGTTTTGCGCAGGAACGGGTTTTACCACGACCAGCCAGACAACCAGCCAGAGCGAGAGCGCGCCTGGTGGAAAGAGAAGAGCGCGTCACATCACAAAGTCTTAGTAGCTAAAGCGCTAGTTTCCATTTTGTACATCTCATCTTATCCTTTACATTAATTCGTGAGGATAAAATTATTTGATTTTGAAAAATTCACGAATTTCCAAATGCATATGTTTTACTCAATATATATAACACATTGTTTTCCATTTATTTACGTTGTGACAATAATTTCAGTTAATAAGTAAATCGTTTCAAAACGTTCATAAAAAGTGCTATTTAACTTTGTATTATTTGCATTGTTGTAACTTTACAGACAGACGTATGCAGAATTTACAGGCTACAGCTCCGAATATTATTTTCTTTAAATAAAAATGTCATTCCAAATGTAACTTTAATCTTTTAAAAATGTACGTACATTTGCTAAGATTTGTTTGAATAAAGTCATAATTCATAGCACTAAAGCATTTATGCAGAACATTTTACGCATCAAGCACAAAATACATATTCTAATCATGCTGCGTAAAACCAAGCATTCTCGAAAGCCAGTTTGGTCATATTCTAAATCCTTAAATCATTTTAAATGCATTCATTTCCATTACTTAGAAATATAATACTTAAGAAATTTAGCATTTCAAAAGCATATTCACAATAAAGATGAATAGAGAATAAGCAGAAACTTACTTTTTAAGTTGTGCGCAAAGGAGCTGCGTTGGCTCCGCGTAAAAGTTGATGTTTCCATTCCGAACCAAAGCCGAGAGCGAGTTAGCCTGAGGAGTTTAGCGACTGATTCTCTGCTATCTCCGCTGATGCTCTGGTTCCCGAGTCGGAGCGACTGAGAGAGTGCCGAATGATGGGTCCCGGGCCCAATTTATACCCGAGCGCAGCGCGCGCCTACGGCTGTGGGCACCACGGAATCTCTCCTACGTCACCAGTCGGGTCAAGCCCAAGCGAGGGTGGCAAACGGAAAAGGCGGTGCGCAGAGAGGAGGGGAGGGCTCTCGCGTACCATTTTGGACAGAGGGAAGTCGGACGTCTTAGCTCAGAGTTACGATTGTGGAGACGTAGTTGGAAAGGGCGGGGGAGCGCAGGCACGGCGCCCGGTAATGACTGAGCTGAGTGCATGCGAGGAGGATCGCACGAGGCACATGAAAGAGGCACACAGCTCGTTTCTTGGCTTTGCTTATGCGTCCCTTTGGATTATCTTGTCCTCCGCATTATTAATGAGACTCCTAAATGAAACAAACGCATTGTTTGAAGGGGAGACTTTATGCTCTGGAGACACAAGTCATGACTTCAAATATAGAAATATAAAGCTATACACTGAGATAATCGTTAAGGGATTTGATAACGGGTGACTAAAGAATGCAATTACTGTCACTTACTGCTGGAAGGAAAGCCAAAGCAATACCAAATTTGGTCTCATCTTCTCTTATTTGGGCAGCTTCCTGGAATGGGCTAAACTATAAGCCACTTTCCTATGAGTAGCTACTCTAAAGCTTTTAGCATTATAACACTAGTTCATACATAGAATCATTAAGATAAAAAATAATATATTTTGTGACAATTACATTGAATACTTAAAAATTGTATAAAGTTCTGCTTATGGTCAATAAAGGGCCATTTCTGTAAGGAATAATATAAAAGCTGTTTATTAATGCAAAATAAAACCGGTCAAGTAGATCAGAACTCAATAAATAAGATGAATAAATAAATAGACATGTAACATCATTTTTACTTAAATTGATTTTATGATGTATGTGAAAGAAGTGTGTCCAGGAAAACAGAACTCAATTGATCATTGTCTTTTAGTTTTTTTGAAGAGACTATGAAGACACCACACAGAAGCACGGCTATGACGGATATCAGTGTGAGTGGTTACACAGTGGTTACACAGCGCTGCCCTGGTCAGTGGTGCGACTGACCAATCAGAATCTAGCATTCCAGAGATCCTCGTAATAAACATACAGACAAACCGAAAGACAACGGTAGACCCGAGAATGTCCATGTTGTTATTTAGCACCTCCTTCATTCGCTCATGTTCTGGACACCTCTTTTCTTTCCTCCCTCCCTCTCCACCTCCACAAAAACACAAGATGACTGGACGAACAGGCTTTCCCCGCTCCACCTACACCTACCAGCTGGACGTGTGAGTGTGTGTGTGTGAGGGTTTTCATGTCTCATGTATATTACCCTATCGCCAACAACAGTCAGCCGAGTGAATGCCATGACTGACAGCTTCTGGGTCGTGGTACAGTTGTGTATGAAAACGAATTGCTGAGAAACAACAAAAAGATTATGACGGGGGAAGAGGAAGTACAAAGTGTGGTTGGAAAGGAGGGGTTTATGGAATTAAAAACAAGGCAAAGAAGCGACACATGACTCATAGATAGTGGAATGAGAGGGAACTGGGACTGCACTTAGAGGGATGTTGCGCATAAGGCTTGATTAGTGTGCGGGCCAGCAGCCTAATGCATTAAAGCTGTATCCCTGTAGTGTTCCAAGAGTGGCTTTGTAGTGCCCTAAGGGAGTGCTCTACAGTGGCAGCCCACATATAATGACAGATTTGCTCTGCCCTGTTGCATGGAGATAGCGGAATAAAATCAGCTCTGATAACTTTAGAGTCCTGCGTCATGAACTTCATTAGTTTGCTGTGTGACGGAGAAAAATGGAGGGCGGAGGGGAGGTTTGAAGGAGTCTGACCCCCCAAATGTATGGGAAACTTGACCCAAAAGTGAAAATTATGACATCATTACTCATTTTGTCTTAAAGCTGGATGGATGTGAAACACAAAAGATATTTTGAAAAATGGCTCAATGATGACTGAAATTTCATTTGTTTACATATCTTTAAAACTACTTTAAAAGAGGCAAATAAAAAGGTTTTGGAAAGTAGCCGACATACACTGAACAGCGTTTATAAAATATAAATAAAAAGGTTTAATATAAAAAGTAGAATTGACATGAAATATATTTCCCCTTTTTCACCTAATCTTTTTAAATAAAAAGTTTATAGATAAGTTCTGGCATGAAACTCTTGATGGTGCAGTCTGATAGATCTAACTTAGTATGACATAATGACATCATCATCACGTCACAGCTGATTGGTTCTCTCCTGTATTGGTAGCCAATGAGCTCGCTGCTCAACATTCTAGTGTTTGCTGTAGCAGTAGCAGGGCTCTCCAGAAACCCTCCACCTTCCCCAGCTCCACCTGTATAGATTTGCTACGGTTGATCATGTATGCTATGGGGGTTATTCATGTTATATTTGCAGCAGCCGTATGTCTTATTTGCTCACAGCAGCCTGTTGCTGATGTCTCTGTACTTTACCTTGTCATGTACATTACCATGCAAATCACTGCGAGAGTCGTCATGACAGTTTATTTTTTTGCGTGGTTCTCACTGGTGACGTCTCCAGTCATATAGTTTATTCTCCACTACTTTGTAAATATCAGCTGCAAACTTACATTCTGCTTTCATCCAATAAAAAACTGGTGCATAGCAAGCACTCATCGTTTTTTCTTTTTCAATAACCTGTTTCACCCACGTGTATGTCATAATATGAAAGAAAAGATCTGTCACTATTTCTGTTTCATCACAGCTTTAATTTACCAGCACCTCGGTATTAAATTAATTTCTGTGTTAATCAAACAGAAAAGAGTCACACAGGAATAAAACATTACTGGGGGACAGTTTATTCCCTTCCAAACACTGACTATCCATTCAGGTTATCTCTTACACCCAAATTGTATTTTGGCAGCTCATATTTCTCTAGACACAGTGAGCTGCCAAAATACAATTTGGATATGAGAGACTAACATAAACGGATCATGCCCTAAAAATGGTCTATAAAAATATTTTTTAGAGTCATTTTTTGTTCACCTGAAATGGAAATATATATTTTTTCACTTAGAAATCAGTGTTATTGTACAGTAGTGTCACTGATATATTATTAGTTTTTTTAAATTATATTTTGAATTTGTTTTACTTCAATTTTACTCAAAGTTTTAGAAGTTTAGAAGTTTTTTGAAATTAGTTTTTGTAAAAAAAGTTATATAGGTTATATTATTTTTATTAATTTATTACTTTTTGTTTAGTTTTTCAGGTGGTGTTTTTAGTTTTAATCACCAATAATAACCTTGTTATCAACAAGAACTAAGTAAAAAAAAAGTACGAATTTTTAATGTTATACTGCGTCTATCAATCTTTGTAGTTTAAATAGTGAGGGGAATGTCGTATATTAGTACAGTGCTAAATTACGGATGTGACCTCATATACTGAGGCTGTCTTCCTGTGTACAGTAATTCTCTTAGCTCTGTTAGTCTGGATACAAAAATAGTTACAACAAAGCCCAGAACACTGTAATCAGGTTTCAGGAGAATCTAATAATGCACAACCACGATCAAACGTTAAAAACCCCTGTGGTACCTTCACAGCCCACCTTTACTCTCTCTCTTTCTGTGTCTCTGTCTCCCCTGCTTGCTCATTATTTCTTCCTGCTAAACTCTTTATGTTGTGCTGCTCTGTCCCTGGAGTCAGGAGTGTAGCTTATCATCCTCCCCTGTGAAACACTTATAGATTATATGTGTTTATTATTAATGTTCGACTGTTGTTTTTTGTGTTGTTTAAGGCCTTCATGTATATATTCACATATTTGAATTAGTGTACGATTCTGATGTGGTAGTATCACGACATGTTAATGTAAACTGTCATCACACCTACAACCATCAATTAATACCGTGAATATTTATGAATATTTACACACTATAGGTGTGAATACTTCTAAACATGCCATATCTGTGTGTTTGAGAATGTCTACAGCAGCAGCAAGTGTAATATATGTATTATGTCTCTATTAGATGTGTCTTATATGCCTCTAAAAGCGTGCTTTGATTGCTCTCATTAGATGAAATCCATCTTAGACACATTTGCTGGGCTTCACAAAACAAACTGTCCACTAGAGATTTGGCAGAAAATTGATGCTGCGGTTGACTAGAAGCGTTCATGTTAGCTCAAGTGGCTCATCTTGAAGACTGTAAAATATAATGATCATCACTGCGTAAGAAAGAACAATCCCGGTTGGATCTCACAGGACTAAAATAGTATGAGATACTTGTTCAGTAAAGTCACAGAAAGACCCAAATCTTATATTCGAGTATCCCTTCAATGATTTGGCCCGGTCTAAATTAAATGTCCTATTATTAATATTCTGTCATTTTGTTGCTCCCGACTTGTTTTGAACATATTACACTTCCATAATCAAATATTAAATGTTCAGGATGGGGTCTAAATTACATTTATTGAATAAGGATAATTTTATAAGTTTTAGATCACAAATACACAACTGGTTGTGTAAAGTTTGAATACAAATTTCAATGTTGGCTTAAGAAATACAGTACATAGAAATAGATAGACAGATAGAAGATAGTTTAATGCAAATGTTATTTTAAAACCAGCATTTTAGATCTCAAATACACAATTAAATAAGTTTTACTCTCATTTTACTAAATTACAGCTTTATTTGATATGACTCAAAATGACAATATTCTGTTTGCGAGTGATATTTCCCTTGAGATTTCCTTTCTTTACAGATCACACATTTAATATACCATATTTTCTTCAAGTCTCACATTTCATCATTTTCATCATATTCTTACTCTTCACCAGCACTGGTGGGTCCTTGGAAAACAAGTGCAAATAAAACCTTTATTTGTAGCAAAAACTTCTAGGTCATATCACCAGAACTGAGGGAGAGGTGTAATATGTGTAAAAAAAAATAATGCTTTGGATTTATGTCATATCATACTGTAACAAGATTTGTTTCAATGTGGCCTAACAAAAATGAAAAAGTCAAATTTGTTTGTTTTATTAAATTCAGCCCCTGCATGGGACGTAAAAGTGCCTATAGTTATTTTCCTTCTGGAAAGTTCTTCAGTCTAATACATCACTGCCTGCTATGACAACACAAGATTATAATTAGGTAGCGACTTCCAGTCACGCTTCAGACAAAAAGACAACGACAAGCTGTCAGACTTTTCCTGTCCGTCTTGACAGAAGCATTGTGTTCGGCTAATCGTTGCCTTTCTTTCTTTCTCCTCTGCCTACTTACAGACCCACTTCCTCTCTGTGTTTCTCATACAGCAGTCATGCACTCTGCACCGGCCGTTATTTACCGATTTGATCTATTTCTGTAACAATGCACTCAATCTATAGAAAAGTGTTTTGACACTAAATGACTCTCACCTTACAGCTACATAAATATCTAATAAGATATCATTTGGTTTCACTTTATTTTGATGGTCCCTTTAACGTATTCTGTTGATTATAAATAACACTGCACCTACATATCTACTA
>JAUMHE010000042.1:9077383-9098412 GCA_032359235.1 Enteromius mattozi
GTGATGAGGTGCACCTGAGCGCAATCAAGTGCACGCCAATATTCATTGGCCTTTTGTTTAAAGCTCAAAGGCAATTGTTCTCTCTGGCGAGTTCCCATATGTAACGTCTCTGTTCCCTCCTTCAGGGAACGTGGGTTACGTTCGTAACCTAGACGTTTTATTTAAAGAAGAAATCATTCTGATGTATAGTTCAAATTTGAGGCTTAATACTATGAAAAAGCGTTAAGTTTTTCAGTGGTTTTAAGCTTGTTTATTTTTTATCTAAAGATGTAAAAAAAATATTAATTATGATCATCAATTGTGATGATCATAATTAATAATTGCAATAACAATTTCAAGGGAATAATCAACAATTATTATTTTTGTCATAATCAAGCAGCCCTAACACTTGCTTTTTTGTACAAAATTGTGTCTGAGATTCATTCATTTATTTATTTATTGTTGGTATGAGTAGGAATTTTCAAATGTACTAATTGCTGTAAGTTTTTTGGTGTTATTTCAGTATCATTGACACACTATTATAGCTTTTATTATTATATAGCAGTTAGTTTTTAGTATTATCTTTGTTTTTGTTGTGTTTTTGTCATTGTTATTTTTTCACATATATCTATATTTTTATTTCTTTAATTTCAGTTTTGGTTTTAGTTATTTTAGTACAAGTTGTACTAAATGAAAATGAGTTATGTAGCTGTCAAAGATTTTTAAAGTTTTAGTTTTAGTTATCTTTAACACTCCTGTAGCTCGTTATTATATTTGGCGCCTAGTTTCAATAAAGTTTCAGATTTTATAGTATGAATGGTTTTTATTCCAAAAGATCAATGACTTATACTACCCCTTTAAAGATATAATACATAATAAATTAGCGTGTCTCTCTCTTGAAGGTGTTAGACAGTGGATTGAATTTTTGGGAATGTGATGATATGGGAGGCTTGACATATTGATGGTAAAAATAAAATGCCACAGATACAGATAATCAGCAGTGATAACAAGGAACAACGGTCACAGGTGTCTTTTTATTACCGTTCCAAAAGGATGTGGAGGTTTTACACGGCATTTAGGCCAGAACACCCCTCCCTCTGCCACCCATTGATCCCGCCCCCCAAACCCACCCTTGTCAATCATCATCCCTGACCCCACGAGCCAGACATCAGTTAAGACTCTGTGATGGACTGATTTCCTCAGGGGAAAAGTGAATGGAGGATGAGGAAAGGGAGGAAGAGGGAAGAAAGAAGAAGATGGGAGAAGAGGTGAAGGGCAGAGAGAGAATAAAGAAGGTTGGAGGAAAAAAAAGGCATGCTTTCGTCTGATATCAACAGCCTATCACATAATTTTCTATTGTGACGTTTTGTCTGCTAGAGTGCTGCTGGCCATATCTGACTGACCTCCATCCCTCTCTCCTTCCCAGGATGACTCATACGGGTGGTGCGCTCCTCTTCTCCTTCTTGGCCCTCCCCCCTCCCCCTCCTTCATCATCTCCTCCTCCTCCTCTCTTTCTCTCTCCCCTGTTCCCTCTCTTTCTCGTCCTCCCTAGCCCTCACTTGGTGGCCATAGTGTAGCAGCCGTCTGGGTGCCACTGCATGTCACGGATGCGCCTGACGGACTGAAACTGGGGATGACGAGCGCCGTACTCGTTAAAGTGACGGTAGTCGCCCTTCTCCAGCAGGTACTGGCTGCCACGGTAACCAGGATACTGGTAGCCCACCCAACTGAGACAAGGCATGAGAGGAAAGACAAACAACATAGAGAATGAATAAAAGTCAAGGGCAGAATTGAGAATAAAGAGACTCTTTTTCGATTCTGTATTGTCAAAAGTACCACACTGGAAATTATATTACTGAAATATTAATAGCATTAATACAGTTAGTTTATCTAGGTTGAGTAACTATAACTGAAGTGTGTAATGCAAGACAAAATGACAGGTTTTGAGATTTGTGAGTTTGGCTTGGTCTTGCCAAAAAAGTACAATGTTTTGATAGTGCCTGATTTTATTCCACATTGGAAAAGGTTTTATTCATATTTTGTTGACTGAAATATTATGAGCTATTATACTGTTAGCTTCTTTAGGTTGAGTGACTATAATGGAAATTAACGGTGAAGTGGGTAATGCATGATAAAAATTAATAACTGTTTTCAAACGGGTCTGGCATTAGTCAGAGTCAGACAAAGATAATTTCATGCTGATTCATAACCATTTTATGATTTGACAAATTGGTGGATAAATCATTAAAAAAATGTTACGTTTTATTTGTATGATGATCTGATCATGCACTAATGACTAAAAAATCTTTAAGCTTTTTTTTTTTGGAAAATTTTTTGTATGATTCACATTATATGAAATTGCCACATCACAGAATAGTTATGTTTTTTTCTGTGAGATTGGGTTGATCATGACAAAAAAAAAAACAGTTCTCAAACAAGTCAGAAAACATAAACTTATGGTAATTAATAACTATTTTATGTTTTGGACATTACTACTTAACAAATTCGTTTAAACTTAGTTTGTCACATGCGTACAATTTGCTTTTCCCTCAGTATTTGTTATGTTTAAGAGTGGACCTTCATGCTTTATTTATTTATTTTTTAAGTATGTATGTATTATTGAATTTACGTATTTATTACATATAAATTCACATAAAATTAGCACATGGTAAAATAGTTATAATTTCCCATGAGAAGGGGTGGGATCTCACTTTTATGTTCAGATATCACAGTCTACTCAGATATCTTTGATAAGAGACCACTTACGTGCCACAGCTGACCATGATGCTGCCGACGCGGTCGGTAAAGCCGAAGGTGTACATACTGGGAACATCATCATCGATAATCTCCATCTTACGGCCCTTGAAATCACCGACTTCATAAAGACAGATCTTGTGCTTTTCTGGGTCCTGTCAGGAGCACAAACAAGAGGAGATCAAGGTATAATATTCACTAATAAATGCATAAGATCTAAAAATATGTATATATTTTTTCCTTTTTAGTTTATCTGTAGCTGGGAACAGGAATCAAACACTTTTCTGAATGAGCACCATGGCTTCGTGAAGCGTTATTTAAATAATGTTGGAATGATTTAACCGAATAATGGAATGCAAATATTCTAAACAAGAAATGTGTATAATGAATAAAAGGAATGGATACCATTCTGATAGGTCTGAAAGACAGCAGGTAGTCGTTCCTGTGGCAGTTGCTCCAGCAGTCCCAGCGGGGATACTCGCCCTTCTCCAGGATGTACATCTCTCCACAGAAGTTCATCTGCTCCCAACCCACCCAACTAAATAAAAGAAAGAAAGAAAGAAGTATTGAAATGCACAACGACTGGTAAGTCATTCATATCTGTATTACAGGAACACTCACGGGCCACACTCCACACGGAGGGAACGCACTCTATCCATGCCCATTTCACACACGTTCATGCACTCGTTGGAGATCTCGATCATGCGGCCCTGAAAGTTCTCCTGATCATACACATACATCTAAGAGAGAGAGAAAACCATAGAATATCAGGTCAGGTGTGCTTGTTATGCAACTCTCAATTAAAATGGTCAGTTTATAGTTTAACTTGGCGTAAAAATAAAGCATACATACAACTCCCACATCTATTTCTATGGAAACTGAATTGATGCTTAGTTTCGCACAGTTTTCCATCGAGCTTCTTTCATCTGTCATCATATGAAACTTTTATTCATCTGTTAATATGTGTTACGATACATACCCTGTAGTTTCCCATGCCTGTTTCAGTTTTCTTCTGCGCTTGAGCAGCCTTCCCATCAGGCTGGGAGGCAGGCTTGGACTTCTCTCCACCAGTGGACATGATGACTACAACAAGAGAGCGGAGAAACGTGAATAATTAGCAGCCTTCTTGCTGGAAATGTCTACTGTTGGACATGCAAAGTGCTAAATATTGCTCAAAGCAAGTAATGAATCCCATTCCAACAAATCACAGAGTACATTTATAGCCCCTGAATGAATTCTTCACCCACTTACTTTGAAACACTTACACAATAGTGTTACAGACGTACAATGCTCATACGTAACTATTTGCCCGGGATGACTAATTTACAAATATATCACAAAATGGTACATCATAAAATGGCTGAATATTAAAAAGTGAAACATGGAATGACCCACTTAAGGTATCTGATAGAAATATTGGATGATACAGTTCTTGCTAGCCCTTCAAAATGTTTGCGTAAGATATTAAATTAACCTAGCCCCTGATTCTCGCAAGGCTTCAAACAGCCCTTTTTAATTATTTTTATTCATTATTTAACACCACCTATAATTCATCTCTCTGTCTCTTCATATTCACAGCTTTTCTGTATTCATTTTTTCTGTTATGACAAAAAGGTTACAGTTCACTCTGATGATGAATAAAGTGCTATGCTCACAAAAGGATTACATTTTAATTGCCTTCTACCGGTGACTAATGTGTCAAAGCTGTTAAGAGATATTCTTACACAAGCCCATGCTGGGGTTTCCTTACTGTAGACTATACAATCAGACTAAACGTGGGATCAACTCTCTCCAAGTTTGTTTTTGCTCACAGACCCCAGTCTCTTACCTGTGTGTTACTCAGTAGCCGCTCTCTGTCTCAATAAGCACGTCAGCGTGTGTATTGAAAGCAAACATGTGTCCCTTTTATAGGCTGGCGCCCAGCATGGGGGGATTAGGCCCACAGAAACAAACTCGCTGAGCTCACCAACCCACACAGAGAAAAGAAATCACCCCATCATCAAACACAGAGAGAGAGAGAAAGAGAGAGAGAGAGAGAGAAGTATACTTATTACTCAAACCTAAGAAGTCTTTTTCATAAGCTTACCTTTTGTCTGTGTTGTGCGTCTGGTTCTGAAGCTTTAAGGTGAAGGCATTGAGTGCCATTACAGCAGTGCTTCCAATTTATTTCACTGTAATACATGAAACCTGCACCAAAGGAAAAATACCAACAACAAAGATACCAAAGTGAAGACTTAGATTGGAATATTTTACACTCTTTGATATTTTACATAAAAGCCTAATTCCTTTAGTGGTAGCAGAAATTCATTTTTAAAGCTATATTATGAGCCTGCTTCCACAGCACACTAAAATAGATGAAACTAAATCTCATTTGTCAACAGAACACCATCGGGCCAAAGCCAAACCATCAGGCGGTAAAGTGAAGACTTGGCGAATTTCCAAATGTACACTGAATTTATGATATTTTTCATAAAATGCATACTAATTTGATTCCAATAAAAGTTAGTTTTTATCTCATTCTTCAAAGTACATTAACCAGCGTATGCCGCCCATATGTTGTGTTAAAACTCTTGGCAACCGGGCTGCCAACTGTTAAAGTTAGTTTTTTTAGAGTAATATGCCAACAAAACAGCACCAATTACAAGTTCAGCTTCATGGTTGAGTGATACTGTTATACTCATACGGTTAGCCTAATAATTGTAGCCTTAAAACACGTTTACATATCTCTTATAAGAACATCTCTTATATGGAATATGTTCTTTCACACACAGCCGCAAGGCAGTCTTAGAAGGTGAAGATGTTATGTTCAAAACAGCAGTAAATCCTTTAATGCAACGAGTTTGACTGATGGGTGAACCGAAAGTAATACCAGCCATAATTTAAAACCTCTTGTTTTAAAACTTGTCAGTCTGATGATACGGCAAGATACTTTTAGGCAAAACTGTGGGAAAGTGCAAATACGAGCATTTTTAAGACGATCACTTAATGAATTATTCAACATGGTAAGATCCTTAATTCCTGCTATTTTATTTAGGCCTACCATTTTTTATGCATTATAAATTGCATTAGTATTCAGTAAACAGTGAGCTAGTTATCTAGTCTGAACCACATTCCCATTACTTTAACACTTTTGGGACATGGGTTATAGGCCATGGGTCATATAAGGTGAGGAGCAGCCACTATGTAGCACATGTTCCTAATGCAACATTAGGCTACATCCTAAAGTGTGGATTATTGATTAAAGATGAATTTAGACTAGTGCACTAGATTATAAAGGGAAAAGTCTGATTGTATCACAGAACAGATTTGGGTTTTTTTTAAACAGAAAGAACCTTATATGACCTATAACAAGTTAAAAAAGAAAAACAAAACTCAATCAAGACTCATGCGTTCAATGTGTGAATTCGCCATTGAAATGACAAAAGCTCTGTGGCTGTCTTCCAAACCTTAAGACAGCAGACAAACCACAAACATGTTTCTGAGCTTTGAAAGAGAGGACGTTTACTGTATGCAGTGGGTCAAATCCCTGTATTCTCCACATATAGGCCGCTCTTTGTGTAGCATACGATGCACAGTGCTGACCGTTAGGAATACAGGCGCTTGCCCTCCATTGTGTGAATCAATGTGTCTGCATTCACACGAACCGCGGGAGTGCGCGCTCGCTGGCTCGCTCGCGGATACATCAAATCCAATGCGCTGACGGCGCAAAATGCTCCACTACTCTGGACTCACAATGAAGATAATGATCTCACAAACACACACACACACACACACACCCTCAAAGATACTTCCATTAATTTTAGCGTCGCGACGCGCATCCAGCTTTGACGGTCGCTATAAAATAGAAGCGTCAAATAATCATAAAACTCCTCTCCAAACGGGACCGACGAGCAACACCGTAAAGTAGGACAGGTGAATATTCAGGTAAGATAAAGCTGGAGTAATAGATGGATTTATGGGAATTTAGCCTACCTAAGGACAAAATAAAAATTCAATAAAATATATAAACGCCAGTTAATTAGCTTTTTTAGCCAAATTAAATTGCACTTGTCACCTTGACTGTTGTGTTTGGGATATTGCCTGAGACAATAGGAACTCCTTTGCAGTGTATAGCCTTTATATTAAAGCTTCTGCTGGGAAACATCAGTAGGCCTGGCAACGAATGCTAAAAAATTACAATATTTTATTTCTATTTTTGTTTTATTTCTATATTTTTTATAAGCAATATGTTAAGTCATTTTAATTTGCAAAACCACTTTATGTGAAATGAAACTAAAATTGCTACATGTAACATATTTTCTCTCATAACTCACATTTTTGTTTTTCACTGGTTATTCTTATAAATATGGTCGTCTTCTTCGTAGTGTTATACTGCAAAATGCGCCACAAAAGCTCTTCTCAAGTGGCTTTTGAAAGTGACCATCATAAAAGCGACACCGAAGGCCACAAAGAACATTTTTACCATTGTTGTTTTGAGATACAATGTGTTGCCCATCAGCTGTTCTTTTAGCATTTGTGTGAAGTAACGTTAGAGAACTCGCGGAGTGATACATAGGACATGAAAGTAGCACCGAGTTGTTATCAGAATCAAGTAGCCTATTACGCAGAGCTGTAATTATCCATGTAAATGATGTATTACAAATATTACTTTATACAAGTGTATGTATATGTATTTATATAATATGTAATGTTGTATGAATTGTAACTATATCTGCCAAAGTTTTTTAAATACTTTTGAAGAAGTTTTCAGCCTTTGCTCTTGCACAGGAAAGAAGATGAATAGAGTTACTAAGATCCAAACAAACCCATCAACGTCTGGACTAGACATGGCTCCTTGCTTTAAGGTAAAAACCTTACCACTCTTTCTCTCTAGAGAAGAACAATGAAACAGTGAGAAACAGGGTATTGATTCTTTGTCTGAGAGTGAGAAACAAGGTGCCAAACTATCAATATTTTAACAAAGGCTTCCTCTGCTTAGGTATTGATTTTGAGACTTTAAAGATGAATGCTCTGTGGATGTTTGCTGCCGCTGCTTCTTGTCCAATATGTGCAGAAGTGTGTGAAGAATGTATTATTTAAAGGGATAGTTCTTCAGAAATGAACGTCATCTAGTTGTTCCAAACCTGTATTAATTTCTTTCTTCTCTGGAACACATAGATGTTTAAAAGAATGTAAGTAACCAAATAGTTTCTGCTCCCCATTGAGTTGCATAGCATTTTAAAAAATGATTTTATGGTCTATTATTTTAAGTCAGTGGGGCAACTAAACTGCAACTGTTTGGTTAACATATTCTTCAAAACATCTTCCTTTGTGTTCAAGAGGAAAAAAAAAACATTAATACAGGGTTGGAACAACTTGAGGGTGAGTAAAGGATGACAAAACTTACATTTTTGGGTGAACTATCCCTTTAACAGATATAAGGACAGGAGGCCAGTGGTTGTGTGTGTAGGAGAGAGCCATTTCTCCAAATTAGAAAATGGAGCTGTGGCATGTGCATGTGTGTGTTTGTCAGGTGACCGTGTTCGAGCAGGAGCATTTCCAAGGCAAATATCAGGAGCTCACCTCTGAGTGCCGCAACATCCAGGAGCGTGGGTTTGACAACATCCGCTCTATCCGTGTGGAGAGCGGCGCGTGAGTCGCCCACTCTGTGTTAATGATTGCGAAATCTTGCCAGTTAGTAAGGAAATTACAGTTTTAGATGTTTTTGAAAGCTTTTAGGTGTTTCATCCTGAGATGTTTCGAAATGTGTGTTGGGAAGTGTGCTTTCTAATGAATTATGAATATGATTGAGATGCAAGATTACTTGAGAATTGGTTTTGTCTTGCTTCGTAAAGGCTACCCAGGAAGAAAAACAAATTCAGAAAAATATGAATACAATGCTTATTATAAAACCAGAATGTGTATTTTTTATCAAATCAAAACATCATAAATAAAACATCATCTCCAAACCTATTGTAAGTACTTTATAAACATTTAATTTCTAATTGTCTGAAGCTGGATGGGATACGAGCACCATGACTTCCAGGGACAGCAGTTTGTCCTGGAAAAAGGAGAATATCCTCACTGGGATGCCTACAGCGGCAGTCTGGGTTACCATGTGGAGAGGATGATGTCACTGCGCCCCATCTGCAGCGCTGTGAGTGTGCGAGCACATTCTGATGCCTTGAAAGTCTTTGCTTGACTGTAAAACATCACTAACATCCCTAACAACAAAGGACAGTCTAACCATATCATATACTACACTTAAAAATAAAGGCTTTATTGGCATTAATGGTTCCATGAAGATGCTTTAACATCAATGCAAACTTTCCACTTCACAAAAGGTTTTTGAAAAGGAGAAAAGGTTCTTCAGATTAATTAAAATGTACGTCACACTAAAAAAATGGTTCTTTTAAAACCGAAAGGTTCTTCAGCTCTTTGTGAAAACCTATTTTTTTAGTGTAGCAACAGGCAAGATTGATGATAATCATGTTTTTTGGTGTCTAACGCTGTAAACAGTGTCTCTAAAACCATGTATTTTTTCCTCTTCAAAGTTTTTTTCTCTATCTTCTTCCTCTCCAAACTCTCTCTCAATTTGTAGGACCACCTGAGCAGTCGCATGGTCATCTATGAGAAGGAGAACTTCTTGGGCCGCAACGTAGAGGTGTGTGACGATTACCCATCTCTGCAGGCCATGGGCTGGTGCGACAAGCAAGTGGGCTCCATGCATGTGCAGTGTGGCGCGTGAGTAACGCTTGACAAAACACCATTAGTGCCAAAGTACTGTTCTCCAGAACTACGCGTTTCTCATGCTCAACAGCTGTGCTGACAATACACTTACACACAACACAGATGAGATCCAGTCCTTGGAGATTGTCCAGTCCTTGCATTTGTGAAGTGATAATGATTTTGCTTTCACAATACAGTCAAGTGTAGCATACCATCAGATAAAACATCTTTCTTTGACTGCACATTCCTCACTTGGTGCATCAGACACACTCACATAACAGCAATACTGTACCTGTGACTGCCACTTCTGTTATGCAGTGACGCTAAATCAACATTTCAGTGCATGTCATCGCAAAAACTGATAATTTAACACAGTGATAATTTACCGTACCATACATGGAAGGTTTTAATTTGTTAGGTGATAAAACATGAGAAAAATCTTCCATACTCCAATGGGGCATAGGCAAGCAAAACTAATGATTATTATTTTAGTTAAGACTATTATTAAGACTTTTGCCTCAATAAACTTCCAATTATAGCTTATTACTAGTTATTAAAGTGCCCTTATTATGGATTTTTGAAAATGGCATTTCTTGCAGTGTGTAACACAGCTTTAAGTGAATGTAAACATCCTGCAATGTTTTAAATCTGAAAGTGCACCGTGTATAAAGTTGTCTCTCAAGCCAAGAGTCGACTCTGAATCACTAAAATGAGTCATTTTTAAAGCTATTCATAACAAAGCATATTGCCCGCCCCCTTGTTGGTCTTTTCAGTTGGTCTGAAGGAAAATGCACAATCATTCTTTGCCACTAGGTGCCGCTTTTGGAACGGTAAAAACCCCCCGGTAACGCTGTATACAAAGCAGCACTGTGCTCAAAACACAGCTTTATCAGATATTACAGGCATGATGAAATGAAAATGAGATCAATCACAGCAGATTAGTGTCACGCAAAAGAGGGGTTTGGAAAGTGAATTTTTGATCGAATACTTTGGGAGTCATTGAACAAATAGGTGTAAATAAACGCAGTGTAAAAAAACTAGTTAATAGTGAGAAATGGTCCCTAAACTGGTGTTGCCTACATTTTTATGTACAATAGATTAATCCAGCCAAATTTGTTAATTCAAGATTCTCACTTTCTATTAAAACACTTTTTCCCCCGCTCCCTTCCACACACAGCTTGTTGCATTATATTCAGCCGCCACATCTCCTCCTCATTTCCTGTCATGTCTGTTTCCCTGCAGCTTTGTGTGTTATGAGTACCCTGGCTATCGAGGACAGCAGTACGTTATGGAGTGTGACAGGCACAGCGGAGACTACCAGCACTGGAGGGACTGGGGCTCCCACTGCCAGACCCCTCAGATCCAGTCCATCCGCAGAATCCAGCAGTAATGTCTGACGGCGCATGGAAGGAAACGGAAAGCGTGCAGAGTTTGGAAGCAGAGGAGTCACACCAGTCATTCTAGCAGCAGTCACTTTATGAGGTGCAGTGTGGCAAATTGTAAGACTTTCACTGGCTGCACGTAGTTTCCACTTGCTAAGCTCTAGTACTACACCAAAAAAAGAAAAAAGAAAAAATCCAAGCATACACAGATACACATCAAAGCCCATCAAGACAAAGCAACAGCTCACATTCATCCCCACATGTGATCTAAGGTCAAGTATAAAATATAGCATATAAAAACAATATTCAGACAAGACTAATATTCTATACAACTGAAGCACAGTGAGGGAAAAAATGTGTCAATCACGGCAAGATGTGTATCTGTATATGCAACCATGTCATGTCTTCATGACGTTTGAGTGCCATATGGGCACAGATGGGAGTGTGTGTTAGACCATTCGGAGGAGAGGAGGACATTGGTTGACTAATAAAAACATACTCACCTCAAACTAGCATCTTTGTCTTTTTGCCCGTTTGCAAAAAGATTGTAGCAGTAACTAAATATTTTTTTTTTGAATGATTTCAGACTGCATATCCTGTATATAAAACAAAGTATTATAAGAGCTAAGACTTGAAACACCTGCAAATCACTACAGGAGTTTCAATATATTCAATATAAATTAGATATAATAAATGTTTTATGATAGCAATAAGGCACTAATACAAAATAAGGTATTTAAAAAAACATTATTATTCCATTCTTATTTTGGGGAAAAATCCTGATTGACCACTATACAGAGCAAATCTTACTGTAGCGTCAATGCATGCTCTATTTCTTTTTGTCTGAAATCCAATCTCACATGGTGCAGTTCACAGAGAATGTATTATTATATCCTACTGTTTATGTAAACATGATGTGCAAAATAATTTGGCTGTTGCATTGCACTCGAATCTTGCATATTTGGCAGCATCTCGCACAACTCAAGCAACTTTTCGTTTGCCAATGTGACCAACTTAAACCAGTTGTAAAATTTGCTTGGGGAAATATTTCACCCTCACATGAAATCGCATGGATTCCAATTGAAAAACTGGATTTTATCCACAAAAATTCCCCCGAAAAGTGGTAAATGCGAAAAAACTAAGCTCAAGTTAAAATATTTTTCATTCCATTTCCCTGCCTTTCATATTTTAAAATGCAAAAATGTATTGTTGAATTTATTTTAACTTGAGTACTGCATTTTTAGAATGCAGTGTCATGCACTAATTGCTGTCTTGCACTAAAGTGCATTATATAAAAATGACAAAAATTAATTCTGTGTGAAAGCCCCCCAAGAATATCACTGCATAAAATACTTTATCCAATGCAGATGAAAGAGAAACACTACAAACTCTAAATAAAGAGCTGCAGTTTATGGTTTTCACATTCTACCACATCATACATTGGTTTAAAACCTTCCAAAATGGGCAAAAGCAGCATTTTAAATCATATACCACCTCTATTTTATGTTTACTACAAATTTACAAACTGATTTTATAACATCATATAAGAAAATGAAATGTAACACTTTTTTTTTTTAAATGGAGAGAACTTTGGTTCTTCAGTTACAATGAGGAAAACAGCTATGAATTAGATAAAGCATTACAGTGCACAGAAAATAATTAAAATGAAATGCACAACTTGAGTACATCACCTTGACCAAGTTCAAAATGGAGAATATCCATTTCTATGGCAACAAACCACCTAACCTTACAAGGTATCTGCAGTTTCCCCTTTTCACTTCCCATTTCAATGCAATGCTTGGTTCACTTCTACTTTTTCTTTTTTTAAACTCTGAACTACTTATTGACCTTAATTTTTTCCATAGTTGGCCCACACTTTTCCTTTCTAAAGAAAAAAAAGCCTTATTTAAAATAAAAGTGAGTAAACGTTTCCCATACCATCGCTTCTCATTCAATCTGGCTATTCAGTATTTTACTTCCTCTCATCTCTTTCCAATCCCCAATCGTACCTTTTAACCTCTCCTTTTCTAGTCCCTCGTGTGTTGGACATAGTCCTCTCTCTCTCCTGCCTGTTCGTAGGCAGCGTTGTCGTGTCTCTTCCTGCGGTCCCTAACCCTGCTTCTCTCCGGTCCCGGTGAACCCTGGGAATCGTCATCTGTATTTCTGTCCTCCTCAACCAAATTTCTCTCATCCTCATCTTTCTCATCAGCATCAGCATCACTCAAGTCTGTGTCGGATTCATCAGAATTTTCTTCTTCAAGGTATCGGTAACCTTTGACCTTTGGGGAACAGAATAGTAATGCAAGACTTTAGAGTGATATGGAAGCATGATAATCCAAATTGAGGATGAGACAAAATTATTGTCTGCATTAATTGACAGGTTCTGTTTTGAACCTTGAAACTTTCATTTTTTATTTTACAGAATAAATTCTACTTACGTTAACAAAAGACATTGTCGAGGCTGTTTCTTTTATAAAATCACTTTAAAGTCTCCAGGGACTCACTGAAGTGACACATTAATAACTGAATTACCTTGTGTCGTGGACGGGGAATCCGAGGCAACCTGAAAGGAATTTTCTTCGCCAGGCGACGCTCCATCTGCGCGTAGCAGAAACATGCCACTATGAGAGCCAAGAGTAGAAGTCCAAGCTTCGCCTTAAAAAGAGACCACTTTGATTAAACACAGACTTTTGTGTAAAAAAGAAAAAAAAAGAAAAATGTGAACATTTTTAATGCAATTTCATGACAAAAAATCCAGTCACTTCAACAGGAATCTGTGCTGTTGGGAGTTTTGCACGAGTGTGAAAAATTTCCCAATGCAGAATTTGCGATGTTCATGTTAGTTAATAAAGGGTGCTTGGTTTGAAATAACTTCTGCGTGAACTGTGCTTGAAACATCAAAAGGTTGCTGAAATATCACTAATGTGCAGGGTTGCCAGGTTTTCAAAACTAACCCAAACGCATTTCGGGTCCTCTGGTAAAATTAGCATTCCAGGGGGCAAATATCATGTTATTTGGGTCACTTCAACCCGGGCACTTGAAAAACAACTCATGGCAGCTATGTTAAAATAGCCCAATTCCTCTGGAAAACTTGGCAACCCTGCTAATGTGGCAGCACCTTTAGACAGAACTCCCGAATATGACTAAACTCCTTACTAAAGTGAGACAAAAAGCATTTGACAACAGTTTAATGTGTTCGATTAGATCTTAGTGGTTTCTGTACTCAATAACAATGTGATGTCCAATTCACAAACTAAAAACCCTTGTTCATCAGGCTTATTTTATCAAGTTAAAGTGCAGCCACATTAGCAAAATTTTGTGGATAAAAATAGTCCACTGATATATATAAAGCACAAATACAGAGGTCAATTCGAACCATCTGTTTGATGGCCAGAGTCGCAATTGTGTCACGTTCCAACTAAACTACTACTTACTTGTATCCATTCTGAAATTAACCGAGATCACTTAAATCACTGTATTTGCTTAATCATTCTTGTGTGAATATCTAATTAAAGGTTCATATTCAAAACACAGTTTTGACTATATGATCAATTTATAATTGTACTCTAAAGAATGCATAGAAATTTGTTATTAAATATTAATGCTTGTGGTTTCTGAGATTTAAAAGGATAGTTTACCCAAAAATTTAAATTACCACATGACTCATTCTCAAGCCATCCCAGGACTATTTACATTAAAGTGCCTCTATTATGGATTTTTTTAAAATGAGCTTTCATGCACTGTGTAACACAGCTCTAGGTGAATGAAAACATCCTGCAAAGTTTAAAATCTGAAAGTGCGCTGTGTGTAAAGCTATTGTCTCTCAAAAAACCCCCCCAAAAACTCAAAATCATTGAAACTAATCATATTAAGATTAAAATGAAATCGACCAATCACCGCAGATTAGCGTCACACAAAGGAGGGGTTTGGAAAATCGTTTGGGAGTCATTGAGCAAGTAAAGTAAAGATAATTGCATATAGAATATTAAAGTGTTTTTTGCACTTGCATGCAACCTGTTGTTGGGGACTCCCAAAATCAAAATATGAACCGTTTTTTACCCATAATAGGGGCACTTTATAAAAACTGTCCTGGCTCTTCCAAGCTTTATAATGGAGCTTACGCCACGTCTATGTCCTGTGTCATCAGCTGATATTTTTTTTTAACACAAATGCATTGATTCACTTCAGAAAGTATTTATTATTCATGTGGAGTACTGCTTTGCTTCAAAATCTCAACATCAATTCACTGCCATTATAAAGCTTGTAAGAGCCATTTTTAATATTACTCGAATTGTATTTGTCTGAAAGAAAGTCTTATACATGTAGGATGGGTGGTGTCCTGATACAGTAAATGCAAAGTATGCAGTCAAAACCTACAAAAAATAAAGGCTTTACCCGCATAGGCAACGTAGACCAAAGATAGACGATGAAGATTGCAATGGCCTGCCACCAGTGGTAGATGGTATAAACAAAGTCTAGTCGCTCCTTGTCTTCATACAGCATCCCCAGCAGAGCTACACACAACAATGTTATGTTATATCATTGATGTTAGTGCAATATTGAAATGGGTGTAAGCTTAAAGTAATAGTTCACCCAAAAAATGAGAATTCGGTCGTCATTTACTCACTCTTGTGTAGTTCCAAATCTGTATGAATTTCTTTGTTCTGCCGAACACACAGAAGATATTTTGAAGAAAGTTTGTAATCCGGCTGTTTTGGGTGACCATTGACTTCCGTAGTATTTTTTTTCCTACTATGGAAGTCATTGGTGACCAAAACAGCCTGGTTTCCTTTGTGTTCGGCAGAACATAGAAATGCATACAGATTTGGAACTACACAAGGGTGAGTAAATAATGACCGAATTTTCATTTTTGGATGAACTATTCCTTTAACGTGGAAATGGCACTTGTACTCACTGCTCAGTCCAGTCTTGTTGAGCGCAGTGCCCAGACCCCAGAGAGCAGTGAGCACCAACAGATACGGAAGAGAGCTAGGCTCTCGTGGTTGGGGCGACCAGCACATAAGGGCTATAATTAGCACAAAGTGCATGAAGGCGCCCCCCAGAAGAATAATCGGCCTCGGCAAGCGCAGCAGCATCAGGGACAGGCCCGAACAGATGGAGGATGACAAACCATATACCATAACTAACAACCACAGCTTCTCCATCCCAACTGCACACACTCCATATGACTGAGAAAGACGGAGAAAATCTGTTTAGGTAATGAGCGATTGCATGCTGTTGCTTTAATAGCTTAATTAACCTAAATAGCAGGCAAATTGGTTAACTTGCAGTGTCTTCGTAGGTGCTTAATATTGTAGAACAGCAAGCAAAAACTGACTTGACACTGTGTGACTTTTGGTATTCAAATTTTTACCAGTGTATTTCAGCTACACAGTCTATTTTTTTCCTCACCAGTATGAGTCCCTGGACGGCGAAGAGCACTTCAAAGCCAGAGTAGACGAAGAAGGGACAGAGCAGACGGAGACGGTAGTCTCGTAAGTGCTTAAAGGGCAGCTGGAAGATGTTCCCCCAGCCGATGCTGCGGAGGTCAATCTCCTCGGTGGGCCGATATGCAGCTCCACACAACACCAGGAACTGTTAGGAACATCGGCAGCACACTGTTAAAAGGGGAAGTTCACTCCAAGATGAAAATTCTTGTTTAAAGTGGAACATGAAAGGTGAAGTTTGATGGATTATGAGCAGTTCATACCCCTTGTGCACTACGTGATAAAACATGATAACGTTGTGTGAGGAAATCAAACCAGAGCGCAAAGATCAATTTTTTTTTGAATGACGTAAAACATTAATTTAAAACGTAACTGACTTTTATGCAGTATGGGGATTACTAAATATTTTAATAGTCAGCAATTATTGAACTCTGAACCAAATTTTCTTGTACTTCCACACAACTTGTGTTTTTTATTTTAAAACATTTTTGTACATATCTACACAAAAAAACGTTAACAGCAGCTTGAAAACGTAAATTCAGTTCAACAGTGATCGAATTTTGATATATTTATTCCCATTACATGTAAAATGCATTGTATGGACCACTTCACTGTATTTTTCTGGTACTTTTTATCATTTTGGAGCTTGATAGTCATTCACGTTCAATCACTTATATGGAAATGATTTTTCAAAAAGAAAAAGACACTCATTATTTTAATGTGTCTTTGTTACCATGTAATTACACAAATATGTACTGAGTAATATCAAGTAACAACATGTACTTATTATACTAATTGCTTGTAATTCTGTATAATTTACTGTTATTTTACTGTAGTAAATATATGTACATGTATAAAGTATTCAAAGGTCTAATGGATTCAGAATAGCATGAGGCTACATAAAAGGGTGAGATTTCTGGGTGAAATATTCACTTTTTTAATTATCACTTTACCAGATTTACTAAACACAAAACAATCCTACTTTGCTTCAGTATGAAACATATATGTGAAAAGACTATCAAGGTCAAATTGCTGTTGACTACAGACTGATATAATCCTATTTTTCAAGATGGTGTGGAGGATAGAGACGTCATAGTGATGATGATGATGATGACAGTCTTACGATAAGCATGGCGAGGAAGGCTGCCCCCATGAGCACACTCTCCACCTCGATAAGCAGCAGAGAGCGAGGCAAGCTGAGCAAAACTGTCTTATTTAAATTCTCTATCACCCCTTTCCCGGAGGCTCCTGAGAGAGAGAGAGAGAGAGAGAGAAGATAAGATGAAACGAGAAAATAATGCTTTGTACAAGACTGCAGGACTGTTTTATATTACATTTTAGGTCTGGGTGCCTACATTTTTTAAAGGCTCAAGACTTCAAACTGCTTCTTTCTCTGCTTATACAGTGTTTTCCCCTACACAATATGGCAAGTGCGTGACTTTCCGTGTTAAACAGTGCTGCTGGTGATTTGGCGTGATTGGCTATTTTGCTATTTCAAATACTGATTTTAAAAAAACCCCTCTTATCATCATCTCTGCTGAGTGCTAAGAAGAGCCAGACACAGCAGAGCCCTGAAGAGCAGATGTGCTGACGCCCCCGGTTTTCAGGAAGTCAGAAGTGTGAAGTTTCTAATTGGCAGATGACTGATTTTTTTTAAACGGTAAATATTCTTGACACATTTGATTTTACTTCACAAGCTATCTTCTCATTATTAACACATGAAACTGCCATGCCTTCAAGATGATTTTGATCCTGTTTTCTAAAAGTATTTTCTTTGGTGTTAAATGGAGTTGATTGAGGTACATTTCTTTTTGGTGTAATTAAGTAAATGTAGTGGAAGTAATGATTTAATTATCTGGACACTACTAAGGCCATACTACATATATATAATATATACATTTAAATTCATCTGAATAAATAAACAAACCAAGTAGCACCTACAAATATTATTCTAGAGAACTAACTTCACTTTTCAGAGTGAAGTTTGCTATTTTTTACTTATGAACATGATTTACTAATATTTGACAACCCCCCAAAAATAGCCTAAATATGTTTTGTCTTAATTATGAACCATCCATATATTGTTTTCAGTGCTGTCAAATGATTAATCACGATTAATTGCATTCAAAATAAAAATTTTGTTTACATAATATATGTGTGTATATACTCTCTATACATACAAGTAAATATTTTCTAAATATATACAAGCATGTCTGTATTTATATATACACAATAAATACACACAGTACACATATATTATGTACAGTACAGTACCTTGTGAGTAGTTAGGTGCTAAGTCGCTAATATTAAGAGTAATGTGAGCTAGCTAATACCTTCAACTGAAAAAATGCAATGTTTACTATATAAACCTAAGAGTAAGAGTATTGATAGACTGTTATTAATACTAGAATGTTCTTGAAAGTATCCTATACTCAGCATGTCTGTTGAGGAACCATGAAAATAAAGTGTTAGCATATATTTAGCAGATACACTACTAATACTCTAATGAAGGCTAGTTGACATGTAGATCTTATGGCTGGTATATTTGTCCATTTTAAGTAAAGTAACATAGGTAAAATGGCAAGATATGAGTCTTTTATAACTATGAGAAATATAATCTATTGACAGCACTCTTTTTTATTTTTTAACTGCATTTTGAATAAACAATTGCATGAGGAAATCTTACTGACAAGAATTTAAAGCCCATACTGATATTGTTCTTTTTCTGCCGTTGAGTTACTCATTTTCCCGGCAAGTCTGTTTGGTATTCAAGCAACAGCTGTTGAGGTGTTACATTGTTTTTCCACAGTGTCAATTTCTGTTTTTATGTCTTGTTGCTCCCTTATAAATATTTATACTTTTGTATACCTTATGTTTAATGTGGTGGTTTTTATTTTATAGGTGTTATAACTGGCAAAAAGTGAATACCTATTTAAGTCTCTCCTATTTAAGATTTCTACATTATGCATTGAGCATGTGAAAACTTCACAAAAATATATGAGAACTAATGCAAATATCATACTGAGCATACTCAATCTGAACGACATGAGCCTTTAAAATGTAAGTATATATAGCTAAAAAGAGGACAAGATCGAGAGAGAGGATTTTACCGCACTGTGTGACTTTGTAGAGAGTGTGTTTGTAATCATTCAGATATCTATTGAGGAACAGCACCATGGGGAACTCGGCAAACACGAAACTCAGCTGCAAAGAGAGAAGAGAGACAGAGTGAACGCTATAAATAGCTGCATATTAATGCTCAAACCCACATATGCAGCCGGCATCTGACACACACACACGCAGCTGTGAACACATAGTAATACTTCAGGGGAAAACACAACTAATCAAAGGTTAACTATTACTGAATTGCTGCAACTTACGTTTTAGTGTAATTGTGTCTTAATTTTAACTTACATGGAAAACCATGTAGAAGACGGACTGGAAAATGATGATGTAAGAATGGAAGGCTCCTTTGGGGGGCTTCTTCTGCTCCTGGACCTGTTCGTCCTTATAGTTCACATACTCATAATACTGCTGGGCCATTCTGATAACCACACAAAACAAAGAGGAGGGAGTGGGTGGGCAGTTAGTTAACTGTTATTGTATTTCGCAAGCCTGAAAGATTCAATAACTGAGTAGAGAGCTTTTGTTTGTACTAAGGCAATGCAAGGCAGTATAATAACTGAGAATTGCTAAATGCGTAATCTGAAAAATAATGACCAAGCATGTTTCGCTGTTTACCAACTCGCAGTGCTGATTGGTTGATGTTGCAGTATTGGAAATCATCCTACAAATGATTTACTTATAGTTTCGGTAACACTTAAGAATAGGTAACACTTGTTACCTATTAACTATGACTTTTCCCTCAATAAATTCTTAATTTGCTGCTTATTAATAGTTAGTAAGGTAGTTGTTACGTTTAGCTATTGGGTAGGATTAGGGATGTAGAATAAAGTCATGTAGAATAAGGCATTAATATGTACTTAATTAACATTTATAAATGGCTAATATTCTAGTAATATGCATGCTAATAAGCAACTAATAGGTGTAACAGTGAAATAAAGTGTTACCATAGTTTTTTCAAAGGAACTGGGAAAATTTTACATGTAGTCATAGCAGATGCTTTTACTTGCAAATTAGGACAATAGATGCAATTAAACAACAAACTGTTAATAATATGTCAATTCTGTGACAAGTCCAGTTTAGTCTAACGCAGTGTGCATAGCAAGGGTTTTTTAAAATAATAAATAAAAAGAAAATGTGTAGATAAAATAGAAAAATAATAAAAAATGGTAGTGTTAGCAGGTCAGTATATTATCAGTATATTATAATAAATTAAAAAGAAAACAAGTAGAATAGAACAACGATAGCAAATGCTAGAGATTTTTTTGGATTAAAAATACTAGACAGCAAAAGATTCTCCATTGTTACAATTCTGCTCAAAAACAATAACAGTTGTTTTTATGTTACGGCCAGTAACTGCAAAATATATATCCAAAATCTCTAATATCAGCCAATAATCAATATAGTACTGATAAATTGTGCATCAAAGCTGCATCTTCAGTTTTGCTTGTATTTTGCTATATTATGCTGAATAAATTAGTTGGACATTTACAAGTAGAATAAGATACTGTTAACTTCCAATAAAATAAAATGACTGACACATACATTGTTTAAAAGTTTCTAAAACAAGCCCCTTATTAAAAACACCAAAACTGAGAATACTACTGCCATTTTAATTTTAATATACTTAAAAATT
>JAUMHE010000042.1:9098422-9111376 GCA_032359235.1 Enteromius mattozi
GTTTTATTATTGCTTTTATGATTATTCTACTCCTTTTATGTAAAGCACCTTGAATTACCACTGTGTATGAAATGTGCCATATAAATAAACTTGCCTTGCCTTGCCTTGCCAATATAAAGAATAGCATTTATTTAAAATACAAATTTTGCATATTTGCTCAATACAAGCAAGTATGCGTAAAACTGATCACGATTAAATGCTTTAAATGGATCATGATTAAAATTATTAAACTGATTATTCTTTAAAAGCATTCATTTCTTCCTCAAACCTTTGAACAATATTGTAGATGACTTATCGGGGTACCTTCAGCTTCTGAATACCCTCACCTTGTGATGTAGTTTCCCAGTGACGCCCAAAGAGGAACAATGACCACACCGATGGCCACAGCTGACGGTACAAGAGTGTAATATCGCTCCCAGTAATTGGTTGAAACAAAGAGAGCATAGATGCCTGATGCCAGGAACATCATCCACTTAGTGCCAAGAAATCTGAGAAAGATATCGAGAAAAACAATTAAACTGGAAAATAAAGGGTGTGGGATTACTGGACTGTAATTACTACCAGTCGTTTTTAGTCAGCACCACGGGTGTGAGAAGACCTTTGGTGCCAAAACTGCTTAAGCGTTAAGTGAACAGTGGAAGAGCTGCTAATAACAAACATACAAAGAAACAAACTAAACGAGCAAAGAAGAAAAACTTAGGTTTCATGAGCATTACAAAAGAGAAATGCAACGTAAAGACATAAACTCAACCTAATGAGCACCGGCGTGTAGAGCAGGCCGACAATAGGGGTCACGTTGATGCCCATCAGCATTTTGTTGTCAATATCCTCCAGCCCCAAGGTGCCATACTTGACCTCTCTATATGTCTCATCGTAGTGCAGAATTAACTGCATCTGTAACAGACCTAGAAAGAAACAGCTCATGATGAAACATGCACAACTCTCCCAAAACCTTCTTTTGTTTTTGGCATGTGACAAGACATCCCAGTTTTGTCAGCTGTTGCTCCATTTCACAGTCTCAGACCAAATGAGACATCTTTGTGTGTGTGTGCATGCCAATGAACTTGCTAAAAATGGCCAGAAGAGTGAAGTATGTCATCCACAAAGCATGTCATATTCATTTGCACTGCAGACAGTGCATAATGAAGTCACACTGATACAACAGCGTGACATAAGAAGAGACCTACTCAGTGTTGTATTTAGAGCAAGATCTTTTTATAAAGCGGCATGCAGACTTTGAGGAGTATGAGGTCATCACTGGACTGAATCATGTTATGTGCCTGTGGTGTGTGATGCGCAATGGCTGACCCATGTAAACGCTGTAGATGATCATTCCTCCGCAACTGGCCCCCACCACGTTCTTCACTACACCCAGCCTCTTTCGTCTGTAGTACTTGCGCTCCTCCTCCTCCTCATCGTAGTCAGGATGTGGGCCGAGAAACTCCTCCACCTGTCACAGGAAGAAAGTGCGAGACAACATTGAAAATTCGGGATAGTTTTTTTTTATATGTTGACATAAATCAAGTTTCAGGGTTTTGAAAAATTGAAGAAAAGTTATGAGGTAAAATGGAATATTTGAGATCCTGCAGTATTAAGCACATTCACGACACTGACCATGTAATCTTCACCTTTTTTCTAATCAGCTTTTATTGGAGGTGTTATGCTGATGATATACAGTACTGCTGATAATATTATGCTGATAATATACAGTCTAGAGTCAATAAAAATGAAAAGAAAGACATTAAATCTTTTTGCAGAAAGGACACATTAAAAATTGATCAAAGTGACATTTGTAATGTTACAAGACAATATATAAAATATAGAAAAAGTATATTTGCATTATTCATTATTTATACATTATTTGTAGCAATAGCCAAAAGTACATTTTATGGGTCAAAATGATTAAGTAACCCGTGAAGTAATATGAAGTAATATTAGGTTCTGTGAAAGATTATGTTCCATGAAGATATTTAGCAAATTTCCTACCGTAAATATATTAAAAATATTTTTTGATTAGTAATATGCATTGCTAAGGACTTCATTTGGACAACTTTGAAGGCAATTTCCTCAATATTTAGATTTTTTAGCACCCTTAGATTGCAGATTTTCACATAGTTGTATCTTGGCCAAATATTGTCCTAATTTTGAAAAAAGAAAACAGACCCTCATGACTGGTTTTGCGGTCCAGTGTCACATT
The DNA here is from genome assembly GCA_032359235.1 of Enteromius mattozi. Classification (NCBI taxonomy): domain Eukaryota; kingdom Metazoa; phylum Chordata; class Actinopteri; order Cypriniformes; family Cyprinidae; genus Enteromius; species Enteromius mattozi. Next base: position 9,100,620 of record JAUMHE010000042.1, read on the forward strand.
GAAATGGAAAATGTTTTTTTTTTTTTTTTTTAAATTGTAATGATATTTCTCTTTTTTTCCCACAAATGCACCTTGGAGAATATACAATAGCTCTTGTATTAACCCGTTATAGTTAAGAACTTGTTAAAGATTTGTAAAGAAAATGTTGCAATAAACATAAAAGAGACTTTTGAACTTCACAGCATATCAGAATATTTAATTCGCAAATATAAATTTTGAATATTTAAAGAAAAATTAATAATTTAACTTAATTGAAATATGTAAAACATGTAATATTACATCCGATGTCTGATGTCATATTAAATGTCCCCCAAACCACTGTTTTTATAGAAGAAATAAGTTCTGGAATCATACAATTAACAGTGGTTAGTTTCTTAGTTAACAAAACGCTTTAAGTAATACTTATAGTATATCCTAGCTTACACAGTAAGAAATATCCTAGCCTACACGCTGTAAGACGCTACCTGTCCCTGTATGTTTCCGTCATGAGCGGGCAGCTGCACCGGATCCTGTCCATCAGCAGGGGGCGCTCCGTCCACCTCCGCCTCGCTGTACACGTTATCCTCGGTGAACACTGCTGCCATCTGCCGGCCGCGCTGCTCTCTCACCACCACGGTAGTGCAGGTAGATCACTGCCAAGGGTAAAAACTCTCAAACATAATACAAAACACAATAAACCATCTGACAGCAAATGAGAAGGAGAAGAATAGAAAACTGTGGACATTGTGAGCCTGTAATGATAAATTCAATATTATATAAACTTGCTCCTGGAGTTAATAAAAACAAGGTTTGTGGGCGGAAGGTCTAATACAGGTGTACAAAATGACACGATAACCCAACGACTTTTTTACGCATTTATAGGTAATGTTGTGTAGTAATGAAGTAATGAAGCTTGACGATCACGCAGGGCGAAGTAAACATTAAACATTAAGCATTAACTAAGAGCAAATATAACTCACCGAAGTGTAAACGATGTACGTCGCTTTAGTGACAAAGGCTGCAAAGTCGTTTAAACGACTGAAACATAAAGCTAAGGAACTTCTATCGAGCCTGTAATGTAAATTTCACCTCATAAACAGTTGCCTGTAGGTTTTATTAAGAAGGAAATGAAAGTTTTCTAGTTCCCTATTTTCTTAAAGGGATAGCGTCTCGAAACGTGGGCTATTCGCATATGACACAAGGCAGTTTGCCTGTTTGCCTTCCCTTGCTCAATGTTTGTGAAATGAACTTAATGAAGAGAAACAGCATTGCTATTAACACAGCACAGTTACTAGGCACCGTCTTTTATATGTGACTGACTGCTGGCTCAATTTAACATGCATTGAGAAAACCTGAAATCAAAGTGCCTTTGGAAAATAGAGCAATTACCATTATGGTTACCCCCAATATTAAAACTATTAAAACTTACCCTCATGTTGTTCCAAAACTGTATGCTCTCGTCTTTTTACATTAATAATCTTCAACCATCTGTTTTCAATACAAATGTCAGTTTACCAAACAGGAAACATCTCACTGAGAATTTGTTGCATAAGTGGTTCCTTAAGAAGATTAATTTAAGCTACTCTTCTCCCTGATTTTTTTTTTTTTTTTTTGCATGGTGTCAGCACATTAAAATTGTCTCAGAGAAGCTGAGACTTTATATTAATCCTCTTTAAAAATTCACAAAACTGAAATGAAATGAATAAAACCATGCTGGCACAATTTTATTAAACACATTTTTATAAAACAACACCGCACACTGTTTCTGCTCATTTAGAAGAAAGAGACAGAAGATAAACAGAATGGTAAACATTTTAATTCTATTGCGCAATAAGGTACACTTTGTAAGATGACTCGGAGAATATCAGAAATTACAATGATCAGTGTCAACATAGAAAAAAAAAAGTCTCAAATGAGTTCACAAGGACACAACTTCACAAATCTCCCTACCTAAACAAACACTTTATTCCTGTGACGTTCATAATGTTCATGCCAACAAACTATCAATGACTCATAGAGCATATATATCCCGCCTCCTTCCAAAAGTCTTGATCTTTTAGTGGCATGTCAATCAGTGGATCAATATTTGTCACAATATTGTTCATATTCATGTTATATTGTTTATAACCGTAGCCATGCTGCCGATGTGCCCACAAACCCCATCCACAGGCCTTCAGCCCCACCCTTAAGAGTCTGTAGGGGTCTATCCAGTGCCTGCAGCGGCCTTCCTCATCACCTCCTCATCCTGAACAGAGAGCTCAGTGAGCTTCCGACCAAGTCTCTCATGCAAGTCCAAGTATTTGGCGACACAGCGGTCCAGACACACAGCTTCCCCCTTTGAAAGTTCTGCTTCCTTGTAATGAGGTGGAACACATTTCCTGTGGCACGCATTGGTCATTCTGCATGAGGAAAACAAGCACAGGACAAATGAGATCGCACACATTTGGTTATCTATAATCCCACGGAAACACAGAAATGTTCATTTTCATTAACGACTCTAGTCTTGTAGAGACTACATACCGGGTTTGCAACAATTAATCAACAACAACAAAAATTGCAAAACTAAAAATTGACAACAAATTAGATGGTTGATTAATCACATTTGCAGAAACATCCAGAAAACAATCAGTTTTGCCACTTTGCGGTAATGCATAATGCAGTTCTATAGACAAAACTTCAACTGAAAAGGATATAGATTGAGCTGCTATATGTCTGCAGTAATTCTGAATAAAATATATGTTTAACATATCAAAAAATCTAGAATTACATTGCTACCTGTAGCAAAAAACGACTTTTTATGAAAGCAATCACAGCAAAGAGAATATTGCAATGCGGTAGATATAATTACTGTTCAGATTTAGCCTCTTACCATTTAACATTTAGCCGGTGCTTCCGTTTTCCTTTTTTCATTATTTTTAAATTCAATTAATTTAACTTTAAATGGAAGTTTTCAAAAGATGTGAGATATAAATAAATATAATGTGGCTTTTCATCTGATTAACTCAGAAATAATCGACAGATTAATCATCCTCAGAATAAATATTGCACTCCTACTACATACCATGTAGGCTACATACCAGGAATAAATGCAATGCATCGCATGCACTTTTAATTTAGAAAAAAATACAATTTAGGCCGTGCTACACACAGTACTTGGCATTTAACACAAACTATTATAAAAAAGTAAAAATAAAAAAAGTGCTTCTGCTAATTGCAAAAACAGTCACTATGCAAATCTAAGACGCTTACCTCAAGGGCACAGGTTAGCCTGTATGAGAGATTTTACTCAAATTGTTAAATTATTGTTATATATTGTTAAAGTATTATATTCCAGTTATTGGACTAGGCGTTGACGGATGCCAGAAAAAAAGTACATGATTCTAGCTGTACGATTACAGGACGAATTTACAGCGCGACGTCATACTAGTAGCTTTACTGGGGAAGGAAGACTGAACCGGACAAGCGTTCTGACGACACAAGTGCGACAGTAGATGAGGTCACGTCACTGCACGTCACACAGCGTAGCAAAAGGTTTTGTCGTGTTATAAATAATCGAATGTGATACTGAGCAAAGCCTGGTGTCTAACTTAACGTTAAATAAAATATAATAACAGCGTTAGAAAACGTGTAGCCTGTCGATATCCACCGATTGCAGTACTACGCTGCATCTAACTTACAATATACCGTTCAAAAACGTACCCTACTACACAAATCTCGTATGTTAGATATCGAGAACGGAAGTAATATGACAGAAAGCATGCTGTTACACTTGCAGAGAGAAGCGTAGGATTCATACCGGTTATACATGTCAGCCATCATTTCAACCTCCAGCTCCGCGGCGAGCTGCTGCGCTTTCATAGGGTCCATCTCTGCGAACGACCTTTCGGTTTACCCTCTCTAAAAACCCAACGGACAACGCGTGGGTCCCGTTCAACAAAGAGCTCTGACAGCTTGCTTAACCTTCAGTGAGCGCGCTTGACCGGAGGAAGTACATTACCCACGTGGATCCTACCCATCCAGCAAATTGCTACTTCCGCTGACAATAAAGTTTTAGATTCTAAACCACTAACGTTACTGTCTGCTTCATTTCTAAATTAAGTTACGCTTTAATTAAAGTATTTTCAGGCTAATGAGAAAATGTAATGTTTGTTTAATCCTTAGTTCGACTATTATTTTATTTCGCTATTATCATGACTCTTTTATAGCTATGCCAACAGAATATGTAGATTTACTACCACATTCTTTCTAATTTCCTAATATTTCGATCAAATTGAATATTTTATCATTGGAAAAAGATTTTATGCTATCTTTTGTGTTATTATATTTTGCTCTTGCATTTAATGTAAGGGTAGAGATACACAAAGCCAGACTAAAACAATTACACCAAACAGGTATTGTAATATACTGTAAATAAAGCACACATACAAAAGTGTAATATGAACTTATAAATTGATTTTAATTTACATAATTTTAATATGTAACTCTATACATGTATGAGACGACCCAAAATAAACTGAATTAATTTATAGGCTAATTCACATATGTAAAAAAAAAAAAAGGAAAAAAAAGAGAGAGAATTCTTCTCCCCATTTGATATATTAAACCCTGGGTTAAGAACTTGGCTCAAACATCTGCTATTGACTTCAAAATGCTGAACATGTATTCTCAACATGAACATAAAAATTTATTCCGTCTCTTCTCCAGTGACATCTACCTCCTCTTCTTCAGTGGCATTCAACTCATCCTCTTGCTCCATTAGACACTCAATAGCCAGCGTGACGAACTGTCTAGACGCCAAAAGCCCTAACGGATCTTCTGCAGCCTCATCCACAACATCTACTTCAATATCTTCTTCGTCTCCTGATTCTGAACTGGACGTCACCACTGAGATATTCTCACGGCGCACTCTGGGGCTTTGATAGTTTGACTGAAGCAACACTTCAGTCTGGACAGGAGGAGGATCTCTGCTTATTACTTCTTCTGTGTTTCTCAGTGTCACAGCTATGAGGATAAAACAGAAATCAGGAATATAAATTATTAACAGAATTGTACAAAAAAGAATGCTAGTTTGGCCATTTTACCTCTGTTTGATGAATCCTCTGCAATCCCAGCACTTGCAATGTGTCCTTCACTCAGTTGATCTTCCTCCAGGAGGGTCTGTTCATCAATCTTTCCAACACCGTACTGGTCCCCCTCCTCATTAATTTCATCATTATCATCCCACCCATGGGTGGTTTCCCAACACCTATCATCTAAAGAAAGCAGAGCATTTTCCTCCACAAGCTCATTTGCCCCCAGGACTTCAGTTTCTTCTCCCTCCATAGTTTCTTCAATCACCTGAACCTTTTTGTTTCTACCTAAATCGTCCTCTTTCTCCACACGGCTAACATCCTGGGTATTAACACCATGTGCTGCCTGAACGTCTTTGTCCACGTCTGATGTCGCCTCATTAGAAACCACATCTTGTCCATCTCTGAGACGTTCTGCTGGTGTACTATCAAGATTCATACAGAAATTGATCTCTATTCCCTCCATCACTGTCAGTTTATTGGTGAAAACATCACAGCCTTTCTCTGTGGGCGACTTGGCACGATCAGCATCATCAGCCGGCATCATCATTTCCTTCATTATGCCTTCCTCAGCTGTTAACGGCACAGAAATAATTTGTTCAGAAATGTCTTTTCCCATCTCGTTTTGGGAATCACTATTCTGTAACACACTTGAGTTCTCCTCAGTGGCAGTTTCTCCGTCTTTTGACAGCGGTGACCCTATTTGATGGTCAGATACCTCCATGTCTTTGTTCTTATTCACCAGCAGAGACGTCTCTGCTTTTTTCTTACCACAAATGCCCTTACTGAGCACTTCGCTGCTGTTCATCATTAATTTACTATTCTCTTCTTCACTTTTCCCTCCTTGGAATTTTTGAGGGCTAAAAGACGTGTCTCGCAGGCTTGATGTTAGCGGCTGATCAATATTCAGAGAACTCCTACAAGCCAGACTTTCAACACTTGGAAGAGTCTGATGGAAAATGTGATCAATGATACTCGGTCCTCTTGCCGGAGCAGCATATTTGAAGTGAGCATTCAGCGATGTCGGTGCAAAATTGCTGTTAACATCTGCTTCTTCCATTTCTGTTGAGTCTTTCTCTTGCTGTGTATTTGGTTTATGCTTATTACTCTGCTCAATCTCACTGTTTTTCTTAGTTTTTTCCATTTCACAATCATCTTGTCCTGAAGTGGGCAATTTCTCTGCACTATTGCACAAGTGAGCTACAGCAGTGTTTGTTTTAGATCTAGGAGGTCTACCACGACGTTTTACAATACCAGTGACTTTTGGGTTAGGTAAAGCATCATGTTGTTCACCGTTAGTGTTTAATAGAAGCATTTTCTTACTGATAGGTGAAGAAATTTCTTTTTTTCTCTTCACACCTGCAGTTGCTTTTCTTTTCGCATTTGTTATTCGGGCACTGACTCTACGTGCATTAGAAATTGATGGCATAACGTCTTCACAGTGGGGACCATCACCCTTTGATATCCTCTGTTGAACCAGATCCTGATTTTCTAGGTTTTGACACGTATCCCCATTCACTTCTGAATTTTGAGTTGCAAGCTTCCGTCTTCTTGTCTTTCTCTGCTTTGGATGCTCACTAGCATCTTTCACATCATGCTGAATGGTGTTTGAACTACTCCCACTCATGTAATCATCTTGTAAAAAGGAAGTCTTCAATTCTTGCTTTTCTGCAAGGTCAGGGCACGATCGATCTTGGCAGGCGATGAGGTCAGGCTCTGGGTAGGAGGAATTAATCATCGAGCTCAGAGGGAAGTCCAATTTCAGTGGTGACTCAGAAAGCCACAAGGGAAGGTTTTGCGTTTCTAGGTCCTGTCTGTGTGGTGGTTCTTGTGTGGAAACATCACTGTCTCCCTTATCTGATTCGAGGGGGGAAAGGCATCGCAGTAGTTTGAAATCTGGCCTGTTGTCCAGTATGCTGGTCATACCAAGAAATTGCATTTCACCTGCGGCCGGAGAAAGGTTAGTTGGGACAGCTGTGGCTTTTGGGGTTAAAAACAAATCTTCTACCAGGGAGGGAGGGGAGTTTCTTGCCCCAGCTGTCAGATACGTATCTTTGTTCAAGACGTCCTGTCCAGGTAACTTAGTCATGAATGTAATGGATCGTGGCTGATTTTGAAAGCCTGAGTGGTCTAAAAAAAACAAAGAATAAAATCAGGAATAAAGTGCTCAATGATAAATATATATAACAATATAAATATATATAAATAATGATATCTACAAAAATCAACTCACACATGCAAATCAATTAAAATCATAGAACAGGAAATAATATCAGAGACAATATCATAATTATAAACCATGATGCCAGTCCGATTTAAATTTAAATATTTGATGGTCGCACCACATGACATTTAATTCAATTTAAACTTTTTTGTTGTTGTTGCAACCAACATGAAAGAGTACAATTTCTAAGATCCTAGCACTTGTGTTTTAAGCCAGTTTTTATTTATATATTTTTTTATTTACATTCTTTATCATGGACAGTCTTATTTTTCACTGACCCAAAAGATTAAGGCAAGCACATGCTGTTTGGGTTAAGTATTCACGTGAAGAGTACTTTCAAATAAACAACGACAGAGAGCATAAGAAGAGATGCAATTTTGTGTCAAAGAGGTGAGAATTTTTGATAAATGTAAGTGCTGTACTAAAAACATGAGAAAGAAAGCTGGGATCACCACAACATGATGAATATACAGACGCATTTCATTTCAAGATCATGCTTTACCTTCACCTCTTTGTCCTGGTGACCCAACTGGTGCTGCTGTCTTGCTAACATCAGATCCCTTTATCTCTGGCTCACAGCTTTGCAGATAAACACAAGCACCTTGAGCAGAAGCACCAGTGGCCCTCTGTTGATCTTTTGGATCCTGAAGAGGACCTAGCTGCTCTTGCTCATCCAGATTTCTGTCTACTGGCATCAATGGAAGGATGTTTAAATCCATCAACATATCATCCAACATCTTTGCAATCCGTTCATCAGAGTCATCTGCTTGGGGAGGGCTTGAAGATAAAGTTGGAATTTCCAAAGGGGAAGAGACAAAAACATGGTGTGGAGTATGAAGACATTTATCTGAAGAGGCATGCGTGGAAGAATTGGAGGGTGAAATAGTCAGGTCCGTCGGTGGAGTGAGAGTTCCAAGACTTTGACCAGGAAGTACACTAGCTGGGCAGCTCTTTAGTAAGAAAAAGAAAAAATACAATTATGAAATGAGCAAGACAAAATATCGAAAAGATAGTTTGCTATATATATATTTATATAACATTTTCAGCCAAATGTGTATGCTCATATACAGTTATATGTAGTTTGTATTTTATATGCAATTGCCATCAAAAATACTAAATCCTTCAGAGACTATCATTTACAAATGTAAGTTTTCCCTCTATGACGTTTTTGTGGCATATTACAACGATTATGTCAACATACAATTTTAATGCTTTCTTTTTGTAATACAAACTTCATAATTATTCAACCCCTACTCAATATTGCTGTTTTAAGTCACTTTTTTCTCTGTTTGGGTGCAATATTGTGTTAAAACACAATTAAAGCCTTTGGAAACTACAACAATCTTTGACTTGATTAGCTACAAGAAGATTTCCAGGTCACTGAAAGTTGTAGAGACACAGCTGGCAAGCTTATTCATAAGTTTAAAATGTGTTACATCTGAAAACCTTCAAGGGCATTGAAGAAAATGCATGATATCATCAAAGGGAATGGTCAGAGCAACTGAGAAAAACACTAATTTTACTGCCTTGTAAGAAGTCTTGTAAGATATCTGATGTTAAAAAAAAAAAAAATAGTGAAGAGTAAAAGATGAATGAAACAAGCATGACCTTCAAGTTGGAACATCTTGCTGAATACCTCTCTTGATCAAAAAGAATATAAAAGGCTGACTTAAATTTACTAAATTAATTGGATAGACAGGTGGAGATCTGGAATAAATTTATTTATGAAGTGACTAGTTCAGTCGTCAGATTTAAATCTCATTTAAAATGTCTGATGGAATTTAAAGAAAGATATATCGGTGATCTGAAAGCATTTTCACACAAGGGGCATTTAGGGGCAGTGTCTCTTGCAGGTTATTAAAAATAAAACCATTCTCTACAAAATTAACTGTTGGGGTTGTATAATCATGTGCATAAATGTTTAGAGCCAATTTGATTTTTTTTTTTTTTTCATTTCCATTAACGTTATGTACTAAGAATCACATCACTCAAATGTGTATTAATAATTTTCCTATTATAGTTTAGTGATGCCATGGTTGACCTTTTTTCATAAATTTTTGTTCATAAGAGCAGAATGTCTTCTTACAGGTCAAGAGGGTTGAATAATTTTAAATGCAACTGCATGCATCTTGGGAGACAAATTACATATATATATATATATATATATATAATTCAGAATTTCAGGATGTGCATAGATTATATATTTTAACATAAATTTTAATATTCCTTTTCCTTTCCTTTCCTTTTAATATATCAATATAAACTATGCTTTATTTGTCTAAATTGTGTACTAAATTCAGATTAAAAGATTAATCCTTACCTGAGTTTGAAGTGCGCACTCTTTCATTTCTTCTGGGTTCTTCTCGCTCTCACTTTGGACAGAAACAAGAAGGTTGCTCTCCCAGCAAGCCCCGCTCCTCCTCAGTTTTATCCTAACTTTAAGCTGGTCCAACTTGGCCTCTTTTTGTTCAGCAGCAGCACTTTTTTGCACTTTATCTGCCTCTAAAAGCTTCTGGAAGTTTTTGCCTGAAACATGCATTTGTTGCCTAGTTAATCTTTTGAATTGGCTTTTTCTCTTTGCCATTTTCCACCTCTTCTTAGCCTTTGTTTTGTGATGATTTATAACAGATGCTTCTGTCACAACAGCGAGGGAAGGAACAGTGGCATTAGTGGTCCGATTAAAACCTGCAGCTGGACTAGCTTCATCAAGTAATGACAATGAGGACAAATCAGCTTCCAATAAGCCACAAGCTTGTACTGGAAGAGTACTGCTCTGTATCCTTAATGGCTCAGACACCATTTCCCTTTCCTGGCTACTCACATCTTCTGTCTGTATACCAATCTCTCTCCAACGTCTCACAACATCCTCCACTCCTCTTTCCACGCACACTCTCTTCTTTTCAAGAAGGTTTTTAAGTCCAAGTCTGAAAGCAGCAGCCATTACCTCCTCATGTTCGCTCTGACTCTTGATCTCCATTTCCCCTGTGTACAGGAACTTAACTAGCTTTAGTAAGGCATGAGATCCTACAGCCTCAAGGCTCAGAAGCCTGTTCTGTCCTGCCTGTGGAGCAGGGGAAGTGGACAGGACTCTTGACAGGGCAGGGCTTAGAGCAGCTAACACACAACTGTGAGCTGGAACACAGACACCTGAAGAGTGGAAAAGATGTTTTTTAATGATAAGAAAAGCATAGTCAAATACAACATTATCTCTTACCGTCTGTCTGCAGAAGTGTGTCACAGAGGATGCTTCCCTGCTGCTGCTTCTGAAGCTCACCAAGCAGGAATATTGCAAAGTCAGGATGCTGATACTGCCACATCCTGGTAACAACTTCAGAATAACACACATTTAGACACTTCAAAACAAAAACGACCCAGAAATAACAGCTTTTTTCAATTTTGTAAGATAAGATTTACTTACTTTGTGTTATCAGTTCAGATTCAACTGCTAATATCACCTGTGTTTACATATATATATATATATATAT
>JAUMHE010000042.1:9117574-9131082 GCA_032359235.1 Enteromius mattozi
AAAATATATATATATATATATATATATATACTGTATATATATATATATATATATATATATATACACACACACACACACACAAGCCTTTTGATTCTACAGCAAATATATATCTTAATATTTATATACACTATTCCTCAGAATAGATATTCCAGTTTATATTTTTCATTTTGAGTAGTTTTAAGTCAAATGAGCTAATTCTACCATTTCTAGCTTTGCTTTTAAAATATATAAAACATGTCATACTCATGGGTTGCAAGATAATGACACAGCCTTCGGGGAAAGTGCATTAACTTCATCACAATATTCATGATTTTACTTAATTTCTGCAATAACATCATGAATATATTGTCACGACTAATAATTAAACCCATAAGGTTAATTTATAAGCACTACCCTAATACTAAGTGCACTTAAACTTGCAGTAAATGCAGTACACAACTAAAGACACAAGTTCTGTGTCTGTTTCTCTTGCAGTGTAATAATTGTCTTTACCACCAAGCTAAATTATGAGAATGAAATATAATTCTATATTATGCTGACTTCATTACTCACTGTAGTTAAAGGTTTCTGTTTCAGTCTTGTCAAAACGTATACTTGCAGAAATTACATTCAATTTTTAATGATCAAACCCTTTTGAAATACCCAATCCCTCGTTACATGACCTTTTTAATATTAATATTTCAAGGGCAAAATGCAGGAATAGTAGTATTGTATTAATTAGCTCATTAGTTTATTGATTCCTGATGTGGAGCACTGTAGTGATCTTCAGATTGAATGAAGACCATGCAAAGCTCCACTCGCTGTCTCAGTGGGACGGCATGAACAATGTAATTAAATTCATTAGCGGAGTAAAGCAGCCGGCTCCTCCAATCAGACTTTATGATGTGGCTACAGAAACAATTCACCTCTTGAAGGATGGGAAATGGATTTGTTATGGCAGAAGCCCCTGCAGGGGCAGAAGGACACTTGCTTGAAGAGAGAGCAGATATTTTGAGGACCAAAAGAAACTGACAGGATGGAGAAGCACACAGTGGCTCTACACACAACACAGTTTGACAAACGACAGCAGAACAGTAAAAGCATCAGAGAACTGCAAGAGAAACTATTGATTTTACATGAATTGTGGCAAATGCAACTTAGTCCACATACAAATTTGAAGAAGTTTTTTTTTCTTCTTTTTTTACACCACAGAGCACTTATGCCATGAAGACCTCATGTGGTGTCCTTGCTCTGCTGGAAAATGTGTTGCCCGGGGTTTTTTTTCTTGCTGCAGATGCATTGCTTGCCCAGAGTGTCTAAGCTTGTTGGTGACATGACCAAGATTTTGGTATCCTGACAGTGTTTGGTGCTTTTGGGTGTGCTTGATGCTGTGGGATTTGAATGACAAGCAATGTCTTATAACTGTTTGTGATATAATTGCTTATAATATAATTGCTTATAATATAATTGCTTCTCCACTGTTCTCTTTGTTTTTGTATGCATGAAATTAGGTCAGTCACAATGTCAAAATGACGAGCTGCTCTTGCATATATATTTATATAATCTGTTTATTATCGCTCCATCTACTTATTCTGTATGTGCGTGTTTTTTTCTACTATTTAGTATAACTTATGCAAGCCAATAATTCATAAATAATAATAATAATTTGCTAGTATTTTATATATTCAATGTGACATTGATATATATCATTCAAACATGTATTAAATAAACAACAGCTGATGCATTATCATGTAATATTTCACTTTTGCCTTCATTTACTTTTTCCAGGTGGTGAAAATGATGATTATCGTAGTGGTGACCTTTGCCATCTGCTGGCTGCCATACCATGTATATTTCCTCGTTACGGGGTTGAACAAGCAGCTGGTTAGATGGAAGTTCATTCAGCAGATCTATTTGTCAGTCATGTGGCTTGCCATGAGCTCCACCATGTACAACCCCATTATTTACTGCTGCCTGAACAGCAGGTAAGACTCATCTTAAAGCACGCCACAGAGATTTATTACACAAATGCATTTTGTCATGGCAACATGAGTGTTGTTCCCTCTGTTTATTGTATAAATAGGCCTTATCAGGCAGTAATGGATACACTTGAGATGTTCCTCTTTTTGTTAAATATCACTCATAAATCAATGATTGAAATGAAAGCGTTTTTAGTAATCAGTTCCTGTGAAGGACAGGGACAGGAAACAGGCTTGAGCTGATGATGAATTTCCTTTTTTAGCAATAATCTCAACATTGAAAACAAATGTGGAGTATGGTCTAAATGTAAACCCAAGATTGTATCCACAAGGGTCTATAAATGAGTTCCTATCAAATTAATGAATTAAATTAAAGGGCTCATTAACTGCCTTTGTTTTTTTTACATTTTGTACTGTTTAAGGTAAAGATCTCTGAGGTCTCTGAGGTCAATTTTTTTTACCGCAGCAATGTAGAAGCAGGCGTTGGTCTTTTTCTTCAGAGACATGTTTAGCCACGCTATTACATGCCAAAGTGGCACATACACAAGCTGTCAGATGGGCTTCAATATAAGCTGTTTAAAGAGAAGAAAAGTTTTGAGTTCTGAAATGTACAGAATGTTTTTATAGCACAATTCATCTTATATGTCAAAAGATCAAGGAAATTTAGATTTCTCAGTTCATGTTCCCTTTATCGTAACAGTTTCCTAACTTTTTTGAATGTTGTTTCAAACATGTACTTCCTGTCTCCCATGGTGTTTGTATCTTGTTCAACTTGTTAGCCTCCTGTACGTTTATATATATAGCCCTAGTGTTTCTTCGTTTCTTTGTGAGTTGTTGAATGTAAAATGGTTTTCTGTTTGCCCGTCATTCTGTTCTTTGTTCCCTGCGTTTTGTGGCTTACTGTTCAGCTTTTCCATGAAATATCTGCACATAGTTTCTCGCCGCTTGTTTTCCCCAGCTTCTCCACAACATTACAGTTTTTCACTGGCACGTCTCTTTGACTAGTGCATCTTTGAGCCTATATTTAGTATAAGTAAAATACTTAAGTACTGTTAAAGTCAGATACTCTAATGCTTTTACTCAAGTTGTCAAGTTGGAATTGGTGACTTGTAACTTGTAGTGCAGTAACTTTCACTGTAAAGTATTCATACTTTTACTCAAGTGTAGTTTCATTTATTTCTATTTCAAAAATAGTTTTTGGGTTATCTGTGTCAATGCAGAATAACAAATCTTCATTCTTCCTGTTTATAGCCGACAGAAAATAAGCCGTGCAGACGTGAATGTCATGATAACAGCACAGGGACTATTAGAAAATGCTTTGAGTCAACGATTTTGTCCAAGATTTTAATTAAAGGAATGTTCCTGGTTCAATACAAGTTAAGCTCTATCGACATTGTCCTTGGTGTGTCGTCGATCACCACAGAAGAAAATTTCGACATTCTTTAGTTTGTTAAAACTAGTGAAGTCATGTTTAAAGCTCTCTTAAAATGGTAGAAATGCTCTGATTAAAATTCTCACGGATAAATATATTAAAACAAAACATTGTAAATGAGATTAGTGTGATTAAAAAGGCACGTTTATATCCATCTTTCAATTTCAATCATGACCATTTAAAGCCAGTACACCTGATAATCAGAGAAGCATTGTAAAGTAAAAAAACACCTCACAAGTATTGCTTGTTCTCCTAGGCTTATTTGTGATAGATTATTTATGAATATTTAGAATTTATTTAATATTACAGACATTAAGTCGGCCACTTGGACATGTAGCTTTTTTTTTAAGGCTATACAAAGTCATTGGCATTAAATGTCTGTCTCAGGTTAAAAGCGTACTGTACCTTACTGTGAGAGCTGTATAGAAGTATGTTATATTGCTTCCCATAAAATGTAGCTAATGACCTCTATACAGCTCTGCAGTTTTTTTGTTTTTTTTTCTCAGCACTCTACCAGTTGTAGCCTGGCAACCGTTGCTATCCACCATTAACTTGATCAGCCTGGGACAGCCATAGCATTGACTTTATGTAAATGCACCACAGATGGAATACATGGCTAAAATGCAGGACTGGATCATAAATAATCCACATTTAATTTCTTCAGGTCTCGTTTTGCTTATTTTGAAATGACACCAGTACCAGAGCATGACAATTTGCAACCATACGCTATCCAATAACCAGAAAATCATTATCAAAGAGTTGAATACAACGGGAATGTACCTGGCAATTTTTGATTATTAAAAGTACATAACATAGACTTGTTATGTTGGCAGCAGACTCTGACATCTAACCTGTGATATTGGTTTTCTCTTTGTCCTGTTCAGTCACTTGGACTTGACAAATTGATTGTGTTTAATGGCTTTTTTAGCCATTTGCAAAGATTTTTTCTTTCCATTCTCATTCTTATGCTGGTTTGCAAAAAAATAAAGTTCTAAATAAGAAACACTCAAATTTGTATTTGCAACATATATAAAAGTAAAAAATAAAAGATCACAAAGGCCCTAGTAAAAAATTAATATACTAAAATGTATTTATTTCATACTCAGTATACTACAAATACATTTACATATTTATAAAAAAATACCCTTTAAGTTTATTTTTTAGTATTCCAAACTGCCATACTATAAAGTTTCATTTTGCACTTAATGCACTTTAATTGTGCTGAAGCCCAACTAAATACTGAAGTATATCTGATTGTGTTAAAGTCAAACTATTTACTTAGCTTGCATTTTAAAACACATTTTAAGCTTAATTGAGAAATGTGCATTGTGCACAAGTAGTATTCCAAAAAAGCTTAATTATAATTGTTTTTATCAGTAAGTCTCTAGTGATATGTCAGTAAATTTTGGAACTATACTTAGTATGAAATAAATGGATTTGAAATATATAAGTTGTTTACTGGGGTGTACAGTTTAATATTGCATTTTTGCCCATAGCTTCGCCCAGTTTATCATCTGGTTTTGTGTATTTTCTTGTCTGTGCTCAGGTTTCGGGCCGGCTTTAAACGTGTTTTCCGCTGGTGCCCTTTTGTGCGGGTGTCAGACTATGATGAGCTTGAGCTGCGGGCCATGCGTCATAAAGTAGCGCGCCAGAGTAGCATGTACGTACTCTCACGAATGGAGACGACCATCATAGCCGTGTGTGACCCCTCGGAGCCAACCGGACACCCAGGCCGGAAGAGCCTTCACAACCAACAGCACAACGGCTGCTCCAAACCCACCAAGAGCAAAGAAGTAACGTATATGCCAAGCGACCCGAAGGAGGAATTCTGCTGAGATGGACTTTGACGTAAGATTCGTACTGAAGTATCAAGCACAGCCGTTTTAACAAAACCTCATTATGTAAATTGAATTGGGGGTGTTGAGAATCGAAAAGTAGACTGCTTATTTGTGTCATATCATTTAATTAAATACGTATGTATATAACACATAAACAGTGTTTTGTTTTGTGGAGCATGTCTGGCAAATAAAATTTGAGTCACCCCCAGCACTTACCACCACAAAGACCAATATTGTCCAACAATCTGAGGAGCACTTTGTCCAGAAACTGTAGATAGCTGCTGCTCTTTGATGCCAATCAGGACCTGTCCTCTTTCATCATGTGGCTAGCAAGGTTAGCATGCTACCTGAATGCCAAAGTTTTGATTTCTCACGGGAGCTGAACGCTCAATTCTTGTTAAAATATCCAATGTTTGAAAAGGTTGAGACCGTTCCTGAGCTGGTAAATGAGCTGGTGTGTTTCCAGCACACGAGCTGCTTGGCTGAATCGTGTAGGTAAAATTGTTAGCTTCATATTCTCTCCCATTTAATCTAAAACATTTCATGTAATTGATGAGATGGTAAACCAATTGTGCATCACCTTATTAGCATAGCAAAGATCAATTTTGAAATTTGACCTTGTTGTAGACAGAGGCGATGTTTGTAATAGCTTTCTAGCATATTATTACTACTGCTGTATGTATGTGCAGTTTGCAGATTTTCTGTTTGCATGGAGTGACTTGCTCATTTGGCAGAGAGCACTGCGTGGGATGTTGTATCCCAAAATGCAATGCGTATTACTTTTCGTGACCTTTAATTTCCAATGTGATGAGAGAACTGGCAGTTTTCTTTGTTGTTACATTGCTTTATCGGTCTGCTGATCAAATTTTTATTTGTTTCTACAATAACTAAGTGCTATATGCTGAATTAAACATGCACAGAGCAAGGTCTTGTCAAAATAATGTATGAAATGTTTGCATAATGTGCAATGTTGCACATGCAATTTTTAAAATATAATATACAGTGCATACAGTGTTGTGCATTCGATTTGGCCAAAATGCAGCACATGAAACAGGAAAGTCAATGTTCCTGTGATGACAAAGCTGAATTTTCAGCATCATTACTCCAGTCTTCAGTGTAACATGATCCTTCAGAAATCATTTTAATATTCTGATTTCCTGCTCAAGAAACTATCATTATTAAACAAACTGAAAATAGTTGTGCTGCTTAATATTTTGTATTTTTTTTTTCAGGATTCTTTGATGGGTACTTCAAAAGAATAGCATTTACCTGAAGCATAAGTCTGCTGTAACATTAGAAATGTCTTACTGTCATTATCGCTATACACTATAAAAGTAATAATTTCTTACATACACTAAAAGTAATAATTTCTTACTAATCTAAAGTTAGTCAACTCTAAATCCAAACTAATACAATACAACATTAATCAGCTAATGCCTAATAACTGACTAGTATAAAATATGCTTGTGTATTAGATGCAGGATCCAGGGTGTAGATGACTGTGGCTACATCTGCACTAAACCAAAAATCGGATGATACTGAGGGACCACACATAAGTTCTCACTGTATTCTTCTGCCACAATCTGTTTATTACCAAAATGTATTACAATCAACTAGGCACACAACATTATAAGACGCTGATATTTGGTTAAATTTCAGTTGTAAATTCAATGTAAATGTTAAATTGATGTCCAATATGAGCCAATACTGACTTCAGCTAATATTTAGTTGTTTTTAGGTTGTGTAACCAAAATCCAATGATGAATCAAATGATTTTCAACCAAAATGCAACGTCTGTCTGACGTCACGTTAGACGTCAGTCTGGCTTTACATAGACGCCTGGTGCCTGGTGGGAATCGGTTTAAAATCTCAACTGGCCTCATGTTTTCACATGTTCTGTCATCTTTGCAGAAAAGGAATATGAACACTGTACAAAGTAGCATATCTTTAACAACACTGTAAAAGCGAATAGCACATAGCGGAAACATACCAGTATAAACTTAGATATCTTATCTCATCGTAGCTCTGTGTTTTCAGATTTATGCTTTTGGGAGAGCATCTTCAAAAAGATATGTTTTCATAGGACAAAAATGGCATCTCAGTGTAGACTGAAAGCCAAAGCAGAGAGAAAAAGACAGCTTTTAATGTAGACATAGTTTGTGTTTCTCTTGTGACGTATATCTGCAAAGAATAATAGGTGCTATTTTGGGTTTACCTGAATCAGGTAAACCACTGAGACCGAAGCTGGTGTGATTCATCTGGTCTGTATGATTTCACTGGCGTTGCATCATTACTTTAAATGGAAGTCAGTCACCATTTTGCAGCTGGCAACTATATTTTAGGAGCAATGGAGGTGTAGCTACTTGTTTATCTGTCAACTCAGTGACTGGCACAAACTATAACTAAATGTTAAAGTGATGATTATAGCTTATAACTTATCAAACTTATGATCACAAGGTTTCTACAACAGATCAGCACCTCATATTGTTTTTCTAATCATTTACCTCATTCTACCCTTTACTTCTTATTTTTTCAGATTTCTCTGAAACTCTGCCAGAAAAGCTGGTGTTTGGTTTGTACTGTTCAATGAAGCTTCCAGCTGAGGAGCAGTGAGGGGTCTGTTTCTCGAACTAGAGACTGTAATGTATTTGTCATCTTGTTGTTGATCATTGGGTCGTCCGTATTCTGTCCTGGTTAGATCTAGTTTGCTTTCTTCTTTAAAGCCAGTAATGGTCTTGCTAAAGCAAAAAGATGTTTGTGTCTGGCCTTTTCTAAAAACATAACAAATATCTTGCAGAAACTTAAAAAAACAACAACATTGCATTGGGATTTCCACACAGACCTTTCAAGTACTTTCAAGTACATTAGAATAGTTTCTTAATTTATGTAACCGAAAGACTGGAGTAATGGCTGATGCTAGTGAAGCTTTGCATGTATCAGAAGTAAAAATTTTATTTAGTAAATGGTTATAAAAGTTATATATAATATATGTACAGTTATAATACTCTAACAATAATACTTTATTATTATCATTATTATTGCTATTGCTGTTGTTATACCTCTTCTTTTTTTTTTTTGTACAATCAAACCCAAAAGAATCAGTTTAAAGATGAAAGGTTTTGCTTAAAATGAAGGTCAGAATTTTGATACTTGGATGGACCTTACTTTGTTCCGACTCGGAGTGATGCAAGTGCTCCATTTAAATTTCTCTCTTATCTTGTCCTTAGGTTGTTTTCCAGAGTTTGTACTTGACTCTCAAGATACACTCCAAGTCTGCTCTTGCTTGGTGTCTTTCTTTGAAGCTCTGTGTAATTACTCATATATATAAACAGGTAAAAATTTTTCCTCTCAAAATAAATATTTTGTCATTTACTCACCCTCACGTCATTCCAAAACTGTATGGATAACTTATTTCTGCAGAATGTAAAAGTATATATGTTAAAGAATGGTGGTAACAGTGAGCTTTTAAAAAAGAAGATCATTTGCAGAAATATTAGCTGCTGTTTATTATTATATATTTGAATAGATCATACTCCCAGTGGATATTTCTCCAGCATATATATTGTTTTCCTCCTCCTTTTTACCCGTTTAGAAGCAATTATGAGGGAATCCATCACTAATAAACACAAAACAAAATCTATAGCTGGCTTAGCTATAGTCATCGATTGGTTAAGCCTAAGGAGTGCTTGCCACAAACTTGACTCTTAAGTTGTTCCCTGGAAAACATGTCTGGAGGCCTTGGTATGCTCACCCTCACTGCACCACCAATTGCAAGTTTAATGGATTTTTTCCAGGTGAGGAAAGCCAGCTGTGACCACTCAGATAAAAACAGTTTGTGCTCACTGTTTATGCACATGTGTGCACCCAACACCTGTGTATAAATACATGAATACTTCATATATGTATGATAGTAAAGTGATTTTTAATCATTTTATTTTATTGTGCATTTTTTGACACTTTATTGTGTGTTTGTCCTGGTAAAACATAGGTTAGATTTTGTCTGCTTTTAAAGAGAAAACTAATCAAATGTATTGTTATTATTATTATTATTAAGAGGAATAAATATAAATATCCCTGAGAACACCTAATATTAAGAATTTATTAAAAACTGTACAAAAGGTTCTTTAAAAAGCCTTAATGTTTATATAAAATACTGTTTAAAAGTTTATGGTCAATAAGTTTTTTTTTAATTATTTAAATTATTTTAATATAATAACTGAAATAATAATATAATACATAATACTTAAACAAGTATCAATTAATTTGCTAAAAAGTGAAATGTTGCAAAACATTTAAATTAAATATTCAAATAAATACTTTTCTGTTGTATTTTCTATTCATCAAAATAAATAAATAAATATATATATATGTATCCTAAAGAAAAAGATAATACAAAATGTTTCTTGAGCAGCAAATCAGCATATTACAATGATTTCTGAAGGCTCATGTGACACTGAAGACTGGACTGGCTTTTCCATCATTAGAATAAATTACATTCAATTTTACAATTTTATTGTTTTTACTGTATTTGTAATAAAATAAATACAGCCTTTATAAACATAAAAATTTTACAGCCCCCAAACTTTCGAATGGAAATGTACATTTCACTGTATATAAATATTTAAAGAGTCATCAATGTAATGATTAATCAAGCTTTTAACTTTCAAATATGGACTAAATGACAAACTCTCACAGCGACAGTTTCAAAGAACATCAACTTTGTCCTTTGATGTTGTTTGAACTAAGCACTTCTGGCATTTTATGGCCTGGTTTCTTGTATCATATCAGCTCTTTCAAACACTTGTATTGTTCTGTGTCCTTTAAGTGACGTTCCTTGACTCTTTTGGACCTTTTCTTCATGCCTTAATTTCTTTGTTTTTAGTGATCATCTTGCATATCAGTAACCTTTAATATTTGCATAGCTGCACCACAGTTTTGGACAAGCCTACAACCAATGTTTTTGTAAATAGCTCAATGCACCTGCCTAGTGAATGTGCTGAGACCATTTGAAAGTATTAACCATGAATGTAGAATACATCATGGACATGTTTTGACAGTGTTGTACATTCCTTGTATTGCAAACAAACTATGAATGAATGATCACACCATTATCAACTCCCATCTGTCTGAGAGAGCACTTGTGAATGTATACATGTCAAAGCATCAGAGCATGTCCTTACTGCCTTATCACTGTGTTTCTGAAATGCATTTAAGTTAAAACGCCCTATATAACCTAAATGGAGTGCATTCAACTGTACAGTACTGTATGTCATGCATTTTGTTGATTCCAGTGTTCCAGTGTGTTTCTCCCAAATGCTTTATTTGTGTTTGAGGTGTGAGGCTCGGTGGACTTTTGTGAGCCATTCCTATAACAATTAAACACAAGGACATTTGATTTACTGTTTATACTGTAGTTATGTAAGCATAACACTCTGTACTTGTGGATGTTTGTGCTGATTCTTACATGTATTATCTAAAACAGTGTTATTATATTTCATTAGATAAGCTTTGAAATTTTTTCATTTAGATCTAAAAGAATGATTGTATAATCATCAGTCATATAACTATAAGCTCGAATATTTGTAAGCATTATTGATAACTTGTGACAAATTAGCCTTTTTAATGGAATGTTTAAGCTATGGTTTTCTTTTTAAAGTCTTTTGCAAACAAGCAAACTTGCCATTTTCCCTGGCTAAATGACTACACTGAATTACAAGCAGCATGTTAAAGGAACAGTTCACCCAAAAATTCTAATTTGTTGAAAATGTTCTTACTCTCAAGCCATCAAAGATGTAGATTATTTTGTTTCTTCTTTGGATCAGATTAGAAAAAATTACATCACTTGCTCACCAATTGATCCCTTGCAGCGAATAGGTGCCGTCAGAATGAGAGTCCAAACAGCTGATAAAAACATCACAATACTTCACAAGTAATCAAGTCCATCAATTAACGTTTGGTGAAGTGAAATACTGCATATTTGTAAAAAAGCAAACTAACATTTATATCAATTATAATCAATAATAATACCTCCTCGTTGATCTTCTGTTGTCCTCTCACCATTTTTTTCGACTCTTATTCTGGCGGCACCCATTCACTGCAGAGGATTCACTGGTGAGAAAAAAATAACAAACTCATCTACGCCTCAGATGGCCTAAAGGTTGAGCACATCAAATTTTATTTTTTTTAGTGAACTATTTCTTTAAAGAAGGATACAAACAATAGAATAAGGCTATGTATTACATTAGGTAAGTTTTTACAAGTGACTAGCTTTTTTTAATAATGGTGTTGTCTGATCTTGCACAAGACAAGAGCGTTTATTAATTTGTGTCATGTCTACTGTGTTTTTTTTAGTTAAACGTGTTTGGTCAAAAAGCTCTGTACTGCCAATGTTTTTGTTAGATATTCTGACTCTAGTACAAGTATTGTAATTGCCAAACTGTGATTGATGAAAATAAATGTGTTCAAAGGCTTTTAAAATGACAAATGTGAGATTCCAGTTCTCATTGATTGACAGCCATGTCGAAACACTATTTTGAAAAGAAATAATTGCTTCTGCTGTTGCTCAAGTTGAAACAGGGTCAGCTGAGCAATGTAAACGAAAATCCCCTCTGGACTCAATATGTTCATGATTTGTGTTGTAGCAGATGGGGAGGTGTAGTTTCTGAACCACTGATCTACACTCATCTTGAGGCACTCAGAGGACTAGATGGGGTACTTTTAAGAATAGTGCAGCATCAGTCATGTGTGCCCAGGATTTTTATTAAATCCGGTGTAACTCAAATGAGACTAATCCCTAACCCCCCCAATAACACTTGAGGTGTATCTCTTTTCCCACTCTGAGATACTCCCTGCTGACTTGCTCTATCAGCAAAGGAATGTTCCCACACTAAAATTAAGTGAGTTTATCAGTGCTCACCAAACACCTTTAAGCCAACACGATTTAACACAGTGAACCATCTCAAACTGCAAGAATAAAGATGTATAAGTAATGGTTATTGCTTAAACTGTGACGGTTAGGCCTTGGAAATGGTAGAGAATACTGAAGGGATAAACCTTAGCACAACACTCTATCATATACTGTTAAAAAGGTAAAAAGAATGAGATACAATGGAAATGGCCAAAAAACTCTCAAATAAGATAAATGAGTTGGCAGAATTTAACTGATGCACAGTTGATGCCTATCCAATTTCTAAGAGACACATTTACTGGAGTGCTGCCTAAGTTTGTGAGAGGCAGAACCAGGAGTTAATGATTCATTACAAGTGTCTTGACCTGAATTTCACTTACAAATTACTCAATAAGAAAGGAGAAGTTACACTGAGAATTTTTTTTTGTCAAGAAGCGTAAATGTGCTTCATGTGGTCTTTCTCTATGCCTTATCACTTTTTAGTTTTCACTAAAAAATGTGTTTCAAGACTTTGAGAAATAGATCCTTGGTCGAAAGGATATATTTGTTTTCTGTCTTTTTAGAATGGTGACGGATGATCTTGATGTAAAAATGTTTGTGCAGACCAAACCGTAAGTCACAGAGACTTGAAACTTAGAGGTATGGTAGCACCCATATTGCCTACAATGTGACTGGGGCTCACTTAAATTGGCCTGAGAGGGTGCTACAGCAATCAAAAGTACTAAGTCGCTCATAACTCTTAAGCCAGGGGCCACCAAACTTGGTCTTGGAGGGCCAGTGTCCCTGCAGAGTTTAGCTCCAATCCTAATCAAACGCACCTGTAGCAGCTAATCAAGGTCTTTTTAGGTATACTTGAAACTTCCAGGCAGGTGTTATGAGGCAAGTTGGAGCTAAACTCTGCAGGACACCGGCCCTACAGGATCAAGTTTTATGAACATGATCACCATCTCTCCATCTGCCGTGACTCATCTGTGCTGCAGCTGCTGCTTTGTGCAAATTCAAAAAATGCCGCCAGGAGAATCCTTACGTCAGCCTTGGTTGTAAATTTCTGTTGGCTCTTGTGTGTCTCGTGACTGATCGCGTCATGCTGTTGTGAAATGCTATTGGGTCTTGTATGTCTTGTGATCGATTGCTTCATTCTACCGGATGAGAGTGTCTTTTTAAACGAGATGTGAGCGCGCTAATTGAGCGGGATAATTTCAGCGATTAAAACCTTGTTTAAAACTCTTTTCTTCGCATAAAGACATCATATGGCTTCAGAAGGACTTGAAATGCAAAACAACTTGTTTGTATTGCTTTTTTTACTGCTTATGGTCAGTTTTTGCAATAAATACCTGTGACTGCGCTTATATTGTCTGTGTGTGTTTTATATT
>JAUMHE010000042.1:9132033-9147231 GCA_032359235.1 Enteromius mattozi
TTTGATTGGGTTCTCTTTGTTTTAGGAAATCTGATTATGTTTTGGGTCATATTTAATTGTAAAGGGTTCACAAACTTTAAGGCCGCACTATATTTTTATATATATGGGGGATTCTATAATTGCAGGTACATTTGGTGTCCTCACAAAAAACAAAGTCATTATTTTTTCTACTTTTGTTTCAAATGGTTATATTTCTTGTTCTTTTAATGTATTTATTATTGTTCCTTATGAATTACAAGATGTGCAGTCCATAACAATATAATTTATTTTAAAAGTGTCTTAAATAGCTAAAAATCATGATTTCTTCTTGTCCGCATTAGTCAGTGGATTTTTTGTGATCATGTATCAATGTTCAATCAAAATATTTTATAGCACTTTTCTTTTGGCAACAGTTTATTAATTTTATTAATTAAAGCCCTAAATAGTTACTTACTTAATTCTACAACATTAAATGATTTAAAATTAAATTTCTTCTTAGAAAAAAGTGTGTACCCAAATCTTGTGTTAACTCTGTTACCAAACCGTATTTTTCCTTTATATTGGTGGAATTATCTCTCAGAATTGTGGACGTTACAGGAAATAATGTCACTTTCACTCACTGATAAGATCTGAAGCTCTGAAAAGTATCTGTGCTCTGAGAAAATATTTGAAAAACTTCTTACACCAAGAGTAATTTTTAAAACGTCAACTCTGTTACCACAATATCAAAAGGAAAACAGAATTTATTACTGATCTCACATTGGGTTATTTAAAGCTCTTTTAATCATGTTTTCATTAGTGTCATGTTTTCGTTTTTGGGAAAAAATTTAATAAAAATGTCAATTCTGTTACACCATTGTCTCCATTGTGAGTTGACAGTGACAGACAGGGACACCAAATGTACCCGCAATTATAGAATGAGTCATATACATATACGACTGCTTGAGTTTATAACTCTATAGTAGCACACTCAACACCTTGCTGTAATATTTAATCTGTAACACAGTTAAATTTCTTCAAAGTAACCTACCCAATCATTGAACTATAATCTGGAATAAGCATAAACATGCACAAGCAAATGCAGCTTATCAGTCAAATTAATTTGTTAATGCAAACAAACATCTACACTGGTATAAAATATAGTGTAAACATTATAATAATATGATTTGTATTGATGTCAGAGTAAAAATTTTAATTTCTAATGTGCTTTTTTTTTTTAAATGCTTCTTTCTAAAGTACTTTTTTCTTAACTCTAGTGAGCAGATATATTCATAGTGTTAGTGATACAAAAGTTACCTTTTGTAATATAGACGTTAAAGATATTTAACGTTTATTTTTCTTTTCTCTTTTTTCTGTTTCATTTTGGCTTGACTTTGACATTTAAAAAGTAACAGAGCCCTTAATTTAGAGCCTCATGATATTGTAGCCTACTTTTTTTCAACACATCTTTTTCTGATAAACACTGATAATTTACATTATCAATCTGTTAATTAGCAAAGTTTTATATTCATAAGTAAAAAGTAACTCAAAATAAACCATCATGTAAAGAATAATTGACGACGGGCAATTGAATTATTAGAATTATTAGTGCTTTCCTTGCTTATTTGAGGGAAACAGAGGCGGAAAAATGTCTATCAGGACGCAGCCAAGATCAAATCACAATGGTTTTTCAATGCCAGTGTTTCCTCAGGGATAGCCGAAAACCGTGCAGTGTATTTTGGGCTTCAGTCTTAGTCAGAATGGTGAAAACTGAAAGACTGGAATAAACAAATTATGTTTATCAGAATTCATTTATAAAAGCAAACAACAAACAAGAGTCCTTGTATGGATATTTGGAAAAATTTTAAATTATTGATTAGTGATACACGTTTTTCCCTCTTTAAAACATTATTCAAAAACTTAAAAGAGAAAGAGAGAGAGAGAGAGAGAGAGAAAAAACTTGATAGCTACCGCTAGCTAATATTAGCATGTAATATCTAAACTCGGCCACCAGATGCCACTATTGCACTAAATCTAATGCCTACACTGCTTTCTATGTTGATTTCTCTTTAAATAGGCTACATTTACGAGAAAAATACAGAAGAGTCAAGTTCAGAGTGAATTTGAGTAACATTTATCAGTCTATGGAAATTAGTACAGTATGTTTAGACAACACCAAATTGTGAATTGTGGTTACATTAAAAAGTTTTACCAGGGGCGGATTTAGTGAATTTGGGGACTCTGGCAAATATAGGAAAGGGGCCCTATATTATGGGATTTTTACATTAACATTTATTTATTTAGCAGACACTTTTATTCTTCCATGTTGTAGACCACGAAATAGCAATTGATTTACAGTTGAGACCCAAGAAGTAGTCAGAAGTATACATTATTATTAGATATTTAATGATACAAACCTGTTTAGGCTACATTTTCGCTATTCTGTGTCCACACACTGTAAATCTGTTTTCATTGATACTGTTTCTGTTGTCATAAAACGGAATGAATATGAATTAGTGACTGAATAGTGACTTATTAAAACTGTAAAACCAGCTCTACCTCCCAAGATGTTAATCTGCACAAAAAGTCAGATTTACAATCGAATCGTCGTCTGATAAAATCAAACAGGTTGCACATAAGATAATGACACCCCGTTTACACTATAGTGCGTTTTCATTGTAAAATGGCGTTAGAATGATAAGGATCCTCGTTTACACTGGCGTTAAACCTACCCCGGTGTTCTCAAACTAAAACAAGGTCTGCAGTGTTTTCAAAAGTGTCTGTTTTCGAGGGTGGAAAACGCCGGATTAGTGTAAATGATAGGCGTAACCGTAGCAAAGGTTATGCGTTTTAAAACGAAAACGCACTCGTGTAAACGGGGCCTCAGTGATTTAACTGAAAGCGCAGCTCCTTTGAGCCGTTCGCTGAACGAAGCAGACGCAGTGTTCACGCAGCAGTCAGCTTCAGATCCATAATATTTTCATTTGCTACAAGCAGGATACAGAAGAAGCACGTTCAACGCGGACACGCTGACGGCTGTCGTGGTAATAAATACCGTAAATAGCAACCGTTCGCGTGTCCGCGCTAAATGCGCATCTCGTGTATGAAAAGCATTTTGGGGGCCCTTTGGCTTTCGGGGGCCCAAGGCAGTCATCTACCTATGCCTAGTGCGTAAATCCGCCCCTGAGTTTTACACAATATAGCGGCGGGTAATGGATTTTGGAAGCTTTAACAGTGCCTTGTCAGATCTTGTAATGCAAGTAGTTCATGACAACTCCTTTTGGCAGTAATCCATGGCAGAAAAAAAGGTCATCGTCTAAAACATCCTATTCTTAAACTAAAATTATCTAGCTGTAAAATATGAATAATAGGCTATAACTGAAAATGGCAAAATGTACACAATAAGGACAAAATATTTTAGAGGGGGGCTTCTATCTGTTAAAGTCTTCATGATCATCCCTAGATGGCACCAGTTGCCTAATCTACCCTGCTTTTTATTAGGGACAGAGACTGTGTTCCGATTGTCAGGGTCCATATCACACTCTGAAGATAGAACGTTGAAATTCACTTCACTTAACAGAAACCATTAATTCATAAGCCATTAATACACTGTAAAACATAAATCTGTGAAATAACAAATAAATTACAAGCAGCTCATTACACACAACAATATCCATACATTTTACAGACATTTCAGTTCATTTCGGTCATGAAAATAATAAGTGGTGTATAATCAGAATGATTTGTTATATAAAAAACATATATATTTTTCTTCACAAAGCACAGAAGTGTCACCTGCAGAGGAAGCAAAGATATGGGATAATATAATAATGATAAACCCTTTAAAATAATGCATGTTTTAGTGGAATGAATGACATGGCATCAGATTTGAATTTAAAACAATGAGCTCTGTCTGCTTTTACTGGCATTTATTTATCTGAGCTTTTTCTGTATTAGACAGAAGTGAGTACCATAAAAATGCTCAACATAATTTAAAATGACCCCCCCATGAAAGTACAATACTAAAAAGTAAATTAGTTTTTAAGGGCCTCCCAGGTAAAATAAATAAATGAATAACGTACGCAAATAAAGTGCCAACTAAAAAATAAAATGAATAAAAAAATAAAACTGAAGCGGTTATTTAACAGCTTTTGTCTATTGGCTCTGAGGCCAATTTTAAATATAATTTAGCATGTCTGAGCTAAAATGCAAATATAAAATTAGCTTTTTTTTTGTTTAGATAAACAGACCAAAAATATTGCTGACTCATTTCTTCAGTCACGAGTGTATCCTGTTTTTTGCCAAATGACACCCTCTTTATTATGTACCTCCCTCTAAAGCCACCTACTATGACTAGTAATAGCAACTTGTTTAAAGGTTTGACAAAGAGCTAAAGAATAATGACTAATAAACAACGTCATGTGAACGTTTCAAAACCATACAGCTCAACACAACTGAGAAAACAATTGCATTTATCATGTGACTTGAATCAACTTTTTCTGAGACGGTGTGTGCCCATTACACACCTAACAGTATAGAAATATACTTTGTCTATTTACTATATTAATAAGTATTTTCAGTGTAATGTTTTTAGATCAGTATGTTTTCTGTATGTTTTGTATTATTATTGTCAAGTAAGTGGGTGCCTTTCCAACATTACAATTCTTTCCCCTACATGGTTTCAATGTTATTTTTATAAATTAATATTTATACATTATCCGCAAGCTGAATAAATTAAGCTTTGCATTGATGTTTGGTTTGTTAGGATAGGACAATACTGGGCTACTGTTTAAAAACTCTGGAATCGGAGGGTGCAAAAACATTAAAATATTAAGATAATTGCCTTTAAAGTTGTCCAAATAAAGTTCTTAGCAATGCATTTTACTATTTAAAAATTAAGTTTTGAAATATTTATGGTAGGACATTTACTAAATATATTCATGAAACATGATCTTTACTTAATATCCTAATGGCTAATTTTGACCCCTACAATGTTTTGTTGGCTATTGCTACCAGTCTAGCTTTGCGAATTATCACTTTATTTTTTGCTCCAGGGTCACATATACATCCATTAAGTATGTATAATATTCATATATTATATAGGCTGTAAATGTACGTCTTTTCTATCTGTCATCATTTTCTATAAAATGTTTTTTTTTCCCTGGTAATCTACAGGCCCGTGTGATCTTATTACATTCCTCTATGCTCTGTGTGCCTTTTGAATTCCATTATGTTATTTATTCTCTGTTTTAGTCATTTTGATTAATTTTGCTTACTGAAATGTTTGAGAAAGGTTTCAAAAGGTATATCTTTGAGACTGCTCCATTGACAAAGTGTTACAAACTCTCAGAAATAAAGGCAGTTTCCTTTCAAAAGCTACATGTTTATACCTAAGGGTCCATTTTGGTACCCTAAAGGTACATGTTTTAAGGGTGCATATTTTAACCTAATAGATACAAATGTATACATTTTGAAAAGGTACTGCCCCAGTGACAGCTTTTGTACATTTATTTCTGAGAGTGCAGGTACTTTTTTCTGACATGCACTTTGTTACAAACTTTACATTTCTAAGTCAGTAGACCAGGGGTCATAAAACTTGATCCTGGAGGGCCTGTGTCATGCTGAGTTTAGCTCCAACTTACCTCAATACACCTGCCTGGAAATTTCAAGTATACCTAGTAAGTCTTTGATTAGCTGCTTCAGGTGTGTTTGATTAGGGTTGAGCTAAACTCTGTAGGGACAGAAGTCAGTAGACCAGTACCGTAAATACATGTAGCATTACACTCCATAGCTTTAAGGACAGTCTAAAAGTATAGCTATCAACTGCATATGCAATGTATAATGTTAATAAGTAGATATTTTCCATAGCTGTTTTAGTGTATTTTAGAGAAAATGGAGATAGACAGGGAGTTTTATTTAAGGCATGTTTCCTATTCACATGAGGATGAGTGTGTCACATTTATCAAACCTCAAACCTAGTTCATTATCAAACCTAGTTCATTAGGCGAGTTGTTTAGTTTGGTTTATTTTGTGATTTATGTATAGATTTACAGAGCATTTTCGATGTATTTTATTGATTAGTTCTCCATGCTACAGTTAATTAATTCAGCACAGAAACGTGGAACCTTCGATTCCAAGGAAAATGACGTAGGATTTTTTCACTCAAATATATGAAAGAATGTACCTCTTCTGTACAAAGTTAAGGAAACGCAAGAAGGAAGAAATACTTTATTTTTCCCAGCAGGACTGATGGTTGGAATGAGTTGTCTCATAAACAAATGTTGTCTTAGTTTAATAGTTAGTTACATTGACGTCCTGGCATATTTAGGATTTTTTTGGTTGGTTTGGTTTTCATTATTGTTATTGTTTACTTTGCATTTCTGAAAATCTGCAGGGCCATTTAATCTAATTCGAATCTCTTTCAAATTCCATGTATTTGATATTCTCTGTTACAGCTTCATTATGTGATTTTCAGATCTAGGTCATTTATGTCATGCATGATGTGCAATGTATGAGTCTTTATGTGCATACCATGCAGATATTATGTCACGGGACTTTAGGTTTGAAAGTGTGTGTTTCTGTTTTTACAATCACAGCTTTTGTAATGAGTGTTATCAATATAAACAACAGATAAACAAACTTCGGTAACATCCACTTCTTAGTAGACACCCTACTAACTACAAGTAACTTTACAACTACAAGTCAACTACCATCTGTTCAAATATTAAAGACTTTTTCTTTGAAAAACAACACTTTATTATCGTCCTCCAACTTACATTCGACTGACTATAAGAAACTTTGCAAGTATGTGTCAACTAATTCTACTAAACCCAACCCTAACGTAACAGTCCACTAATACTCTAATGAGAGTTAATTGACATGTAGTTTCAAATGAATTATTTAGTTGGCATGCTGTTGCAAAGTTATTAATAGAATGATTCTTAAGTGGATAATCAAAGTAAAGTGTTATCTAAACTTAAAACTAAAAATTCATATCAGTTTCTGCTTTTTGTTAAAAAGTTTAGTTTTGTAATGCTTATAATTGTTATTTTTCCTCATATAATCAAATGTGAACGGTGAAAAGGTGAATCCCTTTAAAATGTCATCTTTTGTCAAACAGATCATACTGACATGGAAGTTTACCATTTTTTACCTTTTTGAAGTCAGATGCCCATTAATGATCTTTTATAACCAGTCAATTCTTGAACGTCTGCCATGTTGTCTCTGTCAGTTTTGTAAAGTTTGAGTAATTTATAACAGAGATAATGTTTTGTTTTTTATTTTCAATTATCTTTTGTGAGGCTCATTTTGTTTTCTAGTACATTTCTTGTTGATTCTCAGTGGTTGTGATCAGAGACTTTTGTACAGGGCAAGAGGACATGCCTGCAGTGACGATCATAGTCACAGAAGTTGTGTGGTATCTTGGTACACTATGACCTCTGAAAACTTGTCAACACACAATCTTGCAACAAGGCTTAACTTTTTGTTGCTTGCACTTGTCCGTGAGTTTACGCAAGCTGTAAAACTTGACATGTAAGGTGAGCTCTTTAGTGCTAGATTCCAATAAGATTCGTCACATTTTTGTCTGGATTTTTTGATTGCTTACTAATGGCCCAAAGACATTTTTGACAAAAACGCCAAATAGGAAACGAGGTACTACCAACATACAATGCATCACAATGCATTCAATGATTGCTGTTTTTCCAGAATCATGAATATGACCTGTTGTTAGTCTTGATGTTTGTCACAAAAAATATTCACCTATCTTCACCATTTGCATCAGATCTTCATGCTTTGTGTCACAATTTATGTTTTGTATTAAACATGCCATTGTTAAAGGTGTTGTGAAATGTATTAATGTTGCAGAGGTATTGCTTTTGAATGTGAACAATTACAACAAAAGAAAGTAGTATATTTTTATTTTTAGCCTTCCTGCTTCCTTTAAATGTAAGGAAGATGTGTTTCAAAAGAGTAGGAAAATGATGCCTCCCATAAATAAGATTTATTACCACTCGAAAGATGTATACAACAGTTTTCCACAATCCCACCATGTATGAAATTGCTGAATATATAACAGTAGTTAACTGGGTAAAATGAGCACATATAGACGAAAAGGTAAATATACATGCTACCTGGTCTTCAACGTACCTTAATGCACTTTTTAGTGAGCCATGAAATATGTACCAATAAGTACATCCGTGCAGTTTCCAAAAGAAATGAACATTACAGGCAGTAAAAATCTGACACTTTTTATTCCTTTTCACACAAATTGACAGAGTTTTGATTAATAAAGCATAATCTTCGTAAATTAATTGAAGAATATCATTATGACTTTAAAAAATTTTTATATGCTGGGAGATTTGAAAACTGGTGTTTTTGAACATTAGCATCACACATATCCAGTTTCATATCTATGAGTTTTCATAGATGGTTGGTTTGTTCGGCTCACATGATATGGCATTGCACTTTTAGGCAATGGAAAGCTCCGGTTCAAATCCTGTGTAGAACAAATCTGCGTTAAAGGCAGTTGAAATGGCAAAGTTACATCAACAAATTACTTTTGCTATCAGTTTTGCATTTGTTAACACTATCGGGTAGGTTTAGGGTTGGATTTGGTGTAGGGCATATTTCCAACATTATATTTCAGTTCTGAACTGTCGTGATATGTCACTGAAGCAACGTAATACAGCAATATTTACTTATGTCAACGTAATAAAAATGTGCCAGGGTCACGTATTGAACCTGTGTTGCACAAAAAGTGCACCAAGGTACATATTTTTTATGAGACCAGGTTGCTACATATGTTCAGTGTGCATATATACTACATTTTCTTACATTTTGAAATAATACATTATGCTCCCCAAGCATTTAATCCAAAATACAGCAAAATCTATAATATTGTGAAATATCATCACAAGTTTTCTATTTGAATATTATCTTGATCTCATCTATGGCTGTGGATTAAGTCAGTTGTAGTTCTTGTATTTCTGCTAGTCTCATCTCTTTTTTCTGTTCCTATTTCTCTTTCTTTTATTGATTCTGCTTGTTAACAGCAGGTGTTCATCATAATACTCATCATAATTTCCCAGGAGGGCATGAATATATACGTATGTGTGAGGACCGTTGAAAAGACAATATGGGGTGAGGGAAGAACTTCCAGTTCATGAAAATATCAAATCTGAATGTTCTCTATTCCTATGATTCACCCAACAATCATGAAGGAGTGGCAATACAAACTTTGCGTTTCATGTTTTCCATGTCATGTGATATTTCAGGTCTGTGAAGTGAATGCTTGAAAGTGATTGTTGGACATGATTTAAGAGCCTGTAAAAAAAAAACAAAAAAAAAACAGAAAATGGTAATGTTTGCATTTTGCCTTTTATTCTTTATTTAGTGTATCTCTTGCTATTTCTGTCAACCACTTATCATTGATTTTTCACAGTTTTTAATTGATTTACAATCTTAAACTTATATTAACTTTATCTGCTTGGAACATCAAGTAAATCAAGTATTCAACTTATTAAAGGAATTAAGCGAATAAAAGAAAGTGTTAGGGATTTTTTATTTTTATTCTTGTAACACAGTTCAGGCCTGAATTGGCTAAATTAAATGACATGTATTGTAGTGCATAGTTTCGGTGTAAGGAGGAGAATTCAATCACATGAACATATTTGCACGTATCATCCACTCATCTATCACTCCCTTGCACGCAGTTAGCGAATGGCAGCTGGTAAACCAATCACACTGACTGCTCTCAGTAATGTGGATCGACTAGTTTTACACATGCGTTTTTGTGGTTGGTAAGGTTAGAGTAAGACTTGTGCTTTCACAATGTGATGCAGTTTATCATGTGCTCCTAAAAGATATTTAACTGTGAACCACTGAAGAATTTCCTGTTTATTTGAAGTTTATGTGGGTTTGTTATGTGTTTCCTTGTTCAAAAAAGATGGTCATTCTCAGAAAACTACACCTCTGGAGTCTACACTATTGATATAATCACAGATACTTTACTGATCAGAGACACAGATATTGTGTTCAACAGAACATCAGAAAATAAGAATTGGTAAAAATGTAACATACGGTTTCATTGTCTCTGAAGATTTATTTATAATGTATTAAAATAAAATAATTTATACATTTTCTTTTTCTTTCACATCATCATCCACATTACACTCATCTGTTTTCTAAACCTACTGTTTAGCAATTTACATTTACATTTAACCATTTAGCAGACACTTTTATCCAAAGCAACTTTCAAAGGAGAACAATCAAAGCAAAATCAAAATCAACAAAAGAGCAATGATATGGAATTTCTATAACAAGTCTCCGTTAGCCTGTACACTGTACACATAGCAATGTTGTTTTTGCTAATTATATCATAAATAAGTGAGAAAACAGTGAATGAATAGAGTAGGGCTAGGTAAAAAATATTTATATCTCAAAATTAAACAATATTGATTCTTAAAGAAATAGTTCATCCAAAAGTGAAAATTAAGCCATAAACTACTCAACTCCAAGCCATCCTAGGTATATATGACTCTCTTCTTTCAGACGAAAACAGTCCGAGTACTTTAAAAAAAGTGTCCAAGCTTGAGAGCTTGGTAATTCTGGTGGATATAGTGGCCGTTATTTTGATTCCTTGAAACGGATATGACTCTACGTATGGCACAGCTTACATTATACATCGAGTCAGAAGCCGGCCAAGAAGCTGGAACTGGAAGTCAGTTATTTACGTTATAATTTGAAAAATAGAAATATATTTGTTACAAAACCTCATCGATCTGCTTCAGAGGACATGTGACAACCCCCTGAAGGCATATAGGTTTATGTGGCAGTACTTGCAGATATTTCGGATTTGTGGTGCTTCAAAATAATCTATAGTAATCCACCAACTGACTCTCATGTATATTTTACAGCATTAGTTGAGAGATTTATTTTTCCTTGAGAAAATGGGGCATGTACTGCTCCTGATATATCCAAAATAATCAACATTATATTAAATTGGTAATCAAATCGAATTGCAAGCTTGTGAATGAGAATCAAATCAAACTGTGAAGTTTGTGTCAAAACCCAGCTCTAGAATTACGTGCAAGTCTAAAAGGGGCAAGGTTTTCTTTTTATAGGTTTTTAATAGGTGATTTAATGATAAATAACTGGCACAACATTAAAAAACCCAGCTTGTGTTGTGTTTCTTTTCCTTTCTGTTTCCTTTTTGTGCTCTGTCTCACCTTGCCACGAGTCTAATAGCATCCCTTTCAGTGCATTCCTTAACCAAATCAAAGATGTCCTAGTTCATGGCCATGTTATGACATGATTCATGGATTTTGGCCTTTGGGTGGCTCAGCAAATTATGTAATGCCCTCAGACTAGGACATAATCTTTTTCTGTAGAAACCTAAATAATGGCAAATTGGATTAATGTGCGCCTTTGTTGTTGATGGCAGCAAGAAAAAAAACTTTTATCTTAAGACAAAGAAGGCACAACCAGGCCCAATCAGTTCAACTTGCCACAATCAGTTAAAAAAGAAATATGCTGATGTTTTTTTATTGCTTCACAGTTTTCAGAGTCTCCTTAAAATTCTTGGTTTCTAACTTGTAATTACAGGTTTGAAAAGGTGGAAACATGCAATTATGGTAAATCTAACATTGTGTTTCGGTTACTGTGACTTCTATAGAGGACAAAAAGAAGGAGAAACAAGACATTCCTCAAAATATTTTCTTTTATATATATTTTCTTTCTGTATACAGGTTTGGAACAGCATAGTAGTAGGATGAGAAAATATTGGCTACATTTTCTTTTTATCTGACCTAGAAAATTGTTTCAACCTTCATGTATAAGAACACTTCATCGCATCTCAAAAACACAACTTTTAAATTTGCAGGGAACAGTTAGCAGAACTTGAACTTGCAGGCATTGGGTGCTTTTGACTGTTATCTTTATTAATTTCTCACCATGATGGGTGAATCACAAGTAAGGCCATTAATTGTTCACATTCACTGTGTGTTAATTTAGATAGCTAATACGTTATTTGACAGTTCCAAGATTCAAAAAATTTTAATGATAACAAAGTTCTAGCATGAGCATTTCCTTAATTTGTTTCAGAAGTTCACATAACATTATTTTACCTGTTCATTCCTGTTTTGTGTTCTAATGAGGTAAAAACATTTTTTGATCACAACATTTTTTGGATGGATTCTCATATGTTTACTATGTAATCTATTATGATTCATGTTCAGTGACGTAAACTCATGTTCATGTTAGCACACATGCATCACATATTTGTGGTGACTGTTTTAATCTAAAATAAGTTTGTTTTTTTCGTCTACTCTACAAAACATCTTTCTGTGAGTCAGCTGGAAACATTTTATAGACATTAATCAATCAGAATGTGTGAATATCCTCTTTTCAAGATGTTTATCAGAGGTTTGCATAATTTGTATGAAATACTTTTCCGATGATGCGACATCTTGGAGGTCAAGTAGAAAGACCTTTAAAACAAGGGCAAAGATGAGCAAATGTGTGGAATCTGAGCAATGTGGATGGGCGGATGAATAAGGAGAATAGAGAAAAAACAAATGCAAAATGCAAGATAAAGACAACAGAATGGGTTAGTGGTATATTGACTCATCCAGAGAAATGTGAAAAGTTTTCTAAATGTAGAGATTAGGAAACGTAAGAAACTGTTTCTTGAAACTCATTCTGAGTTTTAAAAGCTTTAAGTGATATATGTAGAAACTTACATCTTTAACCCCATTGTATTTTCAGGCTCTGACAAGAACAGTTTCAAACATTGATTCACGAAAAGCATTTTAAGCAGATAGATTCCAGATGACTTTCCAATTAATATGACTTTTCTTTTTGACGTTTGTTATAAAGAAATTGAACAGAAACCACAACTATGCCTGTACATTGTAGTTGGATTAGATCATGTCCTGGGTTTCTGTTCAAAAGGGAGGTGCACACTAGCAAGTCAAACAGCCTTGAAGAAACTAGGTTAAAATGGTATATTAATATGCATCTCAGTGGCACCCTGCTTTATAATACAGTAGCACCCATGCCTACTCCCAAGAATTCCAGCCAGGTCTGTCCCAGTGCTCATACTAAATTTCACATGTTTTACAGAGCCAATGTTTGCCAATATATATTTCTAAGGTACTGCATATAGCAACCCATATAACAACCCTATTGCCATCTAAATCTTAAATATCAGTGATTAATGTTTGACTTCATAAATTACACAATGGACGTCAGGTTTTTCATGACAGGTTCAAATATCATTCCAAAAGGAGTTTAGCATTTCTGTGATGGCATATGGCACCAACAATGTCACTGTTTTTAGAGAAAATCACTTATATGTCAGTTAATTGTTTCATCTGAGTAATAAGAGTTTCATTTTAGTAATAATACAATGGACACCATGGTTTTACCAGGTTTGATCATTCCAAAATGGAGATTTGTCAATTGTGATATGCTACATATGACACCAACAATCCTATCATCATCAGAATCTTAAAAATGAGTGATCTAATTTGCAAGATCATGCATCAAAAATAGCACATAATCAAACACCACATACATGGGCAATTTAAAAAGCATTGGGAATAAAAGAAAGTTCATGTCTTATTACTGCACGGGAGGCCCACTGATTCATAGACATGACTTTGCAATCATTTGATTTGATGTGCGCATTCCACGCCAAATCAGATGATTGAAGGATTGAAGGAGGTGAAGGGATGTTATCATCCTTCCTGGCACTAAGTAACTAATAGAACAACCTCCTTGACAGCAACCAATCTGGTGTCAGAAGTGGACATTCAACTGAGACTGCCTTACTCTCAATTGTTGAAGCCCTAAGACTGGCAAGAGCAGATTCAAAATTTTCAATACTTATCTTGCTGGATCTCTCCGCTGCTTTTGACACAATTAAACACCAAATCCTCCTATCAACCCTATAGGGAAAAAGCATATCGGGAGCCACACTTCAGTCTTACCTTTGAGTCTTATCTCTCAGATAGGTCCTTCAAGGTATTTTGGAGAGGTGAGGTGTCCAAGTCGCAAAATCTAACTACTGGGGTGCCTCAGGGCTCTGTTCTTGGACCACATTTTCTTCTCTGGTTACATGGCATCACTAGGCTTTGTCATTCAGAAACGGCTTTTCATATTACTGCTATTCTGATGACACTCAACTCTACCTCTCATTTCATCCTGATTATCCAACAATAGCTGCTTGCATCTTAGTTTGTCTAAAAGACATTTCTTGCTCGATGAAGGACCATCACCTTCAAATCAACCTTGTCAAAACAGAATTGCTTGTGGTTTCAGCAAACCCATTCATCACAATTTCACCACCAGTTAGGCACATCAACCATAACTCCTTCAAAAACAAGTTGTGATTGATGATCAGCTGACTTTCTTAGACCATATTGCTAAAACTGCCCGGTCCTGGAGATCTGCTTTATACAACATTAAGAAGATCAAGCCCTTTCATTTGGAACTTTTCAAGCTCTCGTTCTGTCCAGGTTGGACTATTGGAATGTTCTCATGGTAGGTCTTTCCGACAGTTCCGTCAAAAATTTACAATCTCTATTCTAATTCTATTCTAAAAAATGAAAACTTGCCTTTTAGTCTTGCACTCTATTCATTTACTGCTTGTTTAGCTTAAAGGAATACCTTTTCTATTCTTCTTATTTTCTATCTATTTATTATACAACTAACTAAAGCAAAAAATGTCTCTAACAGTAGCTTGCTCTTTTTCCTATTCTGTTTTCTTTTTATTTATTTTATAATAATAAAAAAACTAAAAAACCTTGCTATGTGTACTATGTATACACTTGCACTTGTGTATCATTGCTCTTTTGATGATTTTGATTGCTTCCATTTTCTCATTTGTAAGTCACTTTGAATAAAAGCATCTGCTAAATTACTAAATGTAAATCTAAATGTATTTAACATATCCATGGTCTTAGGCCCATTCATTGCTAGCAAAAATTCCTGTCCCCTTTCTGCCACTGAATCCAAGGCCTTTGAATTAGAAAGATCAGTGATTGTTAGAAGTCAGATGCAAATCCAAGCTGTTTATACAGAAATCAGAAGGAATAAATGTCCCCTGGGGAGAACCAGATGAAATTGGATAGAAGTTAAATACACAGGGGACCCCTCTTATATTTCAAGAGTTCACGCTTTCCTCATTGAGAGTAAATGATTAGCGAGTTTGGCGTGCTGTCAGGGGAGCGAGCCGGG
>JAUMHE010000042.1:9152257-9181908 GCA_032359235.1 Enteromius mattozi
TTTTAGCAAATGGCTGCAATATAACAAAGAGTGAAAAATTTAAGGGGGTCTGAATACTTTCCGTACCCACTGTATATCCAAAATCTGTCAAATCTCAACAAAATCCATTGCTATGACTTATCATGAGAGGCAAAAGGTTACATTTTAGTCGCATAACATTGGTTAATGGAAACGCTGTCATTTCGAAATACTTTTTTTATCAACATTTATCAAATATCACCAAGGTTTTGTGCAAATCTGTAATGGAAACGCCACGTAGTTTCATATATTATATTGCATTTCTGTCAATAGATCCTCTTAAATACTACACACTGCACCTTTGAGTTAATGTCATGATCAACATTATTATGTGAACTAAACTCAACAAAATTATGTTCGCAACTTAAAGGTTTTATTAAATTATTAAATTAGAATTAATAACTTGCACCTTGTGGTAACAGGTCCCCTGAATAATTTTTTAAAGTGAACAATAGCTATTTTTAATGAAATAACATTGATATATTTTAGGTTCAATACAAGTTACTCAGCACAGCATTTGTGGAAAATTGTTGATATCAACTAAATTAACTTCCATTTGTCCCTATAATT
The DNA here is from genome assembly GCA_032359235.1 of Enteromius mattozi. Lineage (NCBI taxonomy): Eukaryota > Metazoa > Chordata > Actinopteri > Cypriniformes > Cyprinidae > Enteromius > Enteromius mattozi. Next base: position 9,152,846 of record JAUMHE010000042.1, read on the forward strand.
TATTTAAATAAAAACACAAAATTGGGTTACAGTAGTGTGAATAAGACCAATCTTTGAATGTTCAAATACTCTCTGTTTAAAAAGTCAACATGCATTTACAGGATTTTAGTGCACAACAAATTGCATACTCACCTTTTCAGAATGAAATTATATTTAGTTTGTTGCCTTGACAACACAATGCCTGAAACCCTGACTGCAAAAGTGTTTTTTTTTTTATTTAAAAATGAAATTTGCCCTATTTACTTTAATTTTAATGCTTCTCTTTTTTATAATAATAAATAATTCATTTAAACCCAGAATATTGCTTTTAAGAATGTAAATAGTTTTTTTTTTTTTTTTAAGTGATGAAGGAAAAAGGAGGCAGGGCAATGACAGCTGATCATATCATTAAAATGCATGATTTATGTCAATATGCAGAGCTCGTCAATTGTGGCTCACAGTGCAGCTGAACACATAGACCGCAAATGGCGGAGACAGCAGGAAAAGGATGGACAGAATAAGTGAAAGAGAAAAAGCAAGTAAAAGTGGAGAGGAAAGGGGGACAGTATAGAGGCAGAGTTGATATTTTTCATACCCTTCAACCCCGTATGGTAATTAAATTCTCAGCTCTTTTCAGTTAATAGAGCTCATTAGTAACACAGGGGATAAAGGCAATTAGTCACTTATTGACACATGTAAGCCGTGTGAAAGAGCCAAAATACACGCACACGCACACGCACCATGAATTCTCTGCTGAAAGCTCAACGCTTGATCTTTATCAAAAGCACCAGGGTGTGGTGTGTGCATGTGTGCATGCTGCATTAGTATGTATCCTGGGTCTTTAAACTGCCTAAATAATCTCAACGTAGTGAGAGAAGAGATAAATAGGAGAGAAAATTGGAAATGCTGTAACAGCAAAATAGAGGAAAAATACAGAGAACTTTGAGAAGATGCATGTAACCGGTAAAGTAAAAAGAAAATACACTTTGTGCCAATTACAATAACAATATTGTGGTCAATAAACAATGCATTTACATTAGTATGACAATTTCAAAAACACTCTAATGAATTGCTCAAAAGTTGGAAATACGCCAGAAGATGGTCACACACCAAACATATCAAGACAGCAGTTCAAAACAAAAAAAAAAATTGAATCTAATCTAATAAAAAAACAGGCAAAAATTCACTTCAGGAATGAACAGTTTTGTGTTTTTTGTTTTGTTTTTTTAAAAAGAGCAAACTAGAAAATTTTATTATTTTACAGCTCTCTATATGGAGCATATACATTTTTTAAAAATGTAGAATTTATGTAAAAAAAATATATATGGTAGCAACATTTTTGGTTTTACAGTAAAACTCTGTATTTAATGGATGGATATACTGTAATGTTAATATACCATCCTATTTAAGTGCCAATATTTGTTTTGTGTCTTTATTATTTACTGACAACCACCTAAAATGTGATCAGGCCTGTAGCCACCTATTATGTCAAAAATAAAATTTGTTCTCTGAATGACTACTTTACTGTTAAAGTCCTCAGATAAATGTCTGCATGACATGTATAACTCAGTTTAGACAGTTTGCAAGAATGTTTAGTGTCCCTGGTATGAAACTTTCGCTGTGAGATGCTGGCGGAGTGAACAAGTCTTGAGAGAGTTGTGAGCATAGACTGGCTGTGAGTGAAGGCACGGGCGCATCCTCTGTGTTGCCAGATCCAGCAAAGCATTTTTGGACTTGCCTTGTCTACTTAATTCAACACTTTTGGAAGTTAAAGTAGAAAGTTGTAGGAAGTCAGCGATATCTCAGTTTAGATTTATTTGTATTTATTTAATTTTTTTTGGTAGCAGTACCTGGCAACACTGCATCACCAGCACTGACAACTTACAGCAATCAAAAAGGCCAATGGAGAGGTTTTTGCTGACAGGATTCAGTAAGGGAAACTCAAAAACGATCATGACATTCTGTCAGAAACATAATCAACGCTGTCAAAAACAGTAGCATTTAACACTAGCACACACAGATCTGTAGAACAAGAAGGCTACAGAATGAAATTAAATAACTACGCAAAAACTTCAGTCATGAATGCTATGCTATGTCATTCAGTATAGTTAAAGTAATGTTACAAACATTCATAAGAGCACGAGAACTAAAACCGAAAGCACAATAATTTGGCAGAAACGGGCTTCCATACCCTTCACTGTAAATAAAACTTGTTTATTGCGCGTGCTGTGAGTTTTACGCATGTTTGAGAACGCAACAGCCACTAGTTATGCTTTATTTTCATGGCAGATGATTACAGCACTTCACTAGATTTGTCACTGAAGCTGGAGATTTCCTTCAAAATAAAGCTCTGCTGTCGTCTCTGTCAAAATAAAAGTGCAGCATGAATTGCTGCTATCTCTTTTAAGTGTAGAGTATAAAGTTCTTTCAGTGATTTCCTATAATGGCTGGACCCCCCCAAAAAAAAGAAATCTTACAGTGTACGTCATTTATGTAAAAACAAAAACAGCATGCATTAACATTCTTTTATTCTACATGAATACCCGTCAACATATTTTTATTATCCAGTCAACATATTACTGAATCAACCTTACTTGATAACACCATTTAAAGTCAGTTTTCACCAAACACTTTCTTCAGGATTGTTTACATTATGAGCTTTTTAGTACACTTCCATGTATGCTGTTTCTACGAAGACACCACATGATTGTATTTACTGAGGTGTTGTTACGTGCACACGTACATGAACGGCAGCTCCACAGAACAGGTTGTTCTGTTGTGATCTTTGGTGTTTGCTAGTGAAGGCGATGCTTTCATTAAGCTTCATTAGAGTAATGAATACAAGCTTTATAGAGCGCTGTGCCTGAATATGGAAAAATTTATGAGGAGAGTGTGTGAGTCAGAATGTTTCTTTCTATAATGAGTGTGTTACGTGAGAGAGTTTGTGTACGTGTGTGTGTGCCCAGTGAGAGTCAAGTACCATGTAAAATGAACGCGATTCAGTTCATAACCCTGCCACTGTATTTGTGGACTGTTCTACATTCGCCATCTCTCCTGTTGTTTTCTTTCATCTCAAGTATCCTCATCTCTTCTTCCTCTTCCCATTAATTCATCAGCCAGCCCATGCCTCTATCTTCACCATACACTTTCTCTTCCACTCCCTCTTTCTATCTCTGGCAGCTCTGCGCTTAGTATTTCACACAAATTTTCCTCCACCTCCCAAGTTCTTCTCTTCGATTCATCTCGCTTCCGTCATTCCCTTCCTTGTCACTTACTCGCTATTCCTCCCCCTCATTCTCCACCTTTCTCACTCCACCCTCTTACAGACAAGCTACCTCTCCAAACCTCTCTCTCTATAGCTGTAGTACACATTAGCTACAACATCAAACTTGTTTTAGCTCATTTGTACTGGCTACCCAGTAAGTACACAGTAACATTGATTTTAAAGATTTAATTATTTGGCGCCAAACAATCCTACAAATCATTTTTCAGGAATACTGGTGTGCAAACCAGAGATCACTGGAAGAATGTGTGTTAATTTTTGCTACGTTCATTTTTTGGTAGATCACAGATCTAGAAATAAGACACTGAGCATTTACTTTTTTCTTAATATAAAAATAAAAAAGACAATAAGCACTATTTTTTATTATTTATTCTTCCTGATTTTCACTATGTTTTTCAAGTTTTCTTATTTCTACAAAAAAAATTAAAAATTGGTGTAGAATTTACTTGATAAAACTTGGAAAACAACTTGGAAATAGCTAGTAATGTTCACAAATATTTACAAAGTAAAAAATACTATTATAAAATACGAAAAAAAATACTAAAAGCTCTATATAGTTCTATATAGTTCTCATAGTTCTATGGTAAAACATACCAATACTCTTTGTTTTATTTACATTTCTTTATTTTATTTAAGAATAAATAAATAAATAGTTAGTAGTAGTAGTAATGGTAATTAGTACATTTTCATTTATTTAATTAGGTGATGCTTTTTTCAAAGTGACTTCAAATTTAGTAAGATTACAGACTAAAAATACTAAAAATTGAGAAAAATATTATACAAAAGTAGCATTATTAATGCAGGTTGGTAACTTTACTTAAAGCCTTTATTAAGGGTTATTAAAGAGTATAATGCATTGTAATTATTTTATTTATTTATCATAATTATCTATATATTATGTATTATATGTAATACATTATATCTCATCGTAAATAATTATATATCTTAATTTAAAATGCAAAAAATAATGTATTATTTGTGGTTATAATCATTTATGAGACTGTACAATGCATTGTAAAGAACATTACAAGGCATAGTAAATGCATTAAAATATTATAATACTAAAATATTTCTCTCCCTAATTTTGAATGGTTAATTTAACACAATTATTGTTTTCTTACACCACAATTATGTCCTTGCTGTTTTAATTTTGCTAAAAATATATACTGCATCGATTTATCAAAGTGTTTATTACTATTATAGCATTGTATTATTAATATTATAGCAGTAGTATGGTGTTAATTCAGATCTAAGCGAAACTGTCTGAGCTGTACAGTGTTACTTAACGCCTGCAGCATTTAGCAAAGCATAACCAATCTCTCTTCCTCTCTCACTAACCCTCTTCTTACAGCTGTTATCCTCTGCTACTCTCTTTATCTCGCCACTTCAGTTTCTTTCTTTTCTTTTTTTGAGGTAGATAATTATTTCTTTAACTCTCCCTTCAAGAAAGTCCATCTCACTACCTCCCTCTCCCTCTCAGTTTATCTCTCTGCACTATATATTTTATTTGAATTTGAATATCTTTCTGCTCTGACACTTCCTGACTAGGGACAGCTGCACTGTCAGTAACAGTAACAGGAGAGAGAGAGAGAGAGAGAGAAGGAAGGGTGTGTATATGGAGAGATTTCTAATTCAAAGAGACATGCAGTGTTTCCGTGGCAACGTGGTTTCCATCGTTACGTTCTAGCTAAAGATGCCATTAGAGTGAAAAAATACTCCCCACACACTCACAGACACAAACACAATCTGAAACACATATATGCACATTCATATGCTAACAGACAAATACACACACAAACCCCCTAAACAAAAATGAAGGGAGATAAACACGAAGCAATCCAAAACTGCACATTTCTGAAGAAAATGATGGTGTTTGCCAATGAAAATCTGGCCGACATGATGCCAGGCTGTAATGGGCGGTTGCCAGGGCATTGCTATGTGATTTGTAGTGTTCAGGGAGGTTGCTTACTGGCCCAAGTCAAACAAGCCCTATGATATTCTGGATGCTCTTTCAGTGTAGGGTCAAATGAAATCCGTTTTATTTTTCCCAAATTCATTTTCAAATTTTAATTTTATGTTTTTAATTCAATTTTATTCTTTAAATAGAATGCCCAATTAAATTAAATCATGAAACTTTCCATTTAAACCGCAATTTATTTTTATAGGTTAAGAATTTTTTTTTTTTTTCTCAAATTCAGTTTTAGTATTTATGTGTTGTGTATTTTCACCTAAATAAATTCTGGTAAATATTTTCTCTGGTAAATATACCTTTAAAAATAATGTTTTAATAATAATTTTAATAATATAAGTAGGACATTACAATAAGTAATATTTCTGTCACAGTTTCTTCATGTTAAACCAAACTTTTGTTTCGACAGGTTGCTGTAAAGACTTTAAGAAACATTTTTTGACGCATCTTTCTAAAATTTGGCAAATTCAGTGACATTCGAGTGTTTACAGTAAATTCTGTTTTTATGACTGGATTCTGCAATTACATATGCTTTTTCCGCATAGCAAAGATCATATGACCCTCTCAGTTTAAGACTACACTTAAACATAACAAATTAAAATGATAATTCACCCATATAATTCTGACATGTCTGTCTAAAAAAACAAACAAATAAACAAAAAAAAACATGAGATTGAAGAATATCTATTTTTATTCGAGTTTGATTTTTCTTAGGAATGGCATTATATGAACAAAAACAGTGAAAACATTCCTCATAATATCTTCTTTTGTGTTCCACAGAAATAAATAAATGCATACACATTAAGGCAGACATGAAGATGAGTAAGTGATTGAAAATTCAGCCTGCACAAAATAGATTCCCATAATGCGTGTTGCTGACAGCAGTATAGATATTCCATATTTATAGGGTTTGTTCTTGAATGCTGCGCTGGCATGTATGACCTCAGCGTTAGGTTGACCACAGCAATGCCTCTGCATGCATTCATATCGTGCTTTTATGCATATATAAATATAATTCAGAAGGAACAGAGCTCATGTGAAAACAACAGCTGAGATACGGTTATGTCATTTATCACGCCACTGTCCCTCAGCCAACACAACGACAAGTTCCCACGCCTAACATCCTTATCCAGGCGAGCCTGTCTTTACAACTGTGCTGTCAAATACAGTTCGACTACGCTGTGTGCTTGCAGTGCAGTAGATTAATAAACAAAAGAGAGGTACATTACTGCAGTTCCTGACTTAAAAATGGGAATGGAAAGTGAGATGTAATTGTAAATTGTATGATACATATATTGAAAGATAGATAGATAGACTATGTCTTAACTATGTCTTCACTGCAATGTATAACAACCTGAATTGGAGCTGAAATGAATAGGTTTTTTTTCATACTTCTGATTCCATTTTATAAAAGCAAACTGCTTCATGCTGTGCCTAATAACAGCCATTAACTGTGGTATAAAACACTGTAATGCACTGCATCTCATGGATTTTTTATTTATTATATACTTTTGTATGTGTGTGTGCAATGAACAAAAATGTGTTTTGGGGCTTAGTTTATTGCTATTAAGTGTGTTGTTTTGTCTGGTCTAATTGCATGTTCTGTGTGTGAATTTTGTGTTTGTGTGTGTGTGAGATTGTTAGTCTCTGGTGGTGAAAGTGAAGTGTTATTCTGTCAGTGCCAGACTGCATGACCGTGTGTGTGTGTGTCTGTGTGTGAGATGAGAGAACTGTCTGTCCAATTAAGCAGCTGCCTCTCTCTCACCCTGAACAAAAGAGCACAGAGCTAAATGGTGACACACACACACACACACACTTTGACAGAAGCACTTTGATCTTACAGTGCCCTAACAAACACAAACAAACAGAGTCAGAAACTGACAGGACCTTTCAAAACCAAAGTCACCCAATACCACATTTGTGCATTCAGATTTGTGTAAAATATCTGGTGTGATTGTCACAATGACAAAAATCACACTCACAACCTGATGTGATCTTTATATCGCAGAAAGGTAGAGCACACACCCACACACACACACATGCGAGCGCGCAACAGACCTTGTGATCTTTGGCATGCCTGGTGTCTTCATATTTCCCCCTTTGATCTCTCAGACACTCTCACACTTGGACTCCTGTGATCTCTGAGGAGAGCCTTACACACACACACACACACACACACAAAGGACGGCACTGTAGCACTTCCAAGTGACATCAAGAAGCACCAAATGATAAAAAAGAGAAAGAGTTAGACACCAAGAAAGAGAGAGAGGTTCTGCATTATCTATGCATCCATGGTGCTTTTGTATAATAAGGGTGAATAAAGAATTCCACGAGCCTGTCAACTACAAAGGACCAGCAGAGAGAAGAAGAGGAAAAAAAGAGCAGAAGAGAAGAGAAGAGAAGAGAAGAGAAAAGAGAAATTATGATACGTTATATGATACAATATGATGCAAGAAGAGAAGCAAAGAAAAGGGACAAAATGAGACAAGAAGAGAGAAGGTGAGACAATACAAAAAAACTGGACAAGAGAGAGGGCAAGCTGAGAGGAGACATAAGGAGAAAGTCAAGACGAGAAAAAACAAGTAAAGGAAACACAAGATGAGACATGAATAGGCAAGAAATGAGAGAAAACAAAATGAAACAAGACACAAACAGAAGAGTCAAGACAAGACAATAACTTGAAAATGGAAAAGAGACACAGTAAGAGACGAAGAGATGTACAGTATATCAAAAAAGCAAGACAAGACAAGACTGTTGGAGAAAACATAAGGTGAGACAAGTACAGAAAGAAGATGGGAGAAGAGACAAATTTTAGAGAGAAGAAAAATAAAACAAATGAGAGTCAAGATGAGATAATACAAGAAAAGTGGAGAAGAGACAATGCTAGATGAGAAGAAATGAGAAAAGAAGCAAAGCTAAGAGAAATAAGACATGAGGAGAAAAGACGAGGTGAGACAATAAGAGAAGACACGAGGAAAGGAAAGACAAAGAGAGAAAAGTTGAGACAAAACAACATAAAGTGGACAAGACAAATAAGACAGAAGAGAACAGAAGAGACAATGTGAGACAAGGAGAGAAAAGAAGAGCAAAGTCAAGAGCCAGAGAAGAAACAAGAAGAGTTTAGACGAGCAAAGAAGAGACAAGGTGAGTCAAAGAGGAGACAAGATGGATTCTTAAAGCAAAAAGATGAGACAAAAGATGAGGTGATGAAGAGAAAAGAGCAAAAAAGACCAGCGTAAATGAGAAGCAAAGACACAATTCAAAGAACAGTGTTATGTGAACCTGGCAGAACAGTTTTTAATCAGACCCAATTTTTTTAATCCTTATGCCTTCCTCTGTCTTTCAAAAAGGTTTTTGTTCCTTGAGTCATGGGACTAAACATTCGTAAACGCTGTGAGGAGAGCCAGCAGAAAGAGGAAAAAAGCTAAATTAAGAAAATCATTCAGGAGACAGAGAGAGAGCCTGCGTGAGCCCTGTTGAGGCGCTGCTCAGCACCTGAGTGCAGCACAGGGTTTTCGTGAGACTTCCAGGCTTTATCTCCATAAAACTGATCGGCAGAACACTATAGCCTAGCAAACCCCAGTGTGTGTGCTTGTTTGTCTGTGTATCTGTGCGCTCTCGCTTACAGCACGCACAAGTCTAACACCACCAGCCTGTCTGAGGATTAGACCCAAGCTCACTACCAACGGTCCATACGTGCACATCCACACTCGCCTCCAATACAGCCGAGCTGACTCCATGGGATGAATAAATAACCCGCTCGTCCATTTTGGCCTTCACCTCTCAGTGCTCACAAGCGCCTTATTGCTCCCCACCGCAACAGCTGGGAAACAATGATGACGGTTTAATACCAGGGGCTTATGGACAGGATCTAATCAACAGCCTAATCACAGAGAACAATAGCGCCGTCTCTATCTCCCCAATGCAGAATATGTATTCGGGCCGAAAGACAATGCATTTTACTGGCTACACAGCACAGAAAACTGACTTTATTAGCCTATGTTGGAGACAACATAGGAAAAAGTATTTGTGTGTGCAATTTAAATTGTCGCACAGTAGCAGAACAATTCCAACTAAATTCCAGCATTTCGAGTTCAAGTTATCTGTAATCACATATTTGTGGCGTATTTAGATAACAACAGAAATTCATTTGGACTCATACCTCAAAACAAGACAGCAATGAGGGTATAGTAGGGTAGTTACAACGGAATGCACGGCGCAAACTTTGTAAACTTTACAAAAAATTTCAACTTTACAAAACACTGAATGTCTGTGAGCTGAGTTTTTGCGGTGTCTTCTGTTGTCTTCTGTTGTCTGTCCGGTTTAGTGAACCCGCACACAAGAAGAAAAGCGCAAGTGATGAAAGTGAGTGAATGATGAAGTCAAGACCGCACACAGAAGGCTGTTCGAATCTTACAGCTTTATTTTAATTGAGTGTGCCAATACACTAATATTTTTAAAACAACATGGCCGTTAGGAATTAAGAATGTCAAGACTAAGTGATCCTTGTTTACGGTTTGTATGTATCTAGTTTCAGTTTTTCTTTTTTAATGACAAAACGTTTTGAAAGTGAAGTGACTTGTGGCCAGGTATGGTGACCCATACTTGGAATTTGTGCTCTGCGTTTAACCCATCCAAAGTGCACACACACACCATGAACACACACCCGGAGCAGTTGGGGGATCGGTGCCTTGCTCAAGGGTCTCACCTCAGTCATGTTATTGAAGGTGGAGAGAGCGCCGGTTAATAATTTTTTTTTTTTTTAATTCACCCCCTTCAAAATTGTCATAAAGGGCAAAATTATCTATATAGATTAAAATCAGTTTTTGAACCAGGCTGTAAGCATGTTTTTTTCTGCCGTAAATTTGGGCATTTTAAAATAGGGAGTCTATGGGATTGACTCCTTTTTGCAGCCAGTCTCTAGCAGCCAGTCGATGAATTGCAGTTTTTAAGTCACTTCACTTGGCTTCACGAGGGAGCGGGAGGTTGCTGCTTGGTTTTTTGATGTTTGTTTACTGGGTCACAGACTTAAGGCCTGTTCACACCAAGCACGATAACTATAAAGGTAACAAGTTTACACGCATCTGCCGTGTTAAATTCTCAAGCTCGTGAGAACAGGCTGCATTCTGATTGGCTGTCAATGTTTGTATCGTTCATCAGCTGGAAAAAATCGTTCTGAAAATGATTCCAACTATATAGTTTCTCTATGCCTTTATTGTTATAGTTGTGGTGTGGACGCTGCTATTCTTTAACATTGAGAATGATACTATATCGTTATCTTTATCGTTATCATGCTTGGTGTGAACGGGCCTTTAAGGGCTTGTGCTAATACTTTTGAAACAGTCTTTTATTTTAGTCTTTTGTATTAAAATATCCAATCTAATTTTTGTAGTTTTTATATTTAACCATGAAGACACCTTTAAGGGTGGCTGTGGCCACACTGAGGCTTAAAAATAATGTTTAACTTTTATTATTTACCACACTGTACAATTCCCTCCACTTCAACCATGTAAAGCCTCCCATCTGAGCCAAGATCTTTGAAGAGTGTGTATTTAATGTGCTCTTAGCCTGCCCGCAACCTCTGACGCTGGCTTTGCCCTTTCAATAACTCACAACCTGTGTTCCAATTCACAGGGTCCCTATGTAGTGCTTACTGCTCCCTATACTGACCAGTTCGCTTCACTCAACAAAAATGCCTCATTTGGCACCCTGCAACATCAGCAAACAATGAAATGCACAGATTAGTCTCCGATTGGTCTCAAATATAAATATATCTAGCCATACTTTAAAATGTGCCTACATACATAATGCCTTCCTGTATATTAAATATATTTAAATACAAACATACATAAATTCATGTGTGTGTGTGAATATATATTATATATAAAATCATAGTAAAAATAATTAACTATGATTTATTTTATAGCATTTATAGTATTTTTATACTATATATAATTTCATTTATAGTTTATTTATAGTATTTAATCATAATGCACCCCTTTTTTTAACCAATCAATAGCATAGAAACAAAGTCAATAAAAACACCACTGACCAAAGTTCACATAGTACCGTGATGTTGCTGAAATTCATGAAAAGCGATATATCAATGTACACTTGTTCCCTACACCGACTAAATTTATATGCAGAGTAACTGAAACGTTCCTACTCTGAATCTCCTCTTCTGCCTTTTTCCGACTCCCTCGTTGTCTTTCTCTCCCGCGTTTCTTCCATATATATAGAAATGTATGTAGCAGCGGTTGCCATGCCAACCAATGCAGCCCACAGAGTGTGTTTGGGGTTGGGGTGGGGTAGAGAAAGACAGAAAGAGAGAGATAGAGCGTGTAAAAGTAATTATTAAGAAAAAGACAGGGTTGAAAACACTCCTCAATCCCCTCTATTTAACCACCACCTCCTGTGGCATGTCACACATCTCTCGTTCGTTCACATGCATGCTTTCACTCCCCCATCTGTGCTCAGGCTCTTTTATATTCCCTCTTTCTGCATCGAATTGTCCTGTAGCACTTCTGTTTCACCCTCTTCATCTTTCTGTGATCGTCCCCTAATGCTGCATCTCTCCAAAAGTCACGTTTCTTCTGTTTCAATCTGTTCTTTGTCGTTTGAATGCCTCCATTTAGATGTAAGCGTGTTGTAACTGCATGTTGAGTGCCTTCCTCTTCCTCTGTTTCACACCCACGTGTTTCATTTTAAAACAGTCCCCTCTTCCTTTCCTCTCTCTCTCTCTCCCACTCTAGTCTTTTTCTACCTCCCTCCCCAGCTGTCATATTCATCCTTCCTTCTCTCCGTCCATTCTTGCTTTTCTCCAGTAGCATTCACTCGTTCGGTAGCTGTTTGATCAGTGTTTTCTTGCATTCAGTCTTAGAGACCGAAGTGCTTTGAACACTGCGTTTGATGCTTCTGGAAATTTGTTGGTCTGTGAACACACTGAAAAGCTGGGATTCAAGCCTAGAAATACCTAGAAATGAATGAGCCAATGTTCTTTTGCTTGCTCTGGATTCATTCTGGAGTACGTGTTTATCAGATTTTGCTCAGTATTGTGATGTAAATGCAGATCAATGCTGCTGTCATTATAGCAAAAAGGAGACAAATACTAAAGCATTCACAAATTATTCAAATTTAAATCACAATAATATTATTTCTGACAAAAATGTCTTTTTTTTTGTTCCGTTAGGATGCATTGCCTTTATCAAAATTGACAGTAAAGAAAAAAATCTATTTCCAATGAAAGCTGTTTTTTTATTTCTATTCATAAAAGAAATGAAAATAAGAAGAAAATGTTTCTTGAGCGGTAAATGGCATATTTTAATGATTTCTGAAGTATCTGTAGTAAGACTGGAGTAATGATGCTGAAAATTATTTCTAAATTATTAATCACAGGAATAAATTTCACTTTAAAATATATCCAATAATTGTATTAATAGTTCACAATATATCTGTTTTATTGTTTGTTTGTTTTTTATCAAATAAATGAAGTCTTATTAAAAGACTTCTTTTAACCAGTCTTACCAACCTCAAACATTTGAACAGTGAATTATTATTATTATTATTATTATCATAAATAAAAATACAAATATAAATCAAAAATATTTTTTATTTATAAGTTTGTAATTATTTATAATATTAAAGAGAAAAGCTATTAATTTTATTTTATTTTTAGTTTAATTTTTAATATTTTTTTTTGTACTATTTTCTTCTAGGTGTAAACGATGAGTCAGAGTCACTGGATGTGATGTAGACGCACACTGTAGTGCTTCTCTACATTAGCGATGTGTCATAACTACTGTATTCATGGCACTGTGTGACACCACATCTTTTTAAACAGTGAGAAACAGCACACTGAAACATGGGTCACAAGTGTTCGCTCGCAAGGTGCAAATGTGAGAGTGTTGCACGGCTTCCCCTGCGATGCTGACAGAGCAACAGGCTTTCAATCAATAACCGACACTCCTGGAGTGTTTGTGTGTAACAAGGGTTTTTACGACAGAGCATCTAGATTTATGAAGAGGGGGACTGGAGGATCATTTGAAACAAGACACTGATCGTATCAGTCAGACACTGATAGTGTAGGCTTTAAAAACACTATCCATTAGTGAGGCCACCACTGAAAATACTTACATTTTTTGCATTTATATAACAAATTCAGGATTTTCTTTTTTCTTAAAAAACCATAAGTGAAATGTTGAAATTGAAAATTAATATTGATTTTAAATGTAATAATGAACAGATTTGGAGAAATTTTGCATTACATCCCTTGCTCCTCTGCAGTGAATGGGTGCCGTCAGAATGAGAGTCCAAACAGCTGATAAAAACATCACAATAATTAACAAGTAATCCACATGACTCCAGTCCATCAATTAAAGTCTTGTGAAGTGAAAAGCTTTATGCTTATTAGAAACAAATTCATCATGGTTTAAGATGGTTTTAGCTTCAGACTGTTGGTTTGAGCTAAAATATTAGTCCTCTGTGCGTAACATTGCTTTCTCCAGTGAAAAAGTCATCTCGCCTGAATCAGGAGTGAAATATACAGAGATTAAGCACCATTTACAAGTGCAATCACCCCTTGTGGATTGTGATGTGACAAGAAAATAGGAGATGGATTTTTTTATCAGCTGTTTTGAACTTTCATTCTGACGGCACCCATTCACTGCAGAGGATCCACTGGTGAGTAAATGGTGTAATGCTAAATCTCTCCAAATCTGTGAACTCATCTACATCTTCGATGGCCTGAGGATGAGTAAATTTACATTTTTGGGTGAACTATTCCTTTAATGTCAGCAGCACTCAAGTTAACATCATAAATTTGCTTATTTGATTAGTGGAAAAGATATTAAGCAATCTGAAATACTATATTTTTGATTCACTGACTTTCTTGGTTAGGTAACACTTTATTTTACGGTTACACCCAGTGTTTAAATTGTGTCAAAGCTCTTGGGGGGCCCCCTAACCAGAATAAATGAATGCCTTTAAGCTGCAGTTACAAATGCGTAAATCTTTTGATATTTCAATCCTAATACTTTGACTATTTGAAATTATTTAAAAATATATAGGCTACTTTAAATGTGAAATTAAAAACCACCAGAAGGTGGCAGAAAGTTGCTATTATTAGGGGAGTCATTGCGATTGAACCAAATTATTTAAACAGTTGATTCCATTGGCTGGTAGAGTTGATTCGCGCAGGCTGTGTTTGGGACCTTTTTTTTTTGGCAAAATAGTGCAAAAATAGGCAATATTGTGTCTAAAACGTAAGTCTATTAACTTCTTGTTTATTGAATTGTTGTATAAAATCAATATATTTGTGATTTTTGCAAAAAAATAAAAAAGACACTCTTTTTGTGATGTTGATATTTAAAATTTTAAAAATATACATGGTTTCTGCACCCATCTTGAATTTTGAGAGCATTCTGCGCACTCTTATTGAGCACAGTCAGTCTAGCTAGTGTTTAACGACTCGTAACTCTTAGAATTTGTATAATAAATGAATCCTACTTTTTATCTTACATAGCACTTTTGTTGATTATGATTATGGGAATTTGCAAGTTTTAGTCTGAACAAAATTCAGCGATGACTAATATGACAACCTCTGATTTGTCGCTGTATTCCTAAGCTCAATAGAACTGTTGATGGGCACCGCTGTACAAACACGTTAAATTACATAAAACATGATACAAATAGGCCTACAGCATGAGCAGGTCTAAATTTAATACAGCCATTGAATCTTTTGATTTCATTTTCATTTTCACTAGTGTCAAGTTTCAAGTAGTATAGTTTTATTGAAAAACCAGGGGACCTCCCATGGATATTGAATATAGAATAACACCCAAAAAATTGGTGTTATGGGGGGTCCCTTAATGCTTATGGGAGGTCCGGGACCCCCCCGTGTGGTGAATCAATGTAGCAGGATAACAAATGATCATAAATGCAAAGATGCATTCATGCGGATTCAAAACACACACAACACTAACAGATTAAATAAAACATCTGAAAAAAAAGTGGACAGATGTGGCATATAAAAACATTACAGCCACTAATGACTAAACATGCAAATGCAGAAGAGAAAGCACTATGCTCTCTCTCTCAGAAAGTAGAAGTGAGCGAATGTGTTGCATGAACCGGCCAGGCAGGTGCATCTGATGAGTGGTTTGACAACACACTCCCTGTCTAAACTGCCCCAGCTAAATACGACATGCACATCTAATGCGTCCGTGTGCCAGTGAGAGAGGCGCACATTCCCATTAAGCATGAAATTAGCAGTGCTACTGCGCTCGTTAAGTATCCCAGCACTCCTATGACTCCTGATTAACACTGGGTAAAGCACACGGAACGGATAAGCCAGCGCATCGCTCGCCTAGAGTTAGTAGGGCGGATGGACTCCAACTGACTATGTGGTGTCAAGGGGTAAAGTCACAGAATTAGAAACAAGTCATAATATTCCTCATAATGGCCTATGTACGTACACTACATGATTTCTCTTTTGTCATTTCTGCAAGCATATAATGTAAATCTAAAGATCTCCATCCACTCCACTGCTCTTGGGAAGAAAAAAAAAGAGTCATAAAACCAAGATAACAGTGCGTTTATGTATGTGTGGTTGGATGGAAAGGCATCGAGCATGGTAAAATGTTTCCGCTAATTCAATTAGCCCCTTATCGAGCTCCTCAGTGGCTTACGAGAGGATGTGGCGTGTTTTAACAACCCTACACCAACACTAAAAAGAGCTCCTCTCCTTGTAACAGCCTGCAGATATGGCAAAAAATAGATCTAGAACAAAGAGATTGCTGACAGACGAGTTGTACATTCCCAATGCATTTAAACAGGATCTATGTACATCCAAAATTAATGGGAGACATAAAAATCACACAATTAAAAAGTTAGTAATTGTCATTTTCTGAGTTGAAGTCAACTGGAGTCCACTTTAGCACACATGGTCTACTTCGGGTCACACTACTGCATCATTGGAAAATCATGGGTCATTTGGCAATTAATTCCGGTTGATTTATTATGTTGCAAATCTATACTAACAATTAAATAATAAAAATCATAAAGATAATACAAGAAGTCTAGCTTGACTGTTAGCAGTGCTATTTTAGAATTATTTATATATATACATATATATATATAAAGAGTTCAGATGCAAAAGCCTCTAAGTGCATTTGCCATTTTTTCTTCTAAAATGAGCATTCTTCTCAGGCTCTTATATGTTTATGGTCAGTTATTTCACTTTAATGGCAATAAAAGTCGTGGCCTACGGGGGACAGTCGTGGCCTAATAAATGGGGAGTTGGGCATGTAACCCAAAGGTCGCGGGTTCGAGTCCCAGGTCCAGCAGGGATTGTGGGTGGGGTTAGTGAATAACCAGTGCTCTCTCCACCTTCAATACCACGACTGAGGTGAGACCCTTGAGCAAGGCAATGGCTGCCCACTGCTCCGGGTGTGTGTGTGCGTGGTTGATCACTTCTCACTGCTGTGTGTGTGCACAGAGCAGAGCACAAATTCCTAGTATGGGAAACCATACCTGGCCACATGTCACCTTTCCCTTTCCCTTTTTAAAAAAAACCTATTCATTGCCATTTAAGTGAAATTACTGAACCTGCACATAGGAGTCCAATAAAAACACTCACTTTAGAAGAAACTTTCAAATGGCACTTAGAGGCTTTTACATCTGAACTCTTCTTATATATATTTATATTCTTATATATATTCTTATTATAAGTTTTTAAATTTCTGTTTAAATTTAATTTTAATTTACATTTTAGTAAATTTGTAGTGCTTTTTATTAGATTTTTTTTTATTGGCATTACATTTATTTTAATTTCAATTTTCATAATTTTAGTACTTAAACTTATTTGATTTGGTTGCCATGGGAATACTTTTTCATCTCATCAAATTTTTTTTTTCAGCTTTATTTTAATAAAACAGTGTTTAACCCTTTAACTGATATATCTACCATATGGTTGAGCTTACTTTGATAAAGAATAAATCTATCAAAAGATATTTTTTTTCGCTGCTGTATTGGCCCATCTCTGTGTCTGCTGTTGCCATGAGGTGTTTGGGTATTTCCAGTTTTCATGTGACAGCAGCAGTTTACAAACTTTAGTTGGTCACACAGAAGAAATAACAGATAATAGTTAATTAAGCAATCCACGAAGTAGGGATGAAACCATAATGTTGTTGTGAATAGGGTAAGGGTTAAAGAACAGAAATATAGCAAAATATATGAGAAATGCACAAATCATTATCCAAAATCATGACCATACGGTTGATATGTCAGTAAAAAACATGGAGCAGCATCTGTGGCTAAATATAGTAAGCCTATTATACAGACGCTTAAATATAATTTTATTTCTTTGTGGACCCTGAAGGTTAAGAAACGTACCCAAGATACTAATAAAGTTAAAGGATTGTTTATTATTGCAAAATATCTCACGAAATAGTGCTCTGAATTTAAATTAAATAAAAAACATAAATGTCAAAAAAAAAAAGTCCTGGACACTATTTATTAGATTTCTACTAATTTTATGTTAAATAATTTTTTCATTAGCCTTTTTTACGGGTGAAAGTTAAAGGGTTTTAATAGTTTTAGTTTTAGTTAATAAAAACACTGGACTACAGACTTGTGATAAGCTTATGTGCAATAATATGAAAGCCACTTTTGTCTGTTCAGTGATTTCATCCACAAAAATAATTAATTTATTTTATATTTCGTATGAATTTCTTCATTTTGATATACATAAAGTACATGATAAATTGTGAATATTCTATACAATTCATGTAATTTCTTATGATTGCCAGTCGCAAACATTACAATGTACGTGATATTCTGAGTTGCTCATTAAAATTTTGACTCAAGAGCCCTACATTAGTCCAAATCCCTGGTAAAAGTATCGCTTCCTCTGCTCGCGTTTCAATTTACTGTTAATATCAAGCACAAAAACCCTGTAACAAGATCTTGACACATCTGTAGCCATAAACATCCATGAAGCACCAATCAGGAAAACTGATCTGAGCTGCATGTTCTTGGAAATATACTGCAGTGTGAGTTGGATGAATAGTGTCCCTCTTGATAAATATAATGGAACCTGTTCCATTAAAACAAAGGCTGTTTAGGACAAGGGTCATTGATTTAGCACCAGCACCAGCTTTCAGCAGCAATGGCATTGGGTGTACCGAGTTGCCAAAAACAGCTAAAATAGGTCTCCTTGGGAGAGCCATGATTATGCATGCAGCTGCAAAAAGCTTGAAAATGTTGTGTTAAAGTTTAGGTAATATTTGTTTACATGGTGTATTTAACACTGCAAGTGTCTGCAGTTATTGTCCTCTTCTGCTTTTCCTTTTCTACAAGATGACAAAATAAATGTACTTGACTCCTTGTTTTTTACTGTGTGGCATTTCCAAAAAGTCTCTCTGACATTTCCTTCTCTTTCTGCACTTTTCTCCCACCGTCTCATCTTTTTTATTACCTTCTTTCTTATTGGCCAGAAAAAAAAAACAGTGTCTATTGAAAAACAAATCTGCATAGCCATTATTTTCCCTCTAATTTTCTCTCCCTTTCTTCTGCCTCTTCTCAAACACAGTCATCTTAATGAATGCAGGTAGTTAACGGCAGCACGGACAGTACACAGCACTATTCATTCCATCACATCTATTTCCAGCCATTCAGACCTCCACTGACTTAACAGCAGGCACAAGTCTGTTACACCTGCTACACAACTCTGACCTTGGTGGAAAAGAGAGAGAAAGAGGCGAACATGTGGATGTACGTGTATGAATATTCATGAGAGAATAGACGACGTTGAGGGGAAAAAGAGTAGACAGTGTGGCTCTGTTCCAAACCCTAGTGAGTCTACTGTCTCCACAGGCAGCTACTTTTAAAGCATCCTATTAAAAATGCTCTGAAATGCTCTACATACACAACTTGTGGCAGGACATGATAAGTGACAGTCTTTGTGGGCAGTGCAATGTATTCTATGACTGGTTCTTTAGTGAACATCAAGGTTAAAGACAGTACAGGTCATGTCTGTGTGAATGGAGAAAAACTTTAATCTTCAGAACTGGAGATTTCGATGGCATAGATTAACATTACATATCAGCAATAAAATCCAAAAATAGCAGTAACATCACTTTGTACTGCATTTTATCAAATCACTCAAAATATTTTTCAGGGTGGTTTAATTCATGCAAACACATGTTCTATAGAGACTTCATATATTGCATATACTACTGTACCATTCAAAAGTTTGGGGTCTGTAAGACATTTTTGTTTTTTAAAGTTTTATTATGCTCACCTAGGCTAGTTATTTGATAAAAAAAATACAGTAAAACAATATTGTGACTACAAAACAAGTTTTGCTTTAACATTTAATAATATTATGATAAATATATTTTTAAAAAACTGCTTTATATTGTAATATATTTCAAAAGGGAATTTATGTTTTTAATGGCATTAATTACTCCAGTCCTTTTTGTTTCATTACTTCAGTCTTTTCCCCGCCAGAACTCTTTGATTTATAGAAAGTTATAAAGAAAACAGTTTGTATTTAAGTCTTTGCTGTCACTTTTGATCAGTTCAGTGCATTCTTTCTGAATAAAAATACAAATTTATTTCATAAATAAAAATCTTACTGAAGCAAAACAAATATGTTAGGACAAATATTAACACTTTACAAAAAGGACTCATTTGTTAACATTAGTTAAAGGGATAGTTTGCCCAAAAATAAAAATTCTGTCACCCTCATGTTCCAAACCAATTAGACCTTTGCTCATTTTTAGATATTTTTTGATGAAATCCGAGAGCTTTCTGACCCTTCATGGACAGCGGTGTACCATGTTCAATGCCCAGAAAGGTAGTAAGGCCATCATTAAAAGTCCATGTGACGTCAGTTCAACTGTAATTTTATAAAGCTACAAGAATGCTTATAACAACAAATATAACAACTTTATTCAACAATTCCTTATCTTCCCAGTCAGTCTTCAATGTGCATTCATGACAGTAAGCTGTCAGATTTGATCAAAAATATCTTCATTTGTGATCCGAAGATGAATAAAGTTTGTGAGTGTGAGTAATTAATAACACTAAACTATCCCTTTAATTCATTAGCTAACATGAACTAACAAGAAGCGATATATATTAATCTCCTAAAGACATGCAGTAAAATGTTTACTAAAAACATGAAGTAAAAAATGTAAAAGATATGGACAGTTATTTTTGTGGCTAACTTTGCATATGCATTTATAGGAGTTCAGATGCTAAATTTATATGAAGACCGAATTTAAATAAATCACGCATGGTGATTTACTAAGATTTGCATGGAGTCAATTTACTGGTATTTGCGCCATTATTTAACAACTAGCAAAAAGCATGTCTTAACCCATTTTGTGCCTGTGCTGTTACCACAGATTGTAAAAAAAAAAAAAACGTGTCTTTTCATTTCCACTGAATAAAAGTGAAGCTGCAATTGTCCCAATAAGGCGCGGCCATATTGTGCTGAGTTGGGACCAGAGTATGCGCAGTAACGAACTAATGATCCAAGTAGAGCCACGTCCCGCCCACACTCCTGCTGAGTCAATCGCAAACACATGCCCCTGACCCTTTTTTAAATTAGCCTGACTGGTCCAATATTTGTCTGCCATATAAGAGGCTTCCAGAAGATCCCTAAAAAATGTCAGTTGGCGCCTCAGTTCAGTCAGAGAAGCGGTCACTCTCAGCTGTCAATCATGATTTCACACTCCCAACTAAAACCAAACTTATTTAAAAAACAAACACCCTAACTTACATTAGAGTGGAAAAAATACACATCAAATGACAAAAACCAAATTTTTGAAATTAAATGTAATTATTTAGTTTTAGTTATTACATCCCATTAGATTACATGGAGAGGGCGGGGTTTATGACCTATCCTGGGACCAGCCACCTGTGGGTGATCGAAACACGTTGGCTTCACTTTTGAGGACTAGTGCAGCACACTTGGCTGTTACTAGATTACCCGCACCTGATTGTCACTGACCCTATGCTAATTTGCACTGCTCTTGATAGACTGCGTTGGACATTATTGTAATGCACTGGCTGCATCTGTGTTCTTTTCAGTAGATGTCTTGTCTTTCTACTCCCATTAAAAATTTCATTAAAAATATCTTAATTTGTGTTCCAAA
This sequence comes from Enteromius mattozi, assembly GCA_032359235.1. Classification (NCBI taxonomy): domain Eukaryota; kingdom Metazoa; phylum Chordata; class Actinopteri; order Cypriniformes; family Cyprinidae; genus Enteromius; species Enteromius mattozi. The sequence goes on from JAUMHE010000042.1 coordinate 9,174,240, forward strand.
GATGAATATAGGTCCTACAGGTTTGGAACAACATTAGGTTGAGTAATTAATGACAGAATGTTTATTTTTGGGTAAACTGTCCCATTAACGGAAACAATTGATTGCGTTGAAATTTACATGAACATTAATAAAAACTGAAGAGCTATTGTTCATAACTAATGAAGTAACTGATTCTTATTGTAAAGTGTAAAGTAAGTTTACTACTAATTATACTCTCCTATAAGAATCTTTGGCCAGGTGTACAATCTTACAGGACAGCGTAATTCATCCTCATCTTAACCTTTGTACTTCAAATGTCTTAAAATGTTTATGTAGCAGTTGCATTTGTCATACCTTGGCTGCCATGATCATGGAAGAGCCTCCACGGATGCCCAGGATGGGGATGTGCGTCTGAGCCGAGATGAAGTCCAATATCTGGGCGATGGCCTCCTGATCGGTATCGTCCCCAAAAACCACACCCTGGAGCCAGTTCCGCGACATCAGAGCACAGATGCGGTTTATGATACTCTTGGGGTCGGTTTCGTTCATCGTGACCAGTTCGACTTTCGGAGGGAGAGGCACGTGGAGGAAGTCCTCTTTCTCCAGACCTTCAGAGAGGGACACCTCGCTGGAGTTTCCTACTAGAATCACTGCGATGCTAAGGCCTTGAGCAAACTTTGGTGGCAATGGAGGACCCACTGGATTGACTCCTGGTGGCGGATAATGTGGAGGGCTGATTATCGATTGGCCGCGCTCGCCGCCGCTCATGCCCCCGATGGGCGTCCCGATCCCGCCTCCACGGCGAGATTCGCAGGTGGGGAAGAAGAAAAGAGAGAGGAGAAGGAGCGAGAGGGAGAGGGGTGGTTTGGAGGAAGAAGCCAGGGAGACGAAAGACAGGACGCGACGGTCGGAGAAAGGGGAAGAGGAGATGTGGAGGCTGACAAGCATGGCGGAGGAGTGAAGATACAGTCCCTGCAGACAGAGAAAGAGAGGAGAGAGAGGGAGAGAACTTCAGTTTGGGAGCTAAATTCACAAAATCCACACGATTTGAACACGACTGGTAGAAGTTGAGTTGCAGTTTGCAAGAAAAAAACGGCGAGAGACCTGTGGTTTTAAAAAGAGCATGTGTCCTCATTTCAAGGGTTTGTCCTCTTCATTATTGACATATGTTGGACAGAAATCACAGAAACATAAGCAGTCTTGGGAAATGAGGTCGCTTGCAGCAGTCACACAAACACACACACACAGGTTTATCTAAGGACATATAAATCACTTTTAATATTTATATATAAAGCAAATTAGACAAACCCCAAATCAGTTTTTTAGACTGATAAAAAATTATCATTAATTATTTGCACCTTTAAAGGGGTCATGAATGGAGAAAACAAAATTCCCTTGTTCTTTTGACATATAAGAGGTCATACTGTACTATAAAAACATCCTGAAAGTTTCAGAACTCAAAAATGTTGTTAGTCTAAAAACAGATTCGACTGAATCAAGTCTGCCAAAATTACGGCTTGTAAAATATGCCACCTTATGCTGTAATAGTGTGGATAAGCAGAAGATCATCAACGCCTGATTCTACATCGCTGCCTGTTTAGCCCCGCCCACCCATTCATGCATGTAATTTGAATAACAAGAAAAGCAAATGCAGGTCTACGCTGAAACCAAACAATAAAGAGGGCTCCAAAGACAACAAAATGCTGTGCACTGCCTAGTTCTGTAAAAATGCATTGCATTGTCTTCCTTCTGAAGTTTATTTTTAATAAAATTCCAGTCCACGTCAGTAAGAACCTGGCTCATTGTTTACTTCATATCACCACGGATATGTTTACAAATAAGGCACAATTCAACGCAGGATTTTGAGAATATTTTAAACTAATAGACCATGCTGTGCTGAATCTACTGTCGCACCACACAGTTGTGAGTAACTGTTTTTATTACGCAGTCACTATTGCTTTGTCTGTTATTACAGATCGTTTGATATGAGTTTTTAACCTAAATCGCTGCAGTGACAATCTGTGAAGATTGTAGGCTTTCAAACATATACAACTACAAGCCAGTTCATGACCCCATTAAATCTCTAGAGATCCCAAATGGGTGTTTTGTCTGAATACAATTCAGTCCTCAAACTACTGCACACTTTTTTTAATGCAGGAGATTTGTCATTGACAGCGCATTCTGGCTTTTCTTTATCCACTACAAAATACACATGCTGTTTTAGAATCTGGCCAAAGTTACTTATAGGAAAGAATAATTCACCCTCACCTTAACTATCTTTGTACCTAAAATGTCCTAAAATATTTAGGTAGCATTTGCGTCTGTCATACCTTGGCGGCCATAATCATGGATGACATCCCAAATGGAGGTTCTGTCAGAATTAGCTAAATTCTGATAACATTTAGTCCTCAAACTGTTGCACACTTTTTGTCAATGCTGAGGAATGCATCACAATGCATTCTGAGTTCTCATTCTCCTGGGGACTTGTCATTGACATCAGTTGTTTATACTGAGCTAATGCTATTTTCTGACCCTTATGGGGACATTTGGTTCCTACGGTGTAGACAAAGTCTGGCCCACAAATACATGCACTTTAAAAATGAGCTTAAAGAGTTCAAAAGGCCTTGACTGTGAAGCACAGTGAGAGAAATAGTAACTATGTATATACAGAGAAAGAGTGAGAGAGTAGTGTGCGTACACTGAATACCAAATGCAATTAGAAGAGCAAGATCCAACTTGATTTATCGGCAAACAGCATATTCACTTGCACACAACACACACAGTGATTGACATTTGCCAATTATCTTTCTGTGAAGACTTTAAGAAACACTTGTTATTTAGAGCTATTTTCATTAGCAGAGGTATGGAACAAGTTAGTCATTAGCTAATATGTTTGTATCTGTTTGTTAATGATTAAAAACACTATAAAAACACAAAAATGCTTAATCATTGTTGTTTCAAATTATGTAGACATGTTTTCCATTAAAACAGGAAGTTGGCACGGATATTTAGTACACTGCCATTCACAAATTTGGGGTTAAGTAAATATAAGACTTGCATACATCAAGAATGCATTAAATTGATCAAAAGTGACAGATATTTAAAATGCTGCAAAAAATGATGTCCTTTCTTATTTTTTATTTCACAAAAAAAGCTGCAAAACTGTATAGTTTCAACCAAAATATCAAACTGTTTTCAGCATGGATAAAATAAGAAACATTTCTCAAGCATTAATCAGCAAATTAGAACCATTTCTGGAGGATCAGTGGAGTAATGATGCTGAAAATTCAGCTTTGCATCACAGCAATAAATTACATATTAAAATAGATTCTAATATAAATTACTTTTTAAAAAATACAATTTGCTCCATATTTGAACAAAGAAATATAGACTCATAGTGACTTTTTTCATTCTGTGATGAAAAGCATATTATACCAATAGCAGCCTGTTATTAAGGCTAAAATACTGAATGACATGCCAGCTAACAGCCACAAAACACATTTCAAGGGATCTTTAAAGAACATGAACAAAAATAGGGAAAGAAAAACATGGTGGGTGAAGAGGAGGACAAAAAGATGAAAGGACAACATAAGTGAGGCATTGCTCAGAAAGAAAGCAAACACGCTTGAAAAAGGAAGACTGCTTTTACAAGGCTAATTATTGGAGGTTTGTCAGTGCTAATTGCAGGTACACATGCTAATTGTGAATTAGCTCTCTTCAGCTGCAGACGAGAGAAGAGACGGAGGAGGACAAAGTGTGGGAGGAAGAAAGAGAGAGAGAAATCGGTTGAGGGAGAAATGGAAAAGTATAGAGATGGAACTTGCAAAAGCGAAAAGGAGAAAATTAGGGAATGAAGCAGAGACAGAAGGAGAGCAGTGATGAAAAAGAGAAAGTGTTCTAATCATCAGCTCATTAAAAGTAGGTAAGCAAAGAGAAGCATGCAGATCGGCAGGATAAGCACTAGATAGGGAGATAGAAGACTAGGAGGACAGCAGCTGGGTGAACAAGAGAGGGAGGAGAGACTAAGATGCTCTATTTGGCTCTGCCTCTCATTTTAACAGCACTTGGTTTCCATAGCAACTATTCAAATGAACCTTCCTCCACACACACACAAAAACAGAGACTGCTATATACAGACACAGTTATATAGATTTTATAGTCTTAAAGTCTATAGTAACACCTATTCACAGTCAACTGAAGAAGGCATTTTATACAAATTGGGAACATAACATACATGATGCCACCATCTCTTGCGATAGATAAATAAACACAAAGAAACACACGTACCTCCCACACATTTTCTCCTAAGGAGCTAAAGGCTCAATGTCAGCTCCACAAATGTTTTTTCAGACCGTATGTTAGAGAATCGTCTGAAATTACAGCTGATCCACATGTAAAACACGCACCAACTATATGTAGCAGACTTCTGAAATTAAATAGCAAAGTTTCCTCTTTGTGTTTCGGTGGTTTTAGTTGACTGTCAATTCATGTTAAAAAAAATTGTAATGATTATACAGTTATAGGCATAAGGAATATCATTTGCCTTACAGTACGAAGAAGAAACCAATGCTGCAATGTTTTTGAAGTTTTTATTTGTTACTACTGTTGTTTCACTTACTGGCATTATGAATATACTTTTAAATTATCATTTATAATATGATTATTAATAACAACAAAACAATAATGTAATTAACGTTGTCAAACGATTAATCACGATTAATTGTCCAAAATAAGTTTTTCACACATGTATATTTATTATGTATATATAAATACAAACACATGCATGTATATATTTAATAAAAATGCTGTTTATATATTAAATATATTTATATGCAATATAATTTATATGAATATAAATATATACATGTAAATATTTTCAAAAATTATGCTGTGTGTGTTTTTATATGTACTTAATCACATGCACATATATTTTGTAAAAAAAAAAAACTTTTATTTTAATCGTGATTAATCATTTGACAGCACTGAATATAATATAATAATTTTGCATTTCATGTCATTGTTTGTCATTTCATTGTATTGCAAATACTGGTGTAGTTGTGGATGGTATTCTATGCATTAGTCGTTTATATCTATATATCTACATGAAATGATAAACTGAATGGCATTTTAGTGGATGTCTTTAAATCCTGGTAAATTGATTGTTTTTCTGAAAAAATAAATAAATTTAATCAAACAGAACATTGTTATGTAAAGACAAAATTACCCCCAAAAAGAAAAGTTGCAATATTGTAACCATTGTTTTGATGACTAAAAATTATTTTAATCTTTAACCCTATTACATAAATAGTTCACATATCTGCTGTAACATTTGTTTTATTTTTGCCAACTACTTTCTTCTTCAAAACAAATGCTCCCAGACATACATACATACATGCTTCCATACCCAAGCATCATTGCAACTGCACACGGGTGTTTGTGGAGAAGAATTCCAGAGTCACTCAACATTTGCCGGATGGCTACTAAAGCTTAAGTTTAACTGACACAGATGACAAAAAATGTTACATATGCACGCACATTCCCTGTGGTGCTGTATAATATCCATGCATCTGCCTGCTCCGATAGATCGCTCTCTTGATTTTCTGTGAGACAGTTGTGCTCGGCCTAAGGCCTGATTGGCAATTGGCTTAAGATGAGAGAATGGTCCCCAAGGGTCCCAGATTGGCTACAATGGTCAGAAAGCTTCCAATAGGCCTGGCCCGGTCTGTTGGTGTCAGCTAAAATGCCATTTAGAAAGACTTATTGATCTCAAAAGCAGTCGATGATCAAAACTCGACCCAAACCAACACGATTACTACAAACCAAAGACTTACTGAAACTGACACCATTAAACTAACACAGAAAAGGGTATAGACTACACAACATGTGTGACTGGTGATTCAAAGGTATCCTGACATTGTGCACGTTTTAGAGGGCGAGAGAGGATGCAACGTGAATAAAAACAAGTGTGTACATTTGTGCACTGTAATACATCTCTGTTTCTTTCATTGCTTCGGGAAACACAGATAAGGCGTTTTTCTACGCCGTCCTCCATCTCAGTTCTTCCTGGTGAAGTAATAAATTATGTATTCAACAAAATGTTTGTACAAAAGCCCATCACAGACTCCCTCCCATCTCAAACGAGCTCTGTTTCAGAGCGGGAGGGAAAGCTTTGATAACAACCAGAAACTGAATTAACATTCATTGATGCAGTTATACAGAACGAATTCCGATAAACCCGAGACAGCTGATTCAATTCCGAAACACACAAAAAACATTATTTAACTCAGCATAAAGAGATGATAGAGGTTTGTAACCGAAAAAAACATGCGCACATATGCATGGATGCACTCGCACACAGACCACACTTAAAGTAAGAGATTAGGCTTGTCTAGTAATCCAGTGCAACACTATGGAGGTATGCGGCCTGCTTTTTTATACGCAAATAATCTCTGGGGTACATGTAACACACACACACACCAACCTACATGCAAATAACACTATCACAGGAAAACATCTTGATATTTACCGCTAACTAAGCTCATTTTCATACTTAGACATTTAGCCAGCACTTCTGTCTTGGATTCCTCGCAAGCATATGTGGTGCTCAAGCACACACCTCGCACACATTCTGGTCTCTGAGGTATATCTGTCATAGCAGTGTGAGCGCGGTTCCATTAAGCAGTGTTTATGAACTACTGCCTCTGAGCTGTAACCTTTACTGAAGTCCTCTCTCCTCATAATGACGCTTAAACAACAGCCAGCAGCGATTTGCTCTGATTGCAACTGAGGCACGGATGCTAAAATCAAGATTCCCAGTATCAAAGCAGATTTTTGGGGTAATAGCTTTATTTACCATGCATATCTTTGAATGGTGTGTTCAGACACATTACAGGGATAAAATCAGAACAGTCAGACAAGACTGTTTTAGGTAACAGGCAAAATCTCTTGAGTACAAACAGGTTTTTCAAGGAGCAAAAATTATTTTAAAGTTCGGGTTAGTGAATATTATATGACAGAACTGGTGTATCTAAATCAGAAGACTTCCCTGTTTATTTGATGTGCACCACCATTAAAATGTTTCAAGTCAGTGATTAAAAAATAATAAATAAATAAATAGTAATACTTTTATTCAGCAAAGATGTAATAAACTACGACGGCGTTTTAGTGCCACCAAAAAATAAATAAATCTAAAACTATGAGATTAAAGTCGTAATATTACGAGATTAAAGTCGAAATACTACGAGAATAAAGTCCTAACTACGAGAATAAAGTCAAAATACTATGAGAATAAAGTCGAAACTACGAGAATAAAGTCATAATATTACGAGATTAAAGTCGAAATACTACGAGAATAAAGTCGAAATGTTTCAAGTTAAAGTTATAATATTTAGTATAGTGCACTTGCAAATGACCCGGATTGAGAGAAGGCCACCGGAATTTAGGCATATTTAAATATTGTTGCGTCCGAGCGGCTTCATCTTACTGGGATGAGATCTAAGAACTCACGGAAACTGCTTAATATCAAGAATATGATATTTATTAAAAGACTGAACAGGAACAATTTTTGATCTTAACATCAGCTCACAGACTCAGTCTACATTCCTTTGGGGGGTGCTGTAGCTCTCTTATTTAACCCTTTTTAATACACTACAAAGGCATTTATGTGGGATTATTAGCAGAAATGATATCA
>JAUMHE010000042.1:9182008-9218604 GCA_032359235.1 Enteromius mattozi
ATTTCAATTCTCTGTATGTCCTGTACATGTGGCAGAATTGACAATAAAGTTGACTTTGACTTTGACTTTGACTTTGACTAATGGCCCGGATATTTACGCGGCCTGAGGGAACTGTTGCCCATTCACTAGCAGTTCTTTCATGAGGGGTTGTTATGCGAGGAAACTGTTGATTTTAAGATGCTTTCACTCATTTCTTGTCAAAAAGGTTTAGCTGAGAAAAGACTAAAACATAAGAGGAAGACTCCAGACATGTCAAACTTGTTAGCTGTTAAGTTCTGCCTGGAGCGGGTCGCCCCTCATGGGCGTGGCCATCTTGAAGTCACGTGATCAGCTGTATTGTAAAATTAACTAGTTGGTATTTTTTTAAACAATATTATGTTCACTTTGTACGGTGATTTTTAGACCGTACTCAAAACTTAAAGTTGCTGTAAGTTGTTGACTCCTCTAAAGCCAAAAATAACATGTTTGTAGATATTTAGGTAACATGTTATGTTTTCATATCCGTTTCTTTAAAAAATAAAGCTATAGCCATTAATTCTGAGATATGTGTTTCTGGTAGATTTTGGGCCAGAATTGCAATACGCATTTAAAATGCTAGCTGTAATATTACATACTGCACCTTCAATCTGTATGATCCCGCCCACTTCCAGTTCTCTGAAAACAGATTGTTATCAAGGAATCATGTTATGTAATGTTTACATGCATTCCGGGGTGGAATGTCTTTGTTTTTGCAGTACCCATTTCAACTGCTAGCTTTAAACCTGTAAGTACTTTTAAACAATTAATCTAAGAGCATACTTAAAATACAATGGATTGGCTTATGTGCTATCCGCCAGACAGTCCAAAAAGAATAAGCAAATGGAAAAAATACAAGCTGCTAAGCGTTACTATAAAGTTCAAAACCACTAGTATTGTTAGGTTGAATAAGAGACCGCTAAACGTATACAAAAACTTGCTGAGCTCACCTAATTTGCAAGAGATCAAATTCTTTGCAGGGTCATTTTAAACGACTTGCTAGTGTCATATAATGCTTTATGTGAATCCACTATGATGTCTTGCTAAGACCATAATGGTCTATTGTGTCCTGCCAGTTGTCTCAGGAATTCATCATACACTTTGTAAAGCCAGCTGTTGTAATCTTATTGACTTGACGGAACAGTCCAGAAGTAAAATCAATTTTATTCTAGAATGGTAGAACAAAGAATTAATAAAAAAGAAGGCCTGCTTGTCCTAAGATTTATGATGGCTCCGTTCTGTGCTCAGGTGGGTCAGAATGGAGTTGAGCAGGGCAGCTGCTGTCCTTAGTTGTTTTCGCCACGCTCCTTAATGAAGGACTCCTGACACTAAAGGCTTTGTTTAAACAGGACACCCACACCAGTCTCTCTTGCTGCTCGGATAGACTTGGTTTACTTTTGGCCGATATTATGTAGCGGTTGTGCTTTCCATTGCATCCTGTGAGCTAATGATTTCATCACTTGTTGAGTCATCTTGTGCTGGAACCAATGTAGGTTTTGTCATTGTGGTGTTGTGTTTTTGGTTTGCTGATCCAAAAACTTTAGGATCACTTTAGGATGACTTTAGATTTTAATTACATTTTTTGTCTTTTCTGTCTTAACCCCCCCCCCACACACACACCTTACTTTGAGTTAAGGTGTGGTTATTTTAGCAGAATTTCTGCTAATTTTATGTTAGCAGTCATTTCAGAAGGAATCCACCTGAACTACCAACCATGTTTCAAAGGGATAGTTCACCCCAAAATGACAAATCTGTCATCATTTCATCATCTTAAATTATTTCAAACCTTTTTTCTGTAAAGCACAAAGGAAGTTGTTTTGAAGAATGTTGGTAACCAAACAGTTGATTGCAGCCATTGGCTACCATAGTATGGGAAAATGCTATTTAAGTCAATGTCTACCATAAACTTGCAATCGTTCTTTAAAATATCATCTTTTGTGTCCAACAAGAAAGTAAATTATACAGGTTTGAATGTGGAGGGTGAGTAAAATATCGATCCCAGCACTAACTGTTGATCTTTAAATATTATCCACTTAATTTAGTAAAGGTTGTGTGTTTGTAGGCATATCTATTAATGTCTTGGCCTATGCGGCAGTCACAGATTGTACCACTTAGCAGCTTTTGAGCTGTCTGTTTGGCTCCAGCTTAGTCGTGACCTCACAGCAGGGTGGTCGAGTCGAACAAGCAGATGCACAGCAAGGAAGATCCAAATTTATGTAACAGATTAATGAAATAAACCATGTTAATCGGTTTGCTTATACACCTATCCATTGCCTTATAAATACTCTAACCTGAATTCAATCATATATTAATCAGTCCTGTTCACATTTAATATGAACTGTTACTGGATTGACTCCAGTTGCAGTAATGTGAATTCCAGACTACCAGCAAATCCTGGTACTCTTTTGTTTCCTATGAAATGGCTTCCTGAGTTTTTACTATTGGGATAATCTGCTCAGTGCTTGACGTCAGTTTTGCATTTGGAAAGAACATTTTGAAATGCCACACTATTATATTAAATCCTTCTTGGTGGTTTTATAACCCCATAATCTGCTAAAACACTGGCACTGACAAAAGAGCTTTTAACTGTCAGCAAACTAGTGCTAGACTAACTTGGCAGACAGTTTGTTTGTGTGTGTTTTTAGATGGAGCTGATGTCCTGTTTTAATCCTCTTGGGCTCCATCCCTATCCATCACAGCGTCCTGCTGCGTGTCCAGTATGCAAACTACACCCAAACCATCACGACACCATTTACCATCTGTTCTTTCTCTCCTCTCATAATTCCCTCCCTCTTCAAAACATCTTGAATGACGCTAATCTTTTTTGTCAGTCTGCCTTGAACATGTGAGATGGTTGCAGCCTTCATTTTACTCCAGTTCTGCCCTGTCTTCAATAAGATAGAGTTCGAGAGTTTCTTCAAGGCCCGTTTAAACCACTGTTACTTTTGCATTGTGCCATGTCGCTGCCTGTTTTTGTGCAGAATCTTTTATGTTGTTTTGGAAGCTCGGTTCTAGCCGTGCTCAGCCCCCGTCAGCATGGTGCACTGCACACAATGGGGAATGTCCTCTCTTTTAATCCTTACATTACGCATAGCCAAATCAAACCCTGCTGGGTCATTAAGCCCCATTCACACCCTATACTGAGACAACACACAAACTCGCTTGTCTGGAGTTAATCCTGTTGGGTGAGAGGGAGCAGGGTCGTTGCGTTTCTTCCTGTTTATCTGCATCGTTACTACCGTTTCACACTCTCAGGGCTGTCTGACACTTCAGCTTGACCCCACACACAGTACTGACCCATTATCCTTCCCTACACCCATCTGGTATCCATTCACCAATGCGCATCAAACTACTGAAGAACCCAGTATGGAAGTTCTTTGTCGTTCTTTGCTTAGGGGTAAGTGGTATACTGTTACCAAATATCCTGACTCCTCCCATACTGCTGGAGGCTTAGTTTAGATCAATATTATGTAAATATGTACTTTTTGGCATTATACTAGTTCATTCTTTGTATTTACTTTTAAGTATATTTGGAGGCATTAATAGAATAGTCCACCCAATATAAATTTACTCATCCTTAGGCTATCCAAGATGCAAGTCACACATTTAGCTGAAACTGTGGCCCTTGGTGTTTCATAAAATACAAGTCAATGGTTACTGTCACTGAATGCCAAAAAAAATAAAGTACATAATACTACCTGTGGCTCCTGATTAGAGGTCGACCGATATGTGTTTCTCAGAGCCGATTATTTCTGATCAGGTAGATGACAACCAATATTTTAATCCGATATGTGTCTGGTGTAAAAATCTTTAAATTGTAATATCAGTAAATTGGATTTGAAAATGACAGGCAACAGTAAAAAGGCTTAATATCAGCATAGATAATCGGTTAACCCCTTCTCCTTTAGGTATTTTGGAGTCTTATGAAGCAAAATGACTGGTCTGTGCAAGAAACTGAAAATTATCTTAAATTTCTTAAACAAAAGTTTCTTAAACAGACCAACTGTTTTTCATCATAAGACCTTAATATATCATCAGAAGCCACAGGTATTTTGTTTTGAGTGATTTATATATATATATAACCATTGACTTGCATTTCATGAATCACCGAGCACCATAGTTTTAGCTTAAAATAATCTTCACTGTTCTACTAAGTGAAGTATTTCTATAATGGTGACCAGATGCTTCAAATTGGCCAAGATAAAGCTGAAACCTCCTGAAGGAACTAGGGTGAATGGAGGAGAAATGTAAGAATTTGATTTGTGCAATAGCTATATAGTTAAATTCTCTGTGGGTGGTTTTATATGTGATAGTGAGTGGAGAATAAAAAAAAAAAAAGATGAGAAATCTCACCCACCGCTGGGAATGGTTTCATTAGCTTGAGCGTATTAAAGAATCCCCCCCCCCCCCCTCCCTCCCTGTGAGGAGCCTGTTTCACAGGGGGCAGTTTTCACTCTCGCAGTTGTGTGTATGAATGTTGAGACTTCCTGTCTCTCGTCCGTTTTAAGGAATGTGGTGTGCTCATAAACATGCCGAGATGTTACTCAGGGAGAAAGATGGGAATCTGAGTTTTCCAGCACTACACAGCATGTTCCATTTTGTTGTAAATGTAATTGATAGGCCGGCGAAGACGGAAGCTTTTTCTCCACATTTTTCTGTGATGGTGGTTTTGGAAAATCTGCCATATTCTGTACATCCTTCGTCAATACTGAAAACGTTTGGCCTAGTTATTACTGGCTGTTGTTTTCCATACGGGAAGAGTGAAAGTAAAAAGTGAACACCCACAGACTGATGTCCATGCAAATATCAGAGGTTTGTTTCAAGTGTGCAAATGCTGAACACTGAATCATCAACTTGAGATGGGAAGCAGATTTATGTAAGCACATCCTTGATTTCTGATGATGTTTTGAGTTTTATTTATTCAAAATAGATTTTTGTAGTAATTTTCCATTAGGCTTTATTTCATTATTTGCATGTTCTCCTGTACTGTTTAAAAGCTTAGGGTCAGTTAGTCTCAGCCTCAGACGTCACACCCACAGAAAGTTGGCTAAACGTGTGATGCATGTGGCACACAAAAGTGGGAACACTTCAGGAGTTTCAAAGTTGTCATTGGATTGATTGAATTATACAAGATTTCCAGGAGACGTGCGTGTTGCATTCTTTAACATCCCGTCTGGAAACTAAGTTTGGCTTTGGCCAATGAATGCTACTATGGATTGGTTGGTAGGATTACTATAAAAAATATGAATACTTTTATTCAGGAGGGATGCACTAAATTGATCAAAAGCGATAGTAAAGGCATTTTATGTTATGAAAACAATACATACTTTAGACGTGTTTAGACCTGACAAGTAAAAAATCCACAAAGAATAATAACAAACCTTGTTAAACAAAAGCTTTATGCACATTACAGCATTTTGATCTTAGTGAGAACATGGAATCGATGTGGGAGTCAGATGAATAATTGACTGTAATGTGAAGGGAGTCAAAGAGAGGCAATAGGAGGGGTGTGTTGCTGCGCTCTTTCAGTGTGTTCATGTGTTGATTCTTAGGAGTATGTGTGCCAGTAGTAGAGTCGTGAGAGTGCTGCCTTGTATGGGCAGACTGCATGAGGAGAATGTGTTTGTGTCATTTGTCACCTTTTTTTATTTTTTAAACCTCTCTGGTGACGTCTGTTCTGGTAATCAATCTCTCATCCGATCACAATTATTTTCCTGTTATCATCAGGTTAAAGTTGCAGATTATAAATTTCACGTAAATGAGAAATTATAGCCAGTTGATTTAGAATAAAGGCATATTTGATAAACGAAGGCCGGCTACTGGCTCTTATTACAAGAATGCAGGATGTGGCCAACTACAGCTGCATGGAAATAGCTGCATGTCTGTCTGTGACAGCTGGTTATGGCTCGGCCCTGAGGAACTGGAGGCCCTGTGCAGGAATTTGGGTTTGCAAGACCTCTTTATTTGTTCCTTTTAGCTTTATCAGTATCTCTCATGCAGAAGTTCTCTGGAAACTGAATGTGGGATTTGCTTTGTGCCTGTGCATGTCGCTTACTGTCACCTGCAAACATTTCTGAAGTGCTTAGTGGGAAGCCGTCACAACCCAGTCCATCAAGCTTCTACAGTGAAGAGAAACATGACGGGACACACTTTAAAGACGTTCCTGTGTTGAAAGCAGCTTTATAAAGATTTTATTTTCGATTTGATAAGACACAAGGTTTATTATAGGGTTTAGGATTAGGAAAGCACATGCGTGTTTTAAAATGTCCTCATGGCACCTTTATAATCCTCTGTCTATACATGTAAATTCTCTAATCCAAACAAATGGTGGATTAAGATATTGGACAAGATGGATGAGGTTGTGGAGAGACAGAAGGGGTTCCTAATTTTAATTGAAAACCTAGAAATATCAGGACATTGTAAAAGTCATAGAAATTTAAGTTCAGTCGTCTCAATAAATTGGTTCACACATCAGTCTGAAATTCAGTAGCAGCAATGTTGAACTGGAAAGGCCATGGAAAAATCATGAAAGTTTGTTGTTGGCAAAGTGTTGTTTGCACTTTTTAAAATCAAAGCTCTTTATTGCAACTTTTTTTAATTTTAGAACCTTTCACACATACTTTACAGTCTGCAAAAAAGGCAATGATTATAGAAAAAAGTTATTCAGTTTACTAAAATGTTCCTCACACTAAAGCAGTTTTTTTTTTTCCATGAGCGCCTGAATGTTCTCTGAATGTTTTGTTATTTGAAGTGTAGTGAGTGAAATGGAGATGTGTGTGTGACGTAATCGCCAGTGCTTTATGATGAAGCTGTTTAGATTAGCAGGCTTTACAGTTTTCAGCTGTCTTTGTGAACCGTCACAAGGGCTTCATCCAGTCAAACGAGGACACGCAAACAATAATCCACCCTACCTCTTCATACACACAATCATTATAGCACATCTTATTCTTTCTTACCCTCCCGTTATTGTTTTGTTAGTTTGTTCTTATACTTATCTTTTTTTTTGCCTGTGTCCTCTTTTATGTGTACCAGGATTATAGTTAACTGAAACTACAAATGAAAGCATTGTTTTTCCATTGCTTAAAAGAAAATGCATGTTAACTGAAATTAAACATTTCAGCAAGTTGCAAAGTCAACGTTTCTCTTTCATTTAATTTAACTTGATTTAAATTATAAACTAAAACTGAAGTAAAATGAATAAACACCACAGACATATAAAAGAAATGATAAAAATGACAGCAAAATTACTAAAACTTGAAAACCTGAAAATATAAGAGTAAAAATTGATCCAAAATGCTCTGCTCGAGTTTAACATACTGGAAAAAGAGAGTGATTAACGAGTGATGTCTATGGGAAACAGTCTTAACTCTGGATATAAAACGGCTGAACTCATAGTTGTACAAAACAATTTTATTATTATTTTTTTTTTTTGAAAATCTGTGCAGTAAAGGTTTTTTTTTACTCTAACTTTGTGTCTTGTTATTTAAATTGGATCCTTTTTTTCAAATGTCCCTTTTTTGATCTTCACATCACCATGGAGACACAGCAGCAGGGCTTCTGGGTAATTTTTGTCCTGTCGTGGGCAGAACGATGACCTCCCAATTCATCATCTTGGCCTGTAGGGTGACAAGTTTTCTAGAACACGTGTCATGCATCCTCTTTGTTTTCTCTCTCCTCTGTGACATTTCTGGGGGGCTTTCGTCATCTTTATTCACAGTTTTGTTTGTTTTCCTCTTCTTAATTCTGTCACATGTACTTGAGTCCACTCATCTTCTGGATGATGCCACATTAAAATTTAATTTCTCTGCTTGCCTTGTCATTGTTACTTCATCCTACAGTTTTCCCCTTTCTCTGTCTTTATTTGCTCTCTGGTTTGGTGGCTTGGGCTTATTGGGGAGCCAGAACAATAGCTCAGCTGCTAGGCCCATCTGTGTGGCTGCAGACAGGGAACGGATCTGATTGAGAGGAGGAGGGGAAGGAGAGTAGAAGAAAGAGGGGGGTTGTGGCTAAGGAGAACTGGGGAAGAGAAAGACAAGAGGATTCTGAATAAAAGAGTTTGGAAAAAGGATGGGGTGAATGGGTTCATGGCCCCCCTCTCCACCACATTGACTCTTTATCCTCCTTTCTTCAAATCCCATACCACAATCTTTTTGCTGACAAGCTTTTGCATCAGCCCCTGAAGGAAGAAAATGATTTGTGTAGAGCAGTGCTCCAGTGAAATGGGTATACTGACATTTTCGGAATTCTGCCAGATTTAGTTTTTGGGTTTATTTATGAGACAAAGTTGTTGATTTGAATTGGAAGACACTGGGACATTATTTATATTATATATATTATATTATATAATATGGTGTTGCCATCTGTTTACAACTGACAGACAGGAAATGATTAGTTTTTATGAACAGATAGGTGAAGTCCAGATAATAGCATCATATTTCTGTAGAGCAGGTGGTGGTGACGGATCTGTGTAAATGATCCACTAAATGAATTAAATCCACAAATTTCTGTGTTCAATGCAGACTGATGTCTTGGAGACCCGCTCAAAATACTTAAACAATTTCCCACGCCACTATCACCACTATTGTTTGTTTTGGTAAATTGAACAGGATCATTTTTTTTCTATATTCTAAACAACTTAAAGATGACAAGGACTTAAGTAGGATGTTCAACCTGGACTCAATCTTCTTGTATTTTGGTTCTTTATTAATGTATAATTTCCTGTATTTTCCAAGTTGCCTTTCATAGGGATGGTTCCCTTTAGAAAATGCTGCTTCCTCTTGCAGTAGAATGTTTTATTTCTAAACTCTGTTTGTTTCAGTTCCATGGTTACTTAAAATTATTTAAATTTATTACACACAGCAAAAGCATTTCCTCTGCCAAACTGATTGTATTTGTTCTTTTTTACAAGAAGCAACTATTGCACTCCAACTGCGCAATAATAAAGTTGTTTTAGGTACCTACAACAAAGTCACTGAAAATGGTATTTAATGGTCATTTCTCTTTTCTTACAGGGCAGTTACTGAGTTGACAAACACATCCATTATCCCTGGGTTCAGTGTGTGAGCAGCACTGAATCCAGCGATCGTATCAAGCAGCAACCGAGTGTCTGGTAATATTGGCGATGAAACCTGATGGGGTTGCCACAGCACCATCTGAACCAATGGAAGCCGAAGGAACAGAACCCATAACAGAAACAACCGGCAATGAAGGGCTGTCTCAGAATGGGACTACACTCTCACCCCCACAACCTGATGAACCCCAAAACGACCAAGCGGCTCCTCCAACTGTTAAAGAAGCTTCTGGGAAAGCAGTAGATGCTAAAAGCAAATCCAAAGGCCCAGTTAAAGGCAAAATTGCTGCAGGTCCAGCTACCACTGGACCAGGCACACGACCCAAAGCAATCCAAAGCCGTGTGGCTAATGGCCTCACAAAGACTGCATCGAGTGCCCCGACCAAGAAACCCATTCCAGCTAGCACTGCGGCAGCAGATAAGAAGAAACCCACCACTACTATTGCATCTTCTGGTCCAAGTAAGAAACCCGTTGGCTCTTCTACTGCCGTTGCAACCTCAAGGGCCCAACCTAAAGCAACAACTGCTGGAACAAACCGATCAACGACAACCACCACAGCCAGTGTAACAAAGACAGGACTGGCTGCCAGGACAGCCACCAGCCTGAGTAAGAGACCTGCCACAGCTGCCACTAGTGCTGCAACCAAACCCAAATACACAGGTAAGATGGCTTAACATGTACGGTTTTCTAGGTCACCTACACACAAACATGACATTTTGGAACATACCTCAGTTTTGACGTCATGGTTTAGTATGGTTTTGGTACAGCAGGATGGAAAAAAACTAAACATAATTATCAGGTAAAGTAAATATATGAAGTAAGTCCAACAAATAACGAGCTGTAGACACTGATGACTTGCCTGAGGTAAATAAAATGCTAGATGACTTTTGTTTACAAGTGGTTTTAATGACGGCTTTTCACAGTTGAAACACTGATTAAGCGATTACAGGAGGAATGAGATGTTCATTCACGTTTGTTACGTTAAAACTAGTAATAAAGAGGAAGAGGTTATTATGCTCACTCACACTCCATGTTGCCATTAGAATGGAGGTGTCGCGCCACATCAGAGAGTGTTAAAATGCCATTTGTTGTCTGAATTTCCTGAAAAAATTTGAATTGTTCAGTGCACATGCATACTGAACCGATATCTAAAAATGTCAGTATGACTGTGTAACTGCTACACCCCTTGTACCAAAGTAACATAACTTATTAGTACTAGAAATGTAATTTAATTATAGTTCTTTTTATCATTTATATTGTACCACTATTATTTATTTATTTATTTTATTTATTTTTATTTATTTTTTAGCAGTCAGTTTTTACTTTGGAACATGATTTTTCTCAATTTAATTTCCTCAGCTCCCGCTCCAAGGCCAGCTGCTGCCCCTGCTGCCAAACCCAGCACTTCAGCCACAGCCAAAACCACTGCAGCTCCCAAAACTAACAGGTAAAGCAGCTTTTGGAGATATGAGCTTGGACATTTGACTGTATTTGAATGGAAAATTGAAATGCTGGGAAGTACATGATTGCACAACTCTTGATGTGGCTTAAAGGTAGCAATAAGGCAGATTTCCTGCACAGATTTGGATAAAGCAACATCTGAGAAGTGCTTTGTGTTCTGCACACCATTTAGTAGATATGCCATTCAAATATCAATGACTGCGTGCTTTTTGCAGTGAATGGTCTTTGGTTTGTCTGGTGGTTATTGGCTGAAGTTTCTGTCGCTTTGTGAGTCAGACTCCCTGAAAGACTGCTTAGATCAGGCTTTACCAGAGTATAGGCTCAACAGTGCTCTTTGTGTTGGTGCTACTCTCTGGGAATGATAATTGGTATCTTCACTTGAGTTAAATGGATTTTATGATCCAAGTTTGCTGCATTACCAATTATGTCTTTAGTCTATTTATTGTTCCTTCTTTCCACATCTTACTTTATATCTATATCTCACAAAGTCTTACTTTTAAGTGATTCTGATAATGATTAAGATTGACCAGGTTTTATTTTTTTCCCCATCTCCTTACAAATGTGACTTCCTATTTAATCTTTGTTTATGGAAAAACAAAATGCTATAGAAAGTTTCGAAACATTGTAAGAGATTTAACATTTTTAAATTAGTAATTGATTTTTTTTTTTTTTTTAAATATCGCTCAGATCTAAAATTAGAAATCACTTTGAGTGTGACTTCTCATATATTTTATAAATTTTAAAATGTTTAAAGCATTATCTAGTAATCACAAACGACTGGAAGTCATTGGCCAAAAAGTGTGGGAAGCTTGTTTTGCAGAGTTTAACAGTGTTTGTTGCAGATGATTACATATTAAAGTTCATCAATTTTAAGTAATGTAAATGAAGTCAGCCAGTTAATGTGAATCTGACTGGTCTCATGTGATGATTATCGTTTAACTATGTGCTTAATTCTATGTATTTATGCGGTAATGTCAGTTTACAAGGCTGTTTAGACTCCCTTTTGTTGGACGTGTGTTGTTTTAGACAAACAGAAATACAGGGTGTGGTTTGTGTGCACACTGTATTTCTGCACTGACTCTGAATTCAGTCTGGAATTAAATGTTTGCAACTCAGAGAATAGAGCAATGGGTAGTGAATAGTGGTTATGAATTTGAGCACTCATTTGATCTCTCTGTTTAGATGGGTTTGTTTTCCTTTTTGTGTCCCACACAATATATATTCTCACTGCAGCTTCAGATTAAATGTTTGCGCTGCAGAAACACAATCACACTCCTACTGTGGGAAATGTAAACTAGCTCCATCAAAGTCTCCTCATAATACAATCACAGCATCCTCCTCTTCCATGAGACCATTTTCTCTTTTCTTTTCTGGTATATGTATACATGCTGGCTAGATATTCCTGGCATTTCTAGGAGAAGACTTATTGTCAGTTTGTGGGTAACACTGTGAGGTAAAAGAGGGTTAATTGCCAGGGTTCTTTGTTTGCTACTCTTGCTAAACCAGCCATCTCGCCCCTTGTATTTGGAGAATTTTTTTTTTTTTTTTGTCTTGTCTATTTTTCCAAGTGAGCCTCTTGAATTTTGGAATTCTCAAGTCATCAACCATTTTAATTTCCCTTGAACCAAGCTGCTGGTTAGTCTTTCACCATTTGTTTTCTTTTTTCCTTTCCTACAAAATTACTGGTAAACCAGATGGCTTCTGTTACAGTATACCACAGGCCAAATATTTAAAAATTAATGCGCTCATAAATTTTGAAATGGTGCTAATAAGGTCGAAAATAAAAGGACCACACATCCTTAAATGTCCAGAATGAATGGAGCAGTAAAGTTTTAAAACTGTTTAACTGGAATGTAAGGGAAATTCACTGTCTGAGGCTCTGCTGGGTGACACTTATTTATTCTGGAACAGTACCTTCATCCTAATGGTCATTACTTAATTAAAACTTAATCATTGATGTCTGTGCCAGTGGGTGTTGTGTTCTTTCAAATTGTGTGAGACTTCTCCTGTAGGAACGTCTTTGACCTCTTTTATATTGTCATCTTAAACTTCTCAACCCATTATTTTGTTGTTTAGGAGCTGGAAAAATAGAAGAATCTTGTTGTCTGTTAGTCTTGTCTTTATACAAATATAGTGATGGCAATTTATGTTTTGCTTGGCCACAAAGGATAATGAGAAAAGCAAGGTTTTTTGTTTTTTTCTTGTGCGTGTGTGTAAAAACCTAAGCCTTTGGGTTTCTTAGGTCAGTGACTCTATGGAAAGTTCTTGGTTTGTAGGCTGCTTTCCATCGGCATCATTTTAATTGAGTTTTGGTGCCTCAGATAGGCATAATGCTATAGAAATTAAGATAAAGATGCAAATATTTTGACCTTAGTTGCTGTGCTATTCTCATTTTATACCTTAATGCTCTCCCCGTTGCGCTAGTTGCCCTCTGTTTATGTAATGTGATTGTAGTCTTTTCTTCTCCCTCTTGTTGTCATCTTTATTTTGCTTTAATTTGACCAAAGATGGTTTAATCAGTGTCCTAGTAAGTACAAATAAACTTTATGTAGGTCATAGAATTGTAATGGGAGATTCCAGTTCTTTTGTTCTCATTCCTTAACAATTGGCTGTTGTTTCGGAATAATCTGTGGGGGAGATGTTATAGTCTTGGTATTTGGGGTCAAGCCATTTGAACGTGTTTTTCATTGTGCACTACTATGAGAAGTTTGCTCATTGCCCGTATTCTTTGTACAAAGAGCTGTAGTATGTCTTGGAGTCTGTGCCATGGTTACTGGTGTTGAATTGAGCATTCCAACATGCTTTTATAAAGTTCTTATCTTTTGAAGTTTTGGTGGCTCTGATTCTTGCTTACAAAAGGTCTTTTTATGGTGTTTTTGATCATTAAAGCTAAAGCCTAAAGTATAGTTCAGCCATCCGCATTCCAAGACTGTGCAAGCACTGTCCATGATGCAGTTTTTGTCATCAAAAGTGTTTGCAGATGTTTGCGCACCACTTGCAGTCCTCGGGTTGTCAGAGTACAACAGTGCAGATGTAAGGTGAATGTTGAGAACGAGTGCACTAGATATTATTGCATGTGTCAAATTTCATCTATCCACGCTCATCCACGGTGGAGTATACTTGGAAAGCTGTGTGGACACGGCTGTGAATGAGAGACGGACACTGAAAAAGTAGTATACCCAAACCTAAATGCAATCTACAAATGTCATGACATTTAAGCAGACTGCAATCAGTTCCAATGGCAATCTGCAGTGTTTGACCTGTATTGAATTATATCATTAAATATAGGTAATATTCTGAGTCAACTGTTTTCCTTGCATATTACTAGGGGTGGGTGATGCTGGTAGACTAGGGATCGGTTTTGGAATTGGGTTTAGGGATTTGAATTTGATCAATTCTGATTCTGCTTATTGATTCAGATTCTTTTCAATTCCCACTTTAGATTCCAATGCGATTTAAGTTAAATGTCTCCCTTTTTGCAGAGTTGCAGCTGAATACCACACTACATAAAAACTGGACTTGTTTCCAGTCACTGGCAGCAGAAACCCAAGATTTCAATGTTCAAAAAGGAGGGCTCGCAGGAATTGAAAGACAGAATCAAATTTAAAATTTTAACAAGTATCTGATTCCTGAAATTAAGTTTCAGATTCTGAAATTTCCAATTTCAAACTTTCAATTTCCAACCCAAGTGGTAGATACTGGTAGAAATTTGTCAGCTGGTTGGTTGATTGGTCTATCATCTCTATCGTGGTTAGCATATGACGTTGCTGTGCTATGTGGTCACAATAGGGTTTTGATTTTAAGCTGTGGACGCAAACACGTGACAGTGGTGCTCATAGATTGCAGTTTATTTTTGCTTCTTTATAGGACTCGATCAGTTAAAATGGGCATCTTTGCAGGTATTGTATTCTTATTTAATCACTGACTGCTTACTTGTCTATGTATATCGTTACAGTGAAATAAAATGACTCTTATCGTGATATAAGATTTTGGTCATATCGCCCACCCCTAAATATTACTCTGAAAATTGTCTTTTTACTTTCTGTTATTTAGGTTAGTAGCTTTTAACACAGCATCCAGGTGTATGGATATACAGTGGCACTGAACTGTGACCATAGCATTTTCGCAAGCATTATTTGTTTGTGTGACGCATACCCTGTTGTGCCCTTGTCCAAACAAAGCAGGCTGTACACAAGAACTTTTATCTCATCTTATTAGAGTGTAAGGTCTGGTTTGGGCAAATATGAGTGTCAGTCATCTAGTTAAGGGCAATTTGTGAACTGCAAGGCTGCAAGACTAAAAGCATTTATTAAATTGCGAGTAACCAAGGCTTGTGAGATGATGCAAGCAATCTTCTCATCACTAATTCTCCCCTATGAGAACATGAAAGGGGGAACTATGAAGCAACTACATTAAGGGAGTGTAGGCTAGACTGAAAGAAAAACTGATTTATTATCCATTTCTCTAATGCAGTCACTTACAAAACGCTTTACCCATCCCCACTTCTACTCCCTTCATCACACCATTTCTCCCCTCCTTTTCCTGATTCCTCCCTACCCAAGTCATTTTCTCCCAGGTTAGAGAAATGGGATATAGATGCATTAGTTAATAAATGGGCCCCAGTGGATTGGTTTTCTGGTGCTGCTTGAGATTGCTTTATGGTATGCATGCAGACTACAGATTTACCACCAAGTAAGACAGAACGCTGATTTGATAAGAACCTATTTTGTGTACGTGCAAAAAACAGTATCTTGGAAGGCTTTCTAATGAAGCAGGCAACCACAGCTTGAAACTTCCTAATCTGACATTTAGACGTTAAACACAATGTCTAAAATATAATGGCAAACATCAAACAGTGTTTGACATCACACTTTTTCTAAGCTGTTCACAGCAACCTTTTCTTTGTTTTCTCTTAGGGCAACTGGAAGTTCTGCTTCACGACCAGCTGCTACTTCAGCTACAGGAAGAACAGTAACTGGTTCAACTACATCTACTTCTGCAGTTCCTAGAACAAGCCGTGCTGCTACTAAAACCCTTGTTACAGCATCAGCTGCTCGGAGAGGTGGTGTACCATTAATGGAAATATATTTATATTATACATATTTTATGTAAATGTACAGCTTAATTGTTTTGTTAATTCCATGATGTTATCAACATCTATTTCTCATTTCTAGATGTTGGAAAAACAAGCACTACGGCACCTGCGAAAAAAACAGTTCCCTCAACAATATCCCGATCTGCTGCCAGCAAGCCTTCAAATTCAGAGGCTCCAAAAGCAGCTGCACCTACCAAACGACCTCCACCTAGCATCAAAGCACCTCAACCCAAACCAGATGACAAAAAAAGTGTACCAACACGTAAGGTGCCTTCTAGTCCACGAAACAATCCCTCAAGGCTAGCATCAGCCAAGAACATTGCAGCACCTCCCAATCCCAAACAACCAGGTAATATGGTCACAAAGCTTCAGCCACCTAAACCAACACAGTCTGTCAAAGGAAAGCCGGATGATAAAGAACCTGCAACAAAACCTGAGGATAAAGAACCTGTAGCAGATCCTGTGCAACTTTCGGCAGCTGCAGTAGCTACTGTAGCTATAGCAACAGCTGCAGCCATAGCTGGCGAAGAGTCTGTTTTAGGGCCTGAAGCTGCTCCAACTGTGGAGAGTTCTCTGGATGTTCCATCCTCTTCTTTAGATGTTCAGGAAGTGGTAGATGTGCAGGTCGCTAATGTGCTGGATATTTCTAACACAGAGCCAGAGGACCAAGAGCCATTAATAGAAGCTGGTTCTGTGGCTTGTCCAGCATCATCTGTTGCCGATCAGGAATCTGAAGAGCAGGTGTCTGGAAAAGTTGATGAAAAGCTTATAGCGACTGAGGCACCAGTTGCACAGGAAGCAACTGAGCAGGAAGGCTTAACTGCTTCTCAATTTGATAACTCTTCAGCCACCATACCATCCTCTGGTGTAGAGGTGGCTGAAAAAGCTGAACGGAATAACATTGACTGTTACGACGATGTGGAAGAAGAAGAGAGGGAAGGCAGTCAACAAGTGTCTCTGTCAGAAATGAGTGGCACCCAGCCTACTGAAGAGTCTCGACCTGGGTCAGCTGGGCTTGCCGGCTCCGTTTGGCGAGCAGGGGCCTTGCTCTCTGAGCTTGACTCTGAGGATGTGAGTTGCAGCCAGCAGGGAGCATCAGAGCTAAGCGCTCCCGGCGTCCTGGAGGGCACGGAGAGCATGGATGATCTAGGGGATGCAAGCCTTAAAGGAGCTGATGGCGAAGGTGCATCTGTTGGTTCCCCTGACTTTGAGAAGGTTTCAGATATTCTTACTAACGAAGATGAAGATGATGATGATGATGATGACAGAGTCTGTGACATGGAGGTTGGGTCTGAAAGAGCAGAAGACTCTCATAGGCAGCATCATGACAATGAGGATGATGAAGAGGATGAAGATGTAGAAATGGCAAGTGAGGGCATTACTGAGAGTGGGCTTGAAAGTTATGGGAATGCAGATGAGGATGACTTGACTGAAGACTATAGATTAGACAACTTGAATCGAATCCAGCCACCTCCCATGGTTCCTTCTGCCCCTCCAGCATCCCAGTGGAACCAGCCTAGTTGCTTTGCTGATGCCTGGGCCCAGCCACCACAACCTGCCTCTACACTTCTTTCAAGTCCTTCCTCTGAATGTTGGCAAGCAGACCCAGAAACCCCAACACAGACACCTGCTCAAGCAAGACTTGACCTTGGCTCAGGAAGGGGCTCTCCATCAAACCTTTTGGAGCCTTCACCTTGCACACCTCAACAAGCCCCAATATCTGCTGCAGAAGGGAATGTTAGCCCCAAACCAGGCATGACACCCTCTGAAACCTGCAAGTTCCAGCCTGATACTTCCAGTGACCCTGACCTAGCATCTGACAGTAACCGAGACACAAGTTTACCAGAAGAGGTGAAAGACAACAACTGTTCAGAAACTGAGACTCATCCTAAAGTGGAGCTCCTGCCAGAACCAGTAAGCCCTGTCCCCAAGGTCTTGCCAGACATTATGCAGGATCTAGGCATCCACCTTGAACGTGCTGATGAGGAAGAGGAACCTGAAACTCTGCCTGCTGATGATGTACTAGGTGGTCCAGCAACTGCTCCATCATCTCCTTCATCAGCTACTGAGGATGAGGCAAGTGACACAGAAGGTGAAATGCAGATCAGTGATCCTCAAGCTGAGCTGTCTGTCACTGGGAATGCCTACGGAACAGCACCTGCGGGCCACAACTTGTCAACTCTAGAGGAATGTGAAGAAATGGGTGGGGAGAGTGTTGGTGGTGGTGGTAGTGAGACCCCTCAGTCTGCCACTTCTGCTGCATCCTATGGCTTTGACTACATGACCTCTAACTCAAATGCCCAGTCATCTGCCGAGAGTTGCAGCAAGAGTCCTGGCATCTTTTCTCTAGAAAATGAAGAGCAGCTGCCAGATGAGGCCAAGGATCCATCTCTTCTTAAAGAGTTGACCTTGATGCCCACTACTGCATCTGAGGAAAAGATTGATCCTATTAAAAGCCAATATGGAGAGGTCCAGTCTTACCCAGAGCAGCAGTACATGTTGTGTGGAGAGTCCAGTGAGCTGCCTGAGCCTGATTCAGCAGCGGGAGCTGTACCCTTAGAGTCTGGCCTGATTGATCCTTCGTCCCGACACCACCAGGAAGAGGAACAAGAACTTGACTCTCAGCATCCCTACTACTCCACTATATGCGAAAAGACTGATAGTCCTCTGGCAGGTAACGTATAGAGTGCACTTTAAAATCCACCTTCCAGTGTACCTTGTTGATGTCATCTCTATATAAGGGTTTTGTCTAGCTTGGGGTTTCCCTGTTAATGATGTCTTTTTAACCAGTTAAGAAAACACTCACTCAGCAGTTCCACTTTCACAATATGATACAGCTATTAAAAGTACATTATAAGTATATGGCTTAGAAACCTGTATGTGCAATAGCAACTACCAATTACACTAAAGGTGACTGTTTTTTCTCGACTATTCTTTTTAAATCTAATAATGGGTGTTGGTCTGAACTGGCATGAAATTACTTGTGGAGTCTTCAAAATGACAAAAGTAACCATTGATGAAAAATGAACAATGTAATGGACTTTCAGCATATATTTTGTGTGTATTTACCAATTCTTTTTTACTGAACAAAATGCATATTCATTGCTTTTTGTATTCTGTTGTCTATTAACTTAATACCAGTCTTTCATCCCTTTTCCATTGTTGCCATATCCTGTCCTCACATGTTTCTCTCTTCTGCACTTTAGGGTTTGCTTACCCCTTACTTTTTTATGTCTTGTTTATTTGGAGTACTTAATGTCTTAGTGTTAAATAAAGGTTAGATATTTAACATGATTTCTCTTTGCTCTGTATGTTTCTTGATGTTTGAGTTTCAAGAATTGTTTTAATGCCCTCTGTTCATCATTATGGACTGCTGCAAATTAGTCACATTTGTAGCCAAATAACAGTGAAGATGGTATATTAATTTGAGTTCATATTTGGTATTTAATATTAAGAAGCATGTAAAACTAATACATAAGGCAGACACTAACTCATGGTATTATTTTGTTAGAGCATCAGAACACATAATGAACAATTTTATATACTCATCTTAACTTTTTTGTTGTGGCATTTATAAGCTAGCTACTAACCAAATTGTGAACTTGTGAACAAATACACATTGAACCTTTTTGTAACCAAATTATGTAAAGAAAACCGGATGCTTGCAGCAGAGGGAGAGTGTTTTTTCTATGCCAGTATGTTCCTTCTGCTTGTATTCCTCCCTTCCTTTTTGACCCTGCCTTCCTCTCAACTCCCTACCATCCAGAGGAGGAAAAACAAGATCTGACCCCATCAACCTCCTGGATCTCACCCTCTACCAAGGTGCTTTAAGTCCTCCACCTCCTTTTTTTTTTCTCCATCTTTGTATTTTGATACCGCTGCTTCTGGAGTAGACTTTGCACACCTTCCACTTTGGGACTAACTGGGTGCAACTGCTTTAATCACTCTTGATTATTAACAGTTTGAGCTGAAACTATTTGAAAGGACCTGGTTTGACAAATTTACCTGGACTAATTGGACTTCAATAAATCCCAATGCTGGGTGATTTTTACAATACACAATGCACTTTTCTGTAATATTTCCTGTTTATGCATGCTCACCTCACCAAAGAAATATGCTGTACACTGGGGTGGCTTATGTGTAAAGCATGCTTATTTTTCATGCATGGGTCTATTGATGGGTCATATTGTCTCATTGTCAAAAAAAAACCTGTTTGCTTCATGCTGTATTGTACTGTGCATGGTGAGCG
Source organism: Enteromius mattozi (assembly GCA_032359235.1). Taxonomy (NCBI): domain Eukaryota; kingdom Metazoa; phylum Chordata; class Actinopteri; order Cypriniformes; family Cyprinidae; genus Enteromius; species Enteromius mattozi. Next base: position 9,201,900 of record JAUMHE010000042.1, read on the forward strand.
CTCACTTTTGCATGCGTTCAGCTTGTCACATTAAGGGAGACTGTTTACCTCATCTGCTTTTATTTTGCGGTTTTTGTTTGCTCTTCACAATAGTTAGAGGTTACTGCATATACAGGGTGTAGCCACTTTTATTGCACAAATATCTTCACAAAATATCTTTGCGAGAATGTCACCAAGGTGCAAAATTTTTGTTTATTCCTTCTCCACTTAATCACTTAATCTTATATCTGACAATTTTGTTTCCCACAATGCTTTTTTTCTGCTCCACCACACTCTGCAGTCAGTAACATTATTGCTTTTATTGCACTCTGCTTAACTCTTCTTTTTTTTTTTTTTTACATATTTTGGACCTTTGCTTCATTCACAGAAGGAAACTCCCATTTTCCACCACAACCAAATGACTTGCTTTCTGTCCAAATGACGATGTCGTCCAAACTTCGTCTCCGGCCACGAGCTGCACATGTGACCCAGCCACCACGGCTTCCCACAGACCTCCCTCCCAGAATACCAAATGTGGTATCAAACACGCAGCTAAGATGTCTAGAGCAACACCAACAGCACCTTCATGAGATCCAGCAGCGTCAGGAGAAACGTAATAGAGAACAAGCGAGACAAGAAGAAGAGGAGAAACAGGCAAGGGACGATAGTGAGCAGCAGGAGGAAGAACAGAAGAGAAATTTACTTGAGTTGCAACTTAAGCAGCAAGAGCAAGAACTAAAGCAGCGACAGCAGATCATGCAGTGGCAACAAGAACTTGAACAACAGCAGCAGCAGCAAAAACACAAGGCGCATACACCAGTTGTCCTGTCGCCTTCATCGGGTCTCACTACCATTTATGAAACTGTGGAAACGAGTGACGAAGAAGAGGAGGGACAAGGAGTAGTTGAGGAAGTAGTAGATAAAAGCTCCTTTATTGTGTGCCCTGGAGAAGACACGCAAAGATACACTGAAGAAAATGACTCAGCTGATCTTTATTCACAATGCACAACACCTTCCCCTGAGTCTATTATTCAGTGTCCCCAGCGAGAACATCAGGAAACAGACTCTGCAGCAGACGAAGATAGTTCTTCTCCCTTGGGATCTCCTGAACGACCTCCGTCTCTGGAGTTTGACTGGGGCAAGAAAGTGGACATTGTCCAGCAGCTCATCAATCAGACATTACTGCTTGCAGGTGATGGTTGCTCGCCCCTTCTTCTGCTACCTGGAGGAGCAGGTGGGACACTCAGCCCCCTTGAAAGCAGCCTGTGGCCCAACTTGTTGCCACCTCTGACACCCCCTTCAGCCACTGTGACGTCTGTGAGTAGCTTCTCACCCGAGGCTCCAGGCAGCTCTGCTCAGGGTGAATGGACCGTTGTAGAGCTGGAGACACATCACTGAGGAAAGCTGAATAAAATGCTTGCTAAATATGAACTTTTGTACTCAGACTGAAGATGAAGGTCCACCAGTAGGGAAGCACATATTGTAGCATTAGATAATGGAGCCTTCTCTTGATTAAAATCTTACAGAGGATCTAGACTCATGGATTTGACTGATTCATCCATTTTTATTCTGCAGTATTTCAGCAAGCGTTGGAGTAGGAAATTGTGTAAACCTGATACTGCAGAACAATGTGCTGGACTATCACCATCTTGCTCTCTGTTTGGTTTGTCTTCTTCATGAGAGTTATTCTAGTTCAGTGAGCGTTCATTTGCACTCTCCGCCTATCCAAAAGCAATGGAACACCACAGTCTATGCTTGTTATGCCACTGAAACAACCTCCCTGCCAAATTGATCAGCCATATCTGACCTGCCCTCATGCCAGAAGGCCATTTCCTTAAGGTTTAATGGAGATGACTGGCTGGCTTGAACTACATACATTTATCTCTTAGTCATTATTGAGCCCTCTACCCACAATGCAGGCAAGATGCCAACTCAATGACTGAGCAACTTAAAACATAGTGGGCTCCTTTCTCTGACTTCTCAGAGCACAAGATCTTTGAAAAAGATAAATCCTTGAGGTAAATCAAAATAAGCAGGTTTCAAATTCAGATCAAGCAGCATTTTTTTTGTTCATGCGCTATACCAACTACAAAAAAACCCCACTGATTTAATTTAGCTCTTGTTAAATAGCGCAAAATGCTGTTATTGAATAATACATTGCTTGTGCAGTCTACTGTTTGACACAATATTTGCAGGAATAACTACAAAGTGAAGGAGAGTATTTTGAAGTAAATTTGCTGATTCGACAACTGTAGTTGTTTCAAATGAGTAATTGTGATAACTGTAGAATAGAAGGTATTACAAATTTTCTAAAGCATGCACAGTTATCCAGTTTTAAACAGATCAGGTTTAAAGACTTCTTTGGTCTAAACCTTATCTTTAAGAAGCATGGCACATGACATACAAAGTAATGCATTATGTTTTTTCAAGTATATACACTGCTGTAACATCTTAAAAATGGCTGAAAACAACCTTTGTCACTCTAGATTAATGCATTACAGGGATTTTTAACTATATATTATTAATTATTTTTTTAGTGATACAGGAAAAACTGTGCAGCTACATCAAATGATCATCTTTACTGTGAACCCTACTGAACACTGTGCCTCCTTTACCTGTCCGAACTATGAATGATTAGTATCTATTTGAAGAACAAGGAGCAGCTCTCATAACAGCACTCATGCAGTTTAAATTAAGTCTTCTGGTTTGCTGTGCCTAAGGTTGACTCCTACGTTTAGAGGGCTGGAAGGACTTTTTGCTAAATAAGCACTCCCATACACACAATAGTCTCCCAAGTGTTTACTGTCCCTACTTTTGTTAGAGAAATTGGTTGGTCTTATCTAGTAGTATGAATGATTAAGTACTCTGCATTCTTCTGTTCTCATTGTTGTGTATTTCTCTGCCACCTTAAAAAAAAAAAATGTATATATATATTATTAGAACACAGAATATTCTAAAGCAAATGGATTCAATAGGTCACATTATGAGTAGGCCTAACATATTCACCTAAATTTAACTTATGATACTTAAAACAATAATGTTATATAGACATTTGTTTTTTAGTCTGAAGTGAGGAGTTTTGTTTGTCACATATCTGAATGAATTGATTGATCGTGGCCCAGTGAAATGTTAAAGCACAATTTGATTATTGGAGCCCCTATTATCTGTTTTGTCACGTGTGACTGTGCATGTATATTATTTTAAAGAGACAACGATAAAGTCTGTTTACTGTATTATGAAGAGAGATTACCATTTTAATTTCATTTGTACTGTACTGTTGTACTGCCTATTTGTCTAGTGCTGTGAAGTAGTTTAGAGACTGTATAGTAGTGTTTGACACTGTAAATGTAGGAGCATTTATTTAAATCAAACTTTTAGTATATATATCAAAGGAACCGCTTTACATTATAATCAGGGAACACAGGGATTCCAGGTAGATTCTGACTTTCACTGTATTTTGGCCTAACTACTGTTGTATAACTTGACATATCACAGATACAAACACCATACAGGGAAAGCTACTGTATAGACACACAACCCAGCAGTAAAAAAAAATGCACTGAGAATAGCTTTGACTTCGGGCTGATTTACAATAAGACATATGAAGGAATACAACAGCGTTGTTTATAATGCTCTGCTCTCTCCACTGATTTTTACCATGTTTTCCAACAACTGTGCAAAGACATAACTGCTTCTGTGTGGTACATATTCCAGCTTTTATTGTGTATATTTTTGTAATTTATTATTTTGAAAGGAAGGATTGTTTTATTTCTTTGTTTTATAGAGAAAAGTAGGCAGTGGGCCTTGACTGCCAGCAGGTTTTATTTCTGGATTTTGTAACAGACTACTTGGATGGCCACTGTATTTTAATGTTTTTCATGAAAAATAAAGTTGGTTTGACATTATCTTGAACTTTTTCTGTTTTACTTTCCATCACTATTGTAAATGTATTTACCACATAACAAACCAACATGGCACAACACCACCAACAAGAACAGCCATGAAGTAAAAATGTTTGAAAGATTTACTGCTCTAAGTGAGCACCACCTCATGTTTTCATGCCAAATGTTCCATCTGTTTCCTGAGACAGCAGCACCCCCAGCAGGCAGTCTGTGGCAGTGCAGGATGAAGGCTCCTCACTTCCCAGGCATAACAGCTGCTTGTACTGACCACAAGGAACTGAACACAGCACCCTACAAAACATATCCTCAGAATGAAGTTACACATTGTTAAATAAATGCCCTCAAAATGATCTCTAATTGGACTTTGGTAAAGTAGAAACCATAGCAACAGTATTATAAAACAATGTATGGTTAGATACTAGTATAAGTAACTAATTTAATCATAGTTTTCTCCATCTTTTCCTATTAAAGAGAAGCTTGTTAAAAATACATTACCAATCAGTAATGTCCTCTGTGTTGGGATCAGGGTATGTCTGAATCCACTGGCCAATTGACCAAATCCTCTGTACTCTACTCTCTTTCTCAGTTTCAGTATTTTCCTCCTCACATCCTCTCTCTCCATCCTTATCATTTGCTGCTTCAATGACATCCTCGCAGCACAGGAAGTAACTGTGAAGATAGGAAATGGTTGACGTAAAGATGAAGATATGGCATTATCCCCTGCCAAAATGAGGCTTTGTGAGACTTATATTCTCATTTTCATGCTTATCCCAAGGTTTTTATATTGGCATTTTGAGCGTACTTGTACTTTTCTGGTGCTACAATTTAATATATAAGGCAGTTCTTATTTCTACACTGTCAGTTGCATGTTGCTTTTGCTGAAATATTATTACACCACCCTGCGTCGTATTTGCTGAATAAAATGATGTATATTTGGTAGCACGTTTGCTTCAGACAGCCATTTGTAAGGTGATGAAGTCTCATATTTTCACTTGATCACCAGAAAAACTTTGTCTCAGCCAAGTCATAACTATTTGTTCAATTTTCACGTGTTTGAATGATTTCGAAGACATTATGTTAGCCTAATTTTGATTTTCATTCGTTTGCAGACTGTAATTTGCGTTATACATTTTGAATACTTCTTTTTGCAATTAAAACCTTTTTAGAAGGTTGGAAACTTTTTTTTTTTTAGATGCACGGCTGTGTTATTACCTATTAATAACAATTATTATGGTGTTTAATTAATAAACTCTACATAAATAAAATTGTTTTCTTTTTTCTTTTACAAAGAAATGGAAGAATCCCTTTGTAAAAGATTCTCTCTGACTAAACCTCACTTACAATTCTGCACTGTCATATGTCTGTCCTTCTCCCTCTATCTGTCGCTCCACATTCCAGCGCATACGTTTGTATAGGCCAGTACTGGCTGATGCGAGAAAAGGGGTGGGGCAACAGTACCGGAAGATTGACAGCTTCATGTTGTCTATTTGACACTGGCCAATATAGAAGTGAGAGATACTGTAAAAAAAGATAAATAGTAAAAATCCGCAATGATAATAGTAATAGAAATATTCCCAATGTGAAATACTACTTATACTAAATTCAGGCCTTCGTTTTGTGCTAATAAAGGATCAGTTTCTTCTGAATCCTCACCATCATTTACATATCTGCTTAAGTTTTGTCTGTGATTTATAATCGGTTTGTACCTCAGTGGATCAGATTCCTCCAGTGAGAAGAAACTAAAGGAGGCATACAGCAACGCCAGCTGTTCCAGACGAGAACACAGTTGCTGAGAAAACTGCAAAAGCTTTGATGGGATACAAACATGGTAAATATGTGGATTCCTGCAGTTTGTGGGATAAGATGTACAGAATAAATCAGTTTCTCACTTGGGCACGGATGTATGTGGATAGAGGTGGACGAAAGGGGCTGGAGTTTCTGGCTGTGGACTCCAGGTAGGTGAAGTACGGCTGACAACTTTGCACAAACATGGGGACAATATGGGCAAACCCATAATTCTGGAGACATTCTTGACTAAAACACAAAATATTTGACTGTTAAAAAAATGAAACAAATATATATATATATATGTATATTTTCTGCCTAGATCTTAGAAGTACCTCCACAAAAGCTGTGTTTGAAACTTATCTGCCTTGTTCAGCAAGTACTCAAGTTGCCGTTCAATGGGAGAGATTTTTTCATCCATTATTCTCTTATCCTGAGTTTCTGTGCCTTCTGCACCTTTAACTGAGAAATACCCCTCATCCCCGAAGGAGGGCGCCATTGCATTGACATCTGTGAACACGAGCAATATTATGTGAAACAGAGTGATGGGTTTTGGGGAAAATTAAACCTTTCTCCTTCCATTACCTTCAAGAGTGTGTGTATTCGTTTCTAATCCTGTCAGACACTGGGATGCTTCATTTTCCTCGGATAGCGAAAGCATCCACTCCGCCTGTTCTGCGTTAGCCATCATGACTTAATCAGTTCAGCACGAAACCATGAAATTAATAAGCTCTGTGAGGAAATAATTATGTAAAGATACATTTTAAAGTGATTGAAATCGGCACCGTTGCAATACAATCAAAATCGCCTGTAAACGTTAATTAACGTTAGCCTAATGACAGCAGCACTACAGATAGGCCTAAGCAAGTCATACCTGTAAGTTCACAAACTTTGACAGTTATTTGTTGACTTTGTCCAGTAATGTAAGTCTGTGCACTGTATTTTACCAGTGACTATCCTAATAAACAAACAAACGAAAAAAGGGTTAACGGAGGCAAACTGTCGCGGTTAAGAAGACTGAGTGAAGAACTATAACCATATTTGTATTTCCCGGTATTTCCTCGTCAGTTGGATTTCCGCTCACCATGACTATATTTGTATTTCCTCAACCGTTGGAAGACTATTCGTCATGACTATATACTATACCACGAAAACTGTTTTTTTTTTTTAATTAAAAATAGGGTATGCAATTTTGTTGTACTGGTTGAAAATATTTTCACAGCATAAATATAATTATATAAAAATATATAAATATTCTTATACATTCTTCATCTTCTGTGGAAGTCTAACCCTAACCATAAAATTATTTCTTTAGGTCAAAATCCAATGATAGCAATGTCCTACCAGCCTGGCCCAAGGTCTCTATAGCAAGGTAATGGGAGTTACCACATTGGGGCGTTTTTACACCATGTTATTTGATTGGCTGACGTCATAGACTGTAAAAAAAAAAAAAGATGGACGACGTGATTCCACTTCCTTCCACTATAGAAAGGGAAGCCAAAACATTCCCAGTATGGCCGCCATCTTGCGAAAATGACGTAATTTGGAGCCAGAGTCTGCGCAGATAGAGATTGTGAGGTGGAGCGACGGAATCAAAGTCCCGCCCAATCACAAGCTCACAATCATGACCACACCCCGTTTTTATAGCATCAAAAAACTAATTTAAAGAAAACTTGGAACACTGGAACATACATCAGCCTGATAAGAACTACCTAAAATGATGGAAACCATCTTTGTAAAAAATTTATTTGAAGTGTAATTTGTTTATTTAGTTTGTCTCACATCAGATTACATGGAGAGGGCGGGGTTTATGACCTACTGCAGCCAGTCACCTGGGGGGTGATCGAGTGATGGCTTTACTTTTTAAGACTCGTGCTGCACACTTGGCTGACGTCATAGTAAGGGTAGGTTTAGGGGTGGGATCAGCGGTTTGAAAACGCCCGGAAATTCAGAAATGCCCACTTTTATTCTGCAGACCTCAATCTCGCCTGGCTTCCAAATGTATTCGCTACCTCTGCACAGCCAATAGGGAGAGTTCTGGGCGTGGCTACTGTCGCAGGCTGAGCCGGAGGGTGTTAAGCATAGATTTGAATATATGTATCTATGAAGTTCAGTGTTTGGCAGTGGTTTTACAAGACAGACAGGGTTTAATGGAAAGTTTGGGTTTCAGAGTTTCTTCTGGACAGGTAAGCTAGCCTTTAGGTAAAAAGTATTGCTGATATGTTGGAGTTTTTTTTTAATTAAAAGTAGCATACTCATTGAGACCCTTCGCTTTACACCTGTAAGAGCTGTTTGCAATTGTTAATTTGTGGGAGGCATTATGGCAAAAGGCGTGTTTGCAAAGGTAATTTGAAAACATGCTTTATTTTTGTAGTTCAGGTGACGCAGTAGCGCCGAAAATTTTAGTTTATGTGCATGGCAGTACTGTTACAGCCCTCTCAAGATCTCAGTAGTTTACCCGTGTTATTAATAATATGAAAATACGAATAGTTTTAAATGGTTTGAACAATTAATTTGCGTAAGTTTAAAAAGCTCAACTACTTTGTGAACTGGAGTGGAGTGCAGGACTAGAAAAATCCTGCAAATATCGTCGGAGAGAAGTCAATCGTTAAACTTTAAGCTAAATTGATCAAATATTACATAGCATACAATTTAGTAGTAAAACATAAACTTTCAATTATTTTATTGGTGAACAGATAAGTAGGCATATGTGTAGGCCTAAATGTAAATTAAGTTCTGTAAAAAAACAAAACAAAAAAATAATTTTTTTGCTTCACACCCACTTTAACACTAGAGAACAAAAAGACAAGTGGTCAAGGGAACAAATGAACAATGTTTTTTATTGTAGTAAAACTGTAGTAACCATGTTTTTTGTTGTTGTTGGTGGTGGTTTTTTGGCTTATTGATTACCATTTGTATAACCCCAGTTTTACTACAAATACCATCATTAAACTATATTAATTCTAGCAAAACTTCTAGGTTCTTTGTGGTTAACCGCCTGTATGTATGATTTAATTGGTAAGGTTAATTTGCGATTCTTTTTTTTGGTTTTATTTTGTAGTAAAACCGTTTAATTTTAAGGTACCTTACAACATCAGCTTGAATGCCACTTTAGTGCATGCACATATGAGTTAGCTAGTGAAAGCAAGAAATTACAGTTAATAAAGTTTTAAATATAGACATTATTCTTACACAAATACACTGGCCTTTATTAACCACCTGAAGCCATATGGGGCACTTTTTATAATGGCTTTATTCACTTCTTGCTTCAAAATCTTGACCCCCATTCATTGCCATTATAAAGCCAAGAAGATCCAGGACAATCTTTAAAAATCTCTGATTGTATTCTCTGAAAGAATACAGTCATATACACCTACAGTATGGCATGAGTGTCAGTACATCATGAGGCAACTTTCATTTTTGGGTGAACTATCCCTTTAAGTTCGATTTCATGGTGTCTTTAAGAGAAAATAAAGAGACGTGCACACAATGAGATTAGTATCATATTTAAGATGCAAATTCTTAGTTTTTAACACATTTGGTCTCAGATGAATTTGCTCATTTAAAAGCGTGTGTTAAATAGGTAATAAAATATCACGTTTTATTTTAAATACACAAATTTGTTCACCACTCTAACCTTTGAACGTATATTTTGCAGTGTGAATCAACAGTTTGAAATGCTGTCTGCCACGAGAGAGTGATGAAACCAAATTCATTTGCTTGTGGACTCACAATGCGAGGTCACGTGACCGTCCATAACGCTCGCGCCCGGGGATAGTGAGCGACCCTCCCGCGAGCGGCGACAGTATCTCTTACAGCGGAGCAGATTGCTGTATTATTCACCGGCTGTGAATGTGAACTCCTCGGGCCTCGGTTGATCATCAGACAGCAGTTGAACTGCATATACGGGTCGGTGTTTTCCGCTAATGAATTGAGAAGAAAAGCTGAACTCTTTGACCAGTTACCCTGCCCAGTGCGGCGCATGCATGCAGCTGTATCGAGCTCCGCCAGAAGAACTACTCCAGGACGAAATCATGGAAAAATACACGCCACTTTCCTGCAAGCTGTCGAGATGTCAGAAGATAGTTTGAATGGACGTTGTTTTTTATGTAGCTGATGCTTTTATGTCAGGTTTTACATGCAGTTGTTTTATTCTGCGGAGAAGGAAAGCGCATAATAGCTTCGGTTATGTCCAGATGACAACCTGCATCTGGTCTGACAGTGATGCAACAGCATTTATTACATGCACAGAGTTTAAATAAGCTGTTCAAGCGCTGCTGGATCTTAAACTGTTGCATTGAGAGCTGACAGAAGAATAGGGTCTCTTTGTCGTCGATCACTGAGAATCTAGGAAGAGGGGGAACGACAATTTGGGTGTCCTGACACAAACGAAAATCCAGAGACAACAATGGCAAATGACTCCATCCAAGTAAGTTGACTGCTTGCTACAGAACAAACCTTGCTAGTTAGTTCCTAAAACCTCCCACGTGTTTTATTATACTAAAATAATCCCATGGATTTGGGAGACAGACAATAGAGTTGCTTTTAAGACCCAACAGATGCATTCACTTTTACTAAACCCATCTGAATGGAGTTTTATCTCTAAAGTGATGGAGTCCCCCATCCACCCTTCTTCATCTGAGGGGTAATTTCTCTTCTATTATAGTGTAAAGGGACATTATTGGTGGCTAAACACAGCCAAAGTGTTTGGGCTGTACACTAAATATACTGTAATTTGTCTGGAAAGCTCTGTTAAGCTTGATAACTTGAGTTGTTTTGTGACCTGCTCTGTGTTAAACACCAATATTTATGTTACTCTAACACTCATTGTGGTGGGATGACAGAATATGGTTCGTATGAAATCTTACATAACTGAAACTAATAAAATGAAGACAAAGTTTAGGTCTTGTATAGATAACCTTTACTCTTTTACGACGTCTGAAACATGTTTAAAGAACAGGAGTGTCTGTCTGTCTATTTATTGTTAATTAAACATAAGCCAGCACACTTGTATTATGTAAGCACATGTGCTGACCAGATCCTTTGGGAAAAAGCAGGACATATGTAGAACACAAAAGAGTAATATATAGTACCATTAACTGGACTAGTTATCAGCCAAAGCTGTTTGATCCTCCAATATTTGGTCATTTTCAAATACTGTGTAAATTTTTGTAAATACTGTGTATGTACAGTTAAATTGCAGTTTAGCCTACTAATTCACCCCAAAATTTAAGTTCTGTCCCTGTTTACTCGCCTTGTTATTTCAAACCTTTAAGACTGAGGCCCTGTTTACACCGGTGTGTTTTCATTTTAAATCAGCATTTTTTAAATTCTCTGTTTTGGTCCATTTACACTAAAATGCAACCCTGGAATTTGGGATTCCCTGAAAGCATTTTTGAAAGTTTCTGTTTTCGAAGATTGGAAATGCCGTAGTGTAAATGGCAGGCTTAACTGTAGCAAACGTTTTGCGTTTTAAAATTAAAATGCACTAGTGCAAACGTAGCCTTGCTTTCTTCTGTGGAACACAAAAGAATGTTGGTAACCAAACACTTTTGGGCGTCATTAACATTCGTGTGGACAAAATCCACTGAGACTCCAACCACTTAATTCAGCTGAAACTGACTGAATGCCACTGGCCACCAATGTTGTCCCAGTTCAAATATTCTGTATATTAGATAGATGTACAAGATTGTATTGCTGAATGTGACTGTTTGTTGCCAGAAGTGACCGAAACGACATGGAAAACACCAACAAAGTGATAGTCACTCACAAATTCACATAAAGAGTCTCTCCTACACAGTTACAACTCACGCACACACTTGTGTCCACACATGGGATGACTAAGCAAGAACAGTCATCAGGAATGTGAATGTGATTATGTCAGCGATTAAATGACAACAGCTGGTTCACATAAATAGTATAATATTTTTGGTTTGTTTAGAGCTCCGTCAAGTTTCAAATTCATAGATGCAACGATCTTATCTGTTTTATCCACACAGCAGGAGATTCTGTACACAGATGCAGCTCCTCGCTGACATAATCTAACACTTTATTTGCTCACTAGATTACTAGTTCACAGATGGAGCTGACAGAACTTAATGTTATGTGCTAGGCTAGCATGTTCTGCAAAGCCTTATCCCTGTGAACTCAGATGTCCTGGTGTGTATCTGTGTGTTTTATTAAGTAAGTTCCCAGCCCTCCACGCATTAGGCCAGCTTAATGGAGTTTGAAGAGTGTGCCAATTCCCTGTTTCCTGTTCTGTCTTTACTTCACTGGCTTTTAACACAATTGCATATTGTTTTTGTTAGTACATTCCATCAGCAAATCGATGCGCCTGTATGCGGGTTTATAGAATTAGGTACACAGTCAACCTATTTGGCTTCATTTTATGTCTTTTTTTGTGTTGATGGAAATTGGCAGTTCATTTTATCTAGTAAGCAGTTTTAGTGCAATGAACAATCTTGGTTGAGGGAGTAGATTTTTGTGGTAAATGAAGGTTCCAAAAGTGAGTTTGTGGAGCAGTGCCATAAAAGCATCATTTTGGAATCCCCAAAGAACAATTTGTGAAAGAACCATAATTTTCCTAATTTAAGTAACTTTTTGTTAATTCAAAGAAGATTCTTCCACTCTAAAGGTTCTATGGATGTTAAAATGTCAGTTCACCCAAAAATGTAAATCCTGTCTTTAATTACTCACCCTCATGTCTTTCCAATCCAAACCCGTACGACCGTCATTCATCTTTGAATCACAAACCACGATCAAGGCACAGAAATTTAGTAAGAACATCCTTAAAATAGTCCATGTGACATCAGTGGTTCAATCTTATGAAGCTACGAGACAACTTTTTTGGGGCAAAAATATGACTTTATTAAAAAACATAGTTAAAAAAATAATAACTTTATTCAACAATTTGTCTTTTTTTCATCACCAGGGTGACATGGAGTAGATGATTGTTGAATAAAGTCTTTTTTGTTGTTGTCTTTCCACACAAAAAGTATTTTAGTATCTTTGTAAAATTACGATGGAACCACTGATATCACATGGACTATTTTAACGGCCGTAACCGCAATACCCTTGCTGTCTATGGCAGGATTAGAAAGCTCTGGGATTTCTTCCAAAATATCTTCATTTGTGTTCTGAAGATGAACAAAGGTCTAACAGGTTTGCCACGACATGAGGTAGAGTAATTAATGATATAATTTTCATTTTTGGGTGAACTGCTCTTTTAATCGTTCTTCATGGAACCATCAGTGCTACTATAGAACCATTCAGATTTTTTGTATGGTTAATTTGAATTTGACTTGATGAGGATGCTCAAAGATGAGCCTGCCAAGAGCGAACTTGTCAGGATCTTGTCTGCTTTTCTGCTGGCCAGGAAAAGTTGATTGGCTGTGGTGTGTTTGGCTGATGGTGCAGTTTTGGAGGGGATCAGGAGGGCATGAGACTGATGCTCAGGCATAATGGAGTCCATTGTGTTACCACAGCTCCAGATCGTATTCACCATTGACTTCATGTCACCACACCCTCACCCTATTTACTGACCCCTGCTAGTGTGTGTGCTGATGATTCGCTGCTGTCATGTTTGTGTTGACCCCCTAGGGCAGCTTTAAGTCATTGTTTAAGCCTCCAATTGGGCTAATTTGTATTTACCCAATGCTTTCTTTAACCATCCATCTCCAGACTCTGCTGCTGAGGTGTAACGTAGATCGGTGCATCCCTGCACTTCCACTATCTCCAATATGGAGAATGCCAAGCATATTCCTGAAGCTAATCAACAGCTGGTTTAATACTCTGGCGGGAGGCTTAGAAACCCAATCGCTTCCCTCCCCATTTTTCCCCAAGTGTAAAACAGTTGTATTTTCTCATGACCTCACGAAGGCAAACTCTGGCCATGTGTTTCATAGCCTTGTTTCCGTTCCGGCTCCTCCCTTCTGTGACATCATCAGTTCTGTTGCCATGGCGGGTTCTACTCATTATCCAGCGTTCCATAGCATTAGAGCAGCTTGCATAACTGTTCCATTACTAAAACTAACACTTCCATTATTTCAATGCCTCAGGCTAGTTCTCCATACATTGATCTTGAAGTACTCAATTACTTAGTAAATGCTCTCTTTCTATTTCCTCCTCTCTGTCTAATTGTTCATTGCGGTTTATTTGCTTGATTTGTTAGTGAGGAAGAAATGTCACTAATGTGCACTATCAAACTTTGCCCTATATGTGCGTGTTAAATTAATGTTCTCAGTGTGTTAATCTCTGATTTTTATAAAGCACTTAAAAACCACTGTTTCCTGGTTCAATGCAGGAATTTCAATTTGACTCGCCCCATGAAATCATTTATTTGGAAGCCATCCTGTTAATACATCCCAAAGTGATGAATATTTAATGCTGTGAAAGCTAGCATACTCTGCAGAAAGACACATCCTCCCCTCCCATCCACACTGGCCTGTTGCTCTTTGTCTGCGAGAGCATGCAACAGTTAGGGTGTTGTAAACTGATCCGCAGGGTGTAGTAGCGGTTGTAATCTCTCTCTCTTCCCCCCTTCCTCTTTGTGAAACACCAGCTGCTCTGCTTCTCCCCCTCCTTTACTCCAAAATTCCCCTCTCTGTCTGTCTCTCCCTTTATCATACCGGTCAGCTCTCTGTCACTCCCCCGGCTCTCTTAGATTTCCAGGCTCAATTTAGGATTCAGGCACTCTCTTTGGAGATCGGATTGCTCTGAGAGAATGAGCTGAATTTGAGCCTGAATTTAGGGGGTTTTCCCTCTCTTGTGTCCCTGACAAAAGATCAGCATTGTAGTTTACTCAGTCATTTTTTTAATGCAGGGATGATTGTGTCACTTTTGTGTTTTTGTTTATGGTTGGAAGTAAATGGAGCAAATAAGTAGTGCTTGATGGATCGGTTTTATGGTTAGAATTCTTCAATTCATTCGTCAGTCAGTACTAAAGATTTGTCCTTGCCCTTCTTATTTTATTTTATTTGGAAAAAATACATTTACAATTTATTAACGATTTATAGTTACATACATATGAGTTTGAGATTTATTCAGTAAACTACTGATGACATTTCTTCCGAATTTTAAATAAAAATGTTGTTTACAGCAAGAAATGATAATTGGTGAAAATAAAGAAGATTCCATGTTTTTAGATTTAGATTTTTTTAAATGTTTATTTTAATTTTTAAACAACAAAGTGTTTCTACTTCAGAAGAGTTAAGTTATTAATATTTGGTGGAATATCTCTAATTTATAATCAAACAAATTAAAACATTATATATTTATTTTACCTATTATACATATATATACATATATATGTGTGCACAATTATGTGTGTGTGTGTATATATGTGTACGTGTTTATATATAAGCACGTACACACATATAATTCATATAAAAATATTATATAAAAAAATATGTATATGCAATATAAATGTGAGAGAAGTATATTTTCATTAAACAAAAGAAAACTATATATATTAGGTATTGTATGTGCAATAATAGCTGAAAGTTATACAGCTACAGTGTAACTCTCTGGCTGCTTGGTTGCTTGCAAGACTGACTATTGCAAGTCTTTCTTGCAAATACAACAAAACCTTTTTGATGTTAGACAGCAAGATACCAGTACTTTGGATAGACATTTTAATGAGCAATGTGCAACAATAATCAGTACATGATGATAGAAAATTTGTGCAAGTCAAAACTAGCACATGAGCAATTAATGTAAACTGCGTTAGCACAATAGGTCAACTAACCGTTCCATCAGCTGGCCTTAAACTCCCCCCGGGTCACCAGGACATCCATTGCTTACCCCAGACTATTTAGCAGATGGCTCTCACTCATTCATAGTGGAGTATGCAAGAGAGTGTTTTATTTAACAACAAGGTTACATTTAGGTGGTTGCTATTCCCAGGAGACCTTTTGTAACTCAGTATAGTACAGTAGTTCGGTTATGTATTCAGCATTTTCTGTTTCTGTTCCCTATAAAAGTCATTTACCTGTTAAGACCACAGATTTTCTTTTCGACTGTAAATATAGAAGTGACGTTTTTGAAAATGCTTGTTAGTGATGCTATTTGAAGGAAAAGCTTCACTTCTTTTTTGTCTGTCACTTTAGAAAGGAGGATGTGCACACGCCTTCCTGTGTTTGTGTACATGACCACGTGCGCAAACGTGTGTGTGTGTTCATGTGTGTATTTGAGAAAGAGAAAACTTCTCCAGGTCAGTGTGTCTCAGCCCAGTCCCCTGACTCTGGGTGGGTCTGGTGTTTTACAGGCTACTTACTTCTACATAATACCATGTCTGTGTGAGATACACTATACTACTCTTTCAACAATCACTCATCCCATCTAAGATAACCTTTAAACAAAGGGATAAAGCACAGCCATAAATAATCCGCTCCAGGAAGAAATGGACAAATTTCCTCATTCACACACATATGCTGAGTACAGATGATATAAGAGAGATGCATTGCAGTACAGTAACCAATAAGATCAGTTGGTTTTGCACACGGAAGACTTGTGCTTTATGCAAATGCATTATTAACTTATGTTTTAATTTTATTCCTCTTCCTAGTTATTTTTAGATATTTATCAGACACACACACTGTCAGATAGATATGATCAGCTCTGGCTTGTGAAATGCACCTTGTTGTCACAAGTGTGAGACATTGGGAGTGGTCACAGACAGGTGTTTGCACACTGGTTTCCGGGACAACTGCTGCCATAGCAACCATGATTAGTGATGTCACAGGATACTGTCTCACAGGAGGGTGGAAGAACAGGAACAAAGCTTTTTAATTAGCTCAGGCCAATAATTAGGGGAAATCTAGTTGTCACAATAATTCAACAACAGTGGCTAAGAACTAAGACTGCAAAACTTTGGAGTAAAAAAAAGATAGAAATATGCTTTTAAAGTAGTTCATGTGCATCAGTCATTCAAGCGTTTGTCTTTTTTACATCTAGAATAAGGGAAATAGAAATGCTTGCAAAAACAGGAAACAGCTCAAATATTCCTTGTTGTAAGGAAAGTTTCTTTTTAAACAATTCTA